>JAZDUA010001456.1:0-69666 GCA_038098605.1 Gryllus longicercus
GTCCGCGGCTGCCGCGCCGCCTGCGGAAGCCGGCTCCCCGAAGAAGAGCAAGTCTGGCGGCAGCGCAGCGAAGAAGCCGCGTTCAAAACCCGCGCACCCCCGCACCTCCGAGATGGTGTACAGCGCCATCAAGAGCCTGAAGGAACGCGGAGGTTCTTCCCTGCAAGCCATCAAGAAGTATATCGCGGCGAATTACAAAGTGGATTCCGAGAAACACGCGCCGTTTATTAAAAAGTACTTGAAGTCTGCCGTCAGCACCGGCGACCTTGTACAGACCAAAGGTGCATTTTTTTTTTACATTTCTTTCTTTTTTTTTTAAAAAAAAAAAATTTATGTTGTTATTATTATTGTTGTTATTTTTTTTTTTTTTCATAACTCCTAACCTATCTCCTGTGTATTGCTAGGCAAAGGAGCGTCTGGTTCGTTTAAGCTGCCGGCTACTGCCGGAAAACCCGAGAAGAGCGGCGAGAAGGCCGGCAAGAAGCGGCCAGCGCCCGCTGCGAAGCCGACGAAGAAGAAGGCCGTGGCTGCCAAGGCTACGAAGAAGGCTGCTGGCGCTAAGGCGGCCGGAGGCAAGCGCAGCGTCACTGCAGCTGCCGCAGTGGCTAAGCGTAACGTCGCGGCCTCACCGAAGAAGCCCAAGAAGGCACCTTCCAAGGTGAAGAAGGTGACCAAGGCGCCCACGAAGAAACCCAAGGCGCCGAAACCCAAAAAGGTCGCTTCTCCTTCCAAACCGAAAGCGGCCGTCAAGAAAGCCGCTCCGAAGAAGAAGTGATGAAGTGGCTTTCGAGTCATTCCCGGTTCGCGCGAGCGAACGATCAAAAGGTCCTTCTTAGGGCCATCATGTTATTCGAAAGAGCAAAAACTAATAGCCACAACAAAACTCGAACCCTTTCCCAGAAAAATAAATAAAAACCCAGACTGTTCCCTCGAAGAGTGAAATGAATTAAATTGAATTCTTTCATTAAATACAATCCCTTTAATGAAGAAACTAATAAACGCGCTGTTTCCTTTTATTTCATATTTACGAAGGTTTTCGAATCTTCCTGTTATTATAGTTTAGTTCATTATGTTCGCACGAGGATTTTCGTACAAGGAGGCGGGGAAGATTAGTTACGATCCCATTTCGCCTTCATGTAGAGCGACTGGAGTATCTTTTATATAGATATGTGCATTAAAAAAAAAAATGCGTAAATGGACGGCGAGAAAACGACATACATTCATGCTCTTTCAAGGGAGGAGTTGGTTGGCCCTGAAAAGGGCCGTTATTTGCGACCGAACGAATAAACAAAATATTCATTCAAGCACGCTCTCCGCGGATGCGGCGAGCCAACTGAATGTCCTTGGGCATGATGGTGACGCGCTTGGCATGGATAGCGCACAAGTTGGTGTCTTCGAAAAGACCCACCAAGTACGCTTCGCTAGCCTCCTGCAGAGCCATGACGGCGGAGCTCTGGAAGCGCAGATCGGTCTTAAAGTCCTGAGCGATCTCACGGACAAGACGCTGGAAAGGCAGCTTGCGGATGAGCAGCTCGGTGCTCTTCTGGTAACGCCTGATTTCACGAAGGGCCACGGTGCCGGGCCTGTAACGATGCGGCTTCTTCACGCCACCGGTTGCCGGCGCGCTCTTACGCGCGGCCTTGGTGGCCAGCTGTTTGCGAGGCGCCTTGCCTCCGGTCGACTTGCGGGCGGTCTGCTTCGTACGGGCCATCGCGACAGAGAAGACGTGCACGGAGTTGGCTCTACGAGACGAATGAAAATTCGGACCTTTCACCCGTATATATAACCTCGGTACTCCTTCCCTTCTAACCGCCGTTGCGCGCCTCTCGCGCTATTCGTCGCTCGTTTCGCCGGCTGCGCCCTCATTGGCTGCCGGACCCCCACCGCTCGCCGCGCTCGGCCCTCGCAAACCGGCGGTACAAGACCTCGATACCGGCCGTGGCCGGACTTATTGAGCGTGGAGCGCGCGTTGAGTGAGGACCTGCGTTCGTTGCTTCCGTCACTTCGCCTCTCATCATGACCGGACGCGGCAAAGGTGGCAAGGGGTTGGGCAAAGGAGGAGCCAAGCGCCACAGGAAGGTTCTTCGTGACAACATCCAGGGCATCACCAAGCCCGCTATTCGTCGTTTGGCTCGCCGTGGCGGTGTGAAGCGTATCTCCGGTCTCATCTACGAAGAGACTCGCGGTGTGCTCAAGGTCTTCCTGGAGAACGTGATCCGCGACGCCGTCACCTACACGGAACACGCCAAGCGCAAGACCGTCACCGCCATGGACGTCGTCTACGCCCTGAAGCGCCAGGGACGTACCTTGTACGGTTTCGGCGGCTAAGCTGTTTGCGGTCGCTCAACGGATTTGTTTTTTGTTGTGGACGACGACACAGCTACAACGGCCCTTTTAAGGGCCACCCAAAATATCCCTAAAAGAGCAAAGATGTGTTTACTCCCTATTCGTTTTCACGAAATAAAAGTAGTGATGATAAGAATGACAGTTGTAATAAAAACGGTTGATCAGCAGTATTTAATATATGTGTGGCCGTATTTATTCCTATTTTCTTCTCGCGATACAGATTGTGGCTATGTCTCGATTGTTTGCTCGAAGGTTTGCGTTGCAGTTCGCGTTTTACTGCTACGTGTAAGGTTCGCTTAGTCAGTGACAGCTTTTGTGTAGCACTAGGCTTCTTCGTGAAAGGAAGGCCGTCTCGAGGACTCGATGATATCAAGTTCCTTCCTCAGAACTTTCAACCGTTTCCGAGAACCGGCTACTCGTTTTATAGAGAGTGCTAAGCGAACTTCCTAGAGGAGTGTAGGTTGCATCGAAAGAGGTTGTAAGAGTCGAGCGCTTCCTTTGATCCATGTGACGTATAAGTAATTTGCATGTTAAGTTTTTGTGTGCCAAGTGTACGATAAAACGTTTGCGGCGGGTGTAACATGGTGGTTTTGTTCCGCCCACTCCAGCATCAGGTTAATAATCTGCTTTTGAATCCGTATTTTAAATTTGTGGTCTCTTGCTAATCAGCGTAGCGAAGGAAATGCCTTAATAAATACGTCGAATACATATTTATTGCTAACCTTCTCGCGTAATCTATATTCCCGTAATCATCAAATGCTTATTGATAGTATTATTAATGGTCCCCTCGCGGCAGCATGAATACAAGTATTGAGGAGGTAAGCTCATGATAGTAACGCAATCTACGTTTTGCACACACTGAAATGACACTAGGTTTTATTTTATTCTTTTTAGGTTATATATTGTTAATGTTCCCCTTCGGGCATTGACAACCCAAATTAATAAAAGATTAAAGAAGAAGAATAACTTTAAAAAAAAAATTAATAAAAGTATTGAAGTAAGTTCACTTCTGTAGGAGCAGTGATAGTAGCGCGATCTACATTTTGCACACACTTCGTTTATTATGGAAAGGCAGCGGCATGATTTGCTCTTTTCGAAAAATATTGTTGGCCCTGAAAAGGGCCGTTCATGCGCAAACAGGGCGCAGAAAAACAAAATCTTCAGCACACATTTACGCCTTCTTTTCCGTCTTTTTGGGCAGGAGTACAGCCTGGATGTTAGGCAGCACACCTCCCTGCGCGATGGTCACGCCGGACAAGAGTTTGTTCAACTCCTCGTCGTTACGGATGGCCAACTGCAAGTGACGCGGGATGATACGAGTCTTCTTGTTGTCACGAGCGGCGTTACCGGCCAACTCCAAGACTTCGGCGGCGAGATATTCCATGACGGCCGCCAAGTAGACGGGCGCGCCGGCTCCTACGCGCTCAGCATAGTTGCCCTTGCGCAGAAGACGGTGGATACGACCCACGGGGAACTGAAGCCCGGCTCGGCTTGAGCGAGACTTGGACTTGCCCTTCACCTTACCACCCTTGCCGCGACCGCTCATGTTGATTTGAAAGAGAGAAGACGAAAACACAGAGCACCGCTCTCGTCTCGATAGTCGCTGTCAGTGTGGCGTTAGAAATCGTCCCCTCGTATTTAAAACCTCGGTGCCCCTTCCACACGGCGCGCGGCGAGCGCTGTCATTCGGCGCGCGCCGCCAGTGACCGCTCTCATTGGGCGGCCCCGTCCGCCGCGCGCAGCGGAAGGGGTACCGAGGTTATAACTATAACCGGCAGGTTTCTGTTCGCCATTCGTCTCCGAGAGCCGCTGTTGTCGACATGCCGCCCAAGACTAGCGGAAAGGCCGCCAAGAAGGCCGGTAAGGCCCAGAAGAATATCTCCAAGGGAGACAAGAAGAAGAAGCGCAAGAGGAAGGAAAGCTACGCCATCTACATCTACAAGGTGTTGAAGCAGGTCCATCCTGACACCGGCATCTCCAGCAAGGCGATGAGCATCATGAACAGCTTTGTCAATGACATTTTCGAGCGCATCGCCGCCGAGGCTTCCCGCCTGGCGCACTACAACAAGCGCTCTACCATCACCTCGCGGGAGATCCAGACCGCCGTGCGTCTTCTTCTGCCCGGCGAGCTGGCAAAGCACGCTGTCAGCGAAGGCACTAAGGCTGTCACCAAGTACACCAGCTCCAAGTAAGCTTGCTCTTGTTTCAGCTCGCTTGACTTGCGCGGCGTCGGTGCTTTGTGTGCAGCAAACGGCCCTTTTCAGGGCCAACAAAGTTCGTCTTGAAAGAGCAAATGGTGATAAGCCTCAGCCGCAGTCATGTTGTAGTACAATAAACGTAATGGAAAAAAAAAAAAAAAAAAAAAAAAGAAAAAAAAAAAAAAATGAATTGAGAACCTCGCCCCACTCCTCTCATTTCTACAAGGCTCCCGTGTTATTCCATGTGGCGAGCGCAATGTTCAGCTCGTTCATGTATTGATTATAGAAGAAGATCCGACGATAAATTGAACGAAGATATGCAAGCACGGCTGTTTGCAGTAGAGAGCGCTTCAAGGCCTCTGTCGTTTCGTGTGCTTGAAGCGGTACTGGAGGTTTTGGTTTGTTATCCATTCTACAATGAAGTATCGCAACTCGGCAGAATATCTTCAATCGATTCTAACAATAAATTACAAGAGAATAGGTCGCTACAAATAGAAAATTTCACCGCAAATGCACTACAATTGAATTTGATGCGCGTTCCTTTCTAATAACAATAACAATAATAATACAGCTGCTATTAATAAAACTGAAACGTAATACTTGGGAAATATCAATGAACAGTACAAACTTCACAGTGGTTCATTGACGAAATGGCTAGAAAATCATTTTTTTAATTTTCATGGCGCTGTATCGTGTCTTATGTGTTACTAGCTCCTCTGTACTAGCGGAAAGTTGGTAGCGTTGGTCGAGAAGTGACGCTGTTTTGGGGTCCCTTGTCAGAATTTAGGGCCGTCCGAGAGACTACTTTTAATGAATATGCACGACAAACAACCCTTTTTAATCGCGAAAACGTGGTGAAGCAGCACCGTGAAACGGCTTGTTCGGGGCAGCCAACAAGTAGACGTAACTGTTTTACAACATACGACCAGTAATTTCGGAAATTTGGAGATCATTTGGCGTTTTTAAATTTCCAACACTATGCTAGATGATGGTTAGGGACAGAAGGCATCTTCGTCGTCTAACGCCGCTACAAATAATTGTACAAGGACTAAACAATGTTTTATGTTGAATTGCTTGTTTCTTCCATCAAATGTCACGACATGAGGCCAGTCGTTCTTTCCTGAAACCTTCGATACACTTCGATTTGCTAGCCCGGCAGACGACGCGCACCACTTCCGAACGTTTGAATTTCGCCCCGAAATACATCATTGGTGCCCATTGGTCGAATTCGGTCTGCGACCTTGGCACTCGCCCAATGGCAAACACCTCATTTCTGCCGCGGAAACACACGTTTTTAGAGAAAATGCTTGAATGCTTTGTACTTTACTGACACTCATACTTCTTATTTTCTTCATAATTCATTCATCTTTTGTTTAGACGCGGTACATCCTTGTCGGCAGAAGTAGAAAATACATGAACAATTTACATGCAATACTACTCTCTGATGTGCCACAGAGTCGTCAAACAATACATTTTATCACTCTCTCTCTCTCTCTCTCTCTCTCTCTCTCTCTCTCTCTCTCTCTCTCTCTCTCCTCTCTCGTATCCGAGGAGCATAAGGAGAAGGAATTGTGTTAAAATTGATAAACACGTACCGTGGTGAACACGTACTGGCAAAGCGCGAAGTAATACTAAACTTGTCAATAGATGGCACTAGGACCTTTCCGAAGAATATAAAATAACTGAAAATCAGTACGCAGGAAACGGGTGAAAGGGATGGTAGAGTAGATAAGTATATTTCTACAGTGGAGAAAAATGATGTATTGAGCTATCAATTAACAGTTTACGTTTATTCAGCAACAGTTAATTTCAAGAAGAGAAATACGAAATCGAACCAACAAATACACGATAGTGCACGAACATGGAAGCTATGAAAGGAGAACACACAGAGTATACATGAATTAAATGAAACTAGTTCTCTTTTTTCTTTTCTTTTCTTTTTTTTTTTTTTTTTATTTCCCCCTCCTCTCTAATATATAATACTGTTCTTAGCATGTTAGTAGTATATGATATTCGGTAATTAGGTTAAGTTTCCCTCCTTGTCCAAACCCACTGTAGGAAAGAGGGGAGGGATGATGTTTCAAGCGGCGTGCGTTTAAAAGTGGATTCGTATCGTCCAAGGGATGAGATACAGTGGAGAAAAATGATATGTTAAGCTGTCAATCAACAGTTTACGTTTATTCAGCAACAGTTAATTTCAAGAAGACGAACCAACAAATACACGATAGCGCACGAACATCGAAGCTATGAAAGGAGAACACACAGAGTATACATGAATTAAATGAAACTAGTCCTCTTCTTTCTTTTCTTTTTCTCTCTCTCTCCCCCCCCTCTCTCCCTAATGAATAATACTGTTCTTTGCATGTTTGTAGTATATGATATTCCTGTATTCGGTATTTAGGTGAAGTTTTCCTCCTTGTCCAAACCCACTGTAGAAAAGAGGGGAGAGCAAAAGTCACCGTGGCATCGGAACGCCAGAGGTCTATTCTCCAATTTTAAATTTCTTAAATTTTCTCCAGAAAGCCGCGCCATTTCTCCAAAATTTCTCCTCTGGCGACGGAACATTCATTCCTTCATGCAAGGTCCTTGGAGTCGATTATCAACTTCTTTCTATTAGTTCGGAGCGCCACCGGAAGATCGCACCAGCTGCTGGAGGGCTAAGAATTCCCGCTAAAAAACCCGCGCGTCGGAATCGCTCCAAACCCGTTATTTCCGGAAATTGTTTAAACAATTTCGAGAATTTGCAATAACAAATTCGCGGCGTATTTTTTTTTCCCGAAAGGCGCTCGTCTCCTGCGTCCGATGCAGTAGACCGCGAAGCGCTCCCGGGACAGCTGGGAGCGGAGCGGCGGGTTTTTAAAGTTTCACCCCCCTCCCCGTTCACCCCCACCCCGATGACGCAACGCCTTTGTTCCGGCGCGAAGGTAAAAAAAAAAAAAAAAAAAAGCCAAAAGTCGGGGAATCGTAGCAGAAACGCGAAACCTCGGCTACCGACGCGACCGAGGGCGCCCGACACGACGCGCTCGTCGGCGAACACGTACGACCGCTCGGTTCGACACCCGGGGAGTGCACTTTTTTTCGTTTTCGTGTCCGCGCTTCGAGAAAATTCCCTCCGATACCTATCGCGATTCCTCGTCCGACTCCGCGAGCGGAAAAATTCTACAAAATTTACTTTCGCCGCAATTAAATCGCCAAAGTCGCACTTTCGCCCGCCTCGTACCGCCCACGCACGACACCCCCAGGTTGCTGAAGGGTCGCTTCCTACGCAACAGGCGACGCGGAACCCGACGCGCGTGTCGAAATTTCTCCCCGTTGGTTATTTCGAGAAATTGTTTAAACAATTTCCCGAAAACGCGACGACGGTTTGTCGTCCTGCGCGAAGCGCGACTCTAGGGACGCGGTAAGACGCAACGGTGGAAACCGCAGGTCGCTATCTCGATCCGTTCGGCCGCTGTATTATTCCGAAGAAAGCACGCTTTGTCGTAACGGTCACGCCACGTGGTTTCCGAGGTTTTCGTATTTTCGCGGCCGAACGGCGCCTCCTACGGTTTGGCACTTTATATACTTTTCCGTTCTACCCGCGCGGGCGCGTCTGGAGAAAAATCGCCGACCCCGTCGGGGCTCCGGGTTCGAAGCCCGGGCGCGTTCCATAGCTTTTTCCCATCTGAAGAAGGGCTACAAAATTTCACCCCGACGCACCTCGGCGAGCTGAAAACGAATCCGCAAGCCGCGTGTCTCTATCTTTATTCGTTCGCCCGCAAATAAATCGCAAAGCGCTCTCCGGAAGCCGATTTCGCGACGACCTACACGCCGCTCCGCGGCTCGGAGGGAGTCGGCACCGGTCCCGATCGACAGACGAGCTTCCGTTCTATAGGATTCCGGAGTATCGAGACCCTACCCCTAGAAACCTAGGTGTTATTCGTCGTTAAAGTTGAGAACTTTTACTTCTTTTCTTTTGACACTTGGTTTTGCGGCTCCTTCGGGGCGGGGTCGAGGTGTAAACACTTTACTGCGTTTTCGAAGTCGTTTTACTGCGACGCGTAGCGGAGCGTCGGAAACGAACCGTTTTCTCACACTTTCACGTACCGGGGCCGGGGAACTCGAAAAAAATGTCAGAAAAATTCCAGGTCGATTGTTTATAACAATTGTTTAAACAATTTTTTTTGTTTACCGCGCGATTCGATCGCCGATTTTTTTTCTAGACGGGCGGAGGGAATCCGCGTCCGACGCCGCCCGCCGCGACGCGCTGCGACGTTTCGGAAAAGCGGCCACGCCCCCTTTCCGAAGGCGTTTTTGCGAAATTCCTGGACGCCAGGCTTTTGCACGCACATAAGCGACATTCGGGTTTCTTACTATACCGAGGGCGCCCGACGCGCCGGGCACGTCGGCGACGCCGCGCGACCCTCCGGTTCGAGCCCCGGGCAATGCAAGAGGGCTAAAATTCGTCGGAAAAAATCGCCGCTTCGCCTGTGGGGTCTCCTCTCGATTCCCTACACGGTGCCGCAAACCGCGTCTCGATCGGACCGACGGTTTCGGAGTTACGAGTTTCCCGCGCTTTCTCCCCCGCCCCGATGACGTCACCCCATTGTTTCGTAGGAAAGAGAGAGAGAAAAAAAAATTCGCCAAAAATCGCCTGCGCGTAGAGGAGTCGCGAAAACTCGGCTTCGGACGTGACCGGCGACGCGGAATCCGACGAGCGCGTCGGAATCGCTCTAAACCCGTTATTTACCGAAATTGTTTAAACAATTTCGCGACCGACAACACGTTTTCGTTCGAGACGTCGTCGGGCGCGGTCGCGGGCGACGCGGCGGCGGCAACCGCGAGTCGATATCTGCGCTCGTCTCGTAGTTATTTGTTTATAAACAATTAACCCGCCCTCTTCCGTTGCCGCGAAACGAAGCGTCCCACGCCTTCGACCGCCGAGACCTTTTCGTCGCGCGGTCGAGTTTCCTATCGAACGAAAACCACGCGGTCGCCGTAGCTGTTACGGTTGCGGAGAAAACGGCTTATAAACAATTTATCTTGCAAAATTCCTACCGCCTAAACGAAGCGTCGGAGCGCTTCGGAGGTCATGACCTTTTGTGTTCGTCTCGTCGAGGGGCGTCTCCTGGAATTTTCGCGAATCGGTCGGCGTCCGGGGTTCGAAGCTCGAACGCGCCGCTTTGCTTTTTCCCCTCTCGACAGGCGCTCTAAAAATTCACACCCACGCACCACCAACAGCTGAAAACGAATCCGCTAGCCGCGTGTCTCTATCTCCGTTCGTCGGCCCGCAAAAAAATCGCGAAAGTACGCTTTCGAAGCCGATTTCGCGACGACCTACACGCCGCTCCGCGGCCCCGAGTGGGATATGCGAGCTAGGGGTCGATGCCCGAGTAAGCCGGCTGCGCGCCCACGACGGGGCGACGCCCTGGCAGCATTCGCCTGGAAGTTATTCGAGCAGCAAACGTGCAACTTTACGATGTCGGCACCCAACGAAGGCGGCCGACACGTCAAAGTTCCCTCTTGGGGGCAAACCTACACGCCGGGGAAAGGCCCTGAGGGGCGAATGCGGCCTTGGGGTCGAAGCCCAAGCAAGCCGACTACGCGCCCGCGACAGGGCGACGCCCTGACAGCATTCGCCTGGAAGTTATTCGAGCAGCAAACGTGCAACTTTACGATGTCGGCACCCAACGAAGGCGGCCGACACGTCAAAGTTCCATCTTGGGGGCAAACCTACACGCCGGGGAAAGGCCCTGAGGGGCGAATGCGGCGGGATGGTGGAATGGGAATTTCACTTCTTATGACATTCTCTTTCCAAACGAGCTGCCTTATTGTTGGCGTGTCTGAAGACGGGCGGACGACTCCTCTGTTCTTTCTTTCTTACTTTCTTTCTTTCTATCTTTCCTTCTTTCTGCCTTCTTTGTAGTTTCCTTCTCTCCTCGTCACGTGTCGTGTCGTCAAGTGTCGTGTCGTGTCGTGTCGTCACGTATGTAACGTGACGAGTCTAAAAATATAAAAATTTAAAAAATCAAAAAATATTAAAACCAAAAAATATAAAAATTCAAAAAATATAAATTTCGATAAATATAAAAATCAAAATATATAAAAAAATCAAAAAATATAAAAATTAAAAAATATAAAAATTCAAAAAATATAAATTTCGAAAAATATAAAAAATAAAAAAATAAAAAATATAAAAAATCAAAAAATATAAAAAATATAAAAAATCAAAAAATATAAAAAATCAAAAAATATAAAAATCAAAAAATATAAAAATTCAAAAAATATAAATTTCGAAAAATATAAAAAATCAAAAAAATAAAAAAAAATAAAAAAATATAAAAAATCAAAAAATATAAAAAATCAAAAAAAATAAAAATTCAAAAAATATAAATTTCGAAAAATATAAAAAATCAAAAAATAAAAAATATAAAAAATCAAAAAATATAAAAAATATAAAAAATCAAAAAATATAAAAAATCAAAAAATATAAAAATTCAAAAAATATAAATTTCGAAAAATATAAAAAATCAAAAAAATAAAAAAAAATAAAAAAATATAAAAAATCAAAAAATATAAAAAATCAAAAAAATAAAAATTCAAAAAATATAAATTTCGAAAAATATAAAAAATCAAAAAATAAAAAAAAAATAAAAAATCAAAAATATAAAAAATTAAAAAATATAAAAAATCAAAAAATAAAAAAAAATATAAAAAATCAAAAATATAAAAAATCAAAAAATATAAAAAATCAAAAAATATAAAAAGTCAAAAAAATATAAAAAGTCTCGTCTCGTCACGTCACGTCACGTCTCGTCTCGTTTAATGTCGTGTCGTGTCGTCACGTGTCGTGTCAATTGCAGAATTGCAGAATTGCGCTGTCTCTCATCTCACTGCCCACGCACGCCTGTCGCCTTAGGGTAGCGGGTCAAACTCGTGTGCTTGTTCGAGCTTTCCCGGCCGATGCGAATACTCCGTTGCGAATTGCTTGAAGGTGCGCATTATCCGTTCTTTCTATTTTCATACACTTTGACGTGTTGCCTTGAACGTTGGATTTTTCTGTTTTTGTGACTTATTCGCCCCCGTAGGATTGATATCTACACTGGTAGGATTAATATCTACACTGAAGGAACGAATGAAGTTTTAAAACTGCTCTTTCTCGCAAGATTCGACCACAAAATCAATGCTACAATCTTCGCATGCAACAAAGGATTCGAAGGAGCAATAGATCGATTGCCTTCTTTGAATTTAGTGTGTAGGTACATTTACTGTAATATCTACACTTAAGGAACGAATGAAGTTTTAAAACTGCTCTTTCTCGCAAGATTCGACCACAAAATCAATGCTACAATCTTCGCACGCAACAAAGGATTCGAAAGAGCAATAGTGTTATCTCCAGTTTTTTAAGAATTCAATATAATCTGCTGTTCTCTTTGTTGGAGGCCTGTAGATGAAAAGTAATGTATTTGACACTGATTGACGCCATCTCACAAGACTGGCGCATCTGGTTGTGCTCTCGAATTTCTGTGAGTTTGTGTACAATTTTTAGGGTTTTGACAATATTTGTTGTGTTCAAGTAATTGATCACTTGTTGCAGGCTTCCTGGAAATACAATTTCGGCTCGTTCTTCTTTTTTGTTTTTAGTAGAGCCTAGACAAACCAAGAGATAAGCTCTGAACGGTTACTGGAACCTAAACGAACTTAAGTTTTCCGAGTTGGTAATAAGTGTTGAAAGAAAGGAAGGAAGGAAGGACAGAAGGAAGGAAGAAGCGGGTACAGGAGAATAGCGTGGTTTTTCCTTTCTTCACATGCATTTCCCCGTTTTTTCGCTATTAGTTTTCTGAAATTCTTTCGCAGCGGCAGCTGCAGCGGTGGAAACATTTAAAAAGCAAACATACTTTCCGCAACGGGAATGTGCGAGTGAAAGAGGAATTTCAATAGTTTAGTGCATGCGAAGAGAAAGAAATGAATCGAATCTTCAGAAATGTATCCATAACAACCGTATAAGCTAGTGAGGGCATTGTTAAAGCTTTTATTGTAGACGTATAACCGTAGTGATGTATGTACGTTCCCGAGAGGACGAAACAGAGAGTTTAAGTGCAAACGGAAGGTTCGGAGAACCAAATTAAGGACCGCCAATTCGCACAGGTGCAAATAGACAAGGTAAAAACGATCGTAGTTCGTTAAATAAGTGAAATGACGTAAATTCTCAGAGACGTGGGCAGAGACGCGGACACGCGAGGAAAACCCGGCGCGTAAGGTCCCTCGTTAAGGCGCCATTAGCACTAGAAAAAGGCTGAAATAGAGTACGAATTCCACTTGAATCGGTTATTACATTTTTTATGAATGCGGCAATTTTAATATCAACCTAGTACTTTGACTACTTGTCGCAGGGGGGGAAAGTTTCTTCGCTAGTGCGTATAATGCGCAGGTGGCGACGTCGGGCCTGGAAACAAGACGTCCCACTCGAAGCCGAAAGCCTAGAGATTTGACAAAAGTGGTGGAATACAGAGTCAAAACTATGGTGTATCGATTGCAAGAATTTCGATTTCGCTACAGACTCATCTTATACACTTGAATTCGAATCTGGGCGCGACGGGAGAGGCGCGACTTATTCCTCAGATCTGAGATGCGCGCTCTTGCGCATGTCGCTGCGATTGGACGAAATTTAGAGTACTTCTACGTCCGACCACTAAAACCGTGATACCGAGGTTATAAATATATCTTCAAATCGCCCCCCCACCATCATTCACTCCCAGAGTGTTGTTGGAGGGAACCTCCACGCCAGTTTGCTTTCCGTTTCTTTTCGTCTTTTCCGTGTCATGGCCGATACGAGCGCGTCAGGAGCGGCGTCCGCGGCTGCCGCGCCGCCTGCGGAAGCCGGCTCCCCGAAGAAGAGCAAGTCTGGCGGCAGCGCAGCGAAGAAGCCGCGTTCAAAACCCGCGCACCCCCGCACCTCCGAGATGGTGTACAGCGCCATCAAGAGCCTGAAGGAACGCGGAGGTTCTTCCCTGCAAGCCATCAAGAAGTATATCGCGGCGAATTACAAAGTGGATTCCGAGAAACACGCGCCGTTTATTAAAAAGTACTTGAAGTCTGCCGTCAGCACCGGCGACCTTGTACAGACCAAAGGTGCATTTTTTTTTTACATTTCTTTCTTTTTTTTTTAAAAAAAAAAAATTTATGTTGTTATTATTATTGTTGTTATTTTTTTTTTTTTTCATAACTCCTAACCTATCTCCTGTGTATTGCTAGGCAAAGGAGCGTCTGGTTCGTTTAAGCTGCCGGCTACTGCCGGAAAACCCGAGAAGAGCGGCGAGAAGGCCGGCAAGAAGCGGCCAGCGCCCGCTGCGAAGCCGACGAAGAAGAAGGCCGTGGCTGCCAAGGCTACGAAGAAGGCTGCTGGCGCTAAGGCGGCCGGAGGCAAGCGCAGCGTCACTGCAGCTGCCGCAGTGGCTAAGCGTAACGTCGCGGCCTCACCGAAGAAGCCCAAGAAGGCACCTTCCAAGGTGAAGAAGGTGACCAAGGCGCCCACGAAGAAACCCAAGGCGCCGAAACCCAAAAAGGTCGCTTCTCCTTCCAAACCGAAAGCGGCCGTCAAGAAAGCCGCTCCGAAGAAGAAGTGATGAAGTGGCTTTCGAGTCATTCCCGGTTCGCGCGAGCGAACGATCAAAAGGTCCTTCTTAGGGCCATCATGTTATTCGAAAGAGCAAAAACTAATAGCCACAACAAAACTCGAACCCTTTCCCAGAAAAATAAATAAAAACCCAGACTGTTCCCTCGAAGAGTGAAATGAATTAAATTGAATTCTTTCATTAAATACAATCCCTTTAATGAAGAAACTAATAAACGCGCTGTTTCCTTTTATTTCATATTTACGAAGGTTTTCGAATCTTCCTGTTATTATAGTTTAGTTCATTATGTTCGCACGAGGATTTTCGTACAAGGAGGCGGGGAAGATTAGTTACGATCCCATTTCGCCTTCATGTAGAGCGACTGGAGTATCTTTTATATAGATATGTGCATTAAAAAAAAAAATGCGTAAATGGACGGCGAGAAAACGACATACATTCATGCTCTTTCAAGGGAGGAGTTGGTTGGCCCTGAAAAGGGCCGTTATTTGCGACCGAACGAATAAACAAAATATTCATTCAAGCACGCTCTCCGCGGATGCGGCGAGCCAACTGAATGTCCTTGGGCATGATGGTGACGCGCTTGGCATGGATAGCGCACAAGTTGGTGTCTTCGAAAAGACCCACCAAGTACGCTTCGCTAGCCTCCTGCAGAGCCATGACGGCGGAGCTCTGGAAGCGCAGATCGGTCTTAAAGTCCTGAGCGATCTCACGGACAAGACGCTGGAAAGGCAGCTTGCGGATGAGCAGCTCGGTGCTCTTCTGGTAACGCCTGATTTCACGAAGGGCCACGGTGCCGGGCCTGTAACGATGCGGCTTCTTCACGCCACCGGTTGCCGGCGCGCTCTTACGCGCGGCCTTGGTGGCCAGCTGTTTGCGAGGCGCCTTGCCTCCGGTCGACTTGCGGGCGGTCTGCTTCGTACGGGCCATCGCGACAGAGAAGACGTGCACGGAGTTGGCTCTACGAGACGAATGAAAATTCGGACCTTTCACCCGTATATATAACCTCGGTACTCCTTCCCTTCTAACCGCCGTTGCGCGCCTCTCGCGCTATTCGTCGCTCGTTTCGCCGGCTGCGCCCTCATTGGCTGCCGGACCCCCACCGCTCGCCGCGCTCGGCCCTCGCAAACCGGCGGTACAAGACCTCGATACCGGCCGTGGCCGGACTTATTGAGCGTGGAGCGCGCGTTGAGTGAGGACCTGCGTTCGTTGCTTCCGTCACTTCGCCTCTCATCATGACCGGACGCGGCAAAGGTGGCAAGGGGTTGGGCAAAGGAGGAGCCAAGCGCCACAGGAAGGTTCTTCGTGACAACATCCAGGGCATCACCAAGCCCGCTATTCGTCGTTTGGCTCGCCGTGGCGGTGTGAAGCGTATCTCCGGTCTCATCTACGAAGAGACTCGCGGTGTGCTCAAGGTCTTCCTGGAGAACGTGATCCGCGACGCCGTCACCTACACGGAACACGCCAAGCGCAAGACCGTCACCGCCATGGACGTCGTCTACGCCCTGAAGCGCCAGGGACGTACCTTGTACGGTTTCGGCGGCTAAGCTGTTTGCGGTCGCTCAACGGATTTGTTTTTTGTTGTGGACGACGACACAGCTACAACGGCCCTTTTAAGGGCCACCCAAAATATCCCTAAAAGAGCAAAGATGTGTTTACTCCCTATTCGTTTTCACGAAATAAAAGTAGTGATGATAAGAATGACAGTTGTAATAAAAACGGTTGATCAGCAGTATTTAATATATGTGTGGCCGTATTTATTCCTATTTTCTTCTCGCGATACAGATTGTGGCTATGTCTCGATTGTTTGCTCGAAGGTTTGCGTTGCAGTTCGCGTTTTACTGCTACGTGTAAGGTTCGCTTAGTCAGTGACAGCTTTTGTGTAGCACTAGGCTTCTTCGTGAAAGGAAGGCCGTCTCGAGGACTCGATGATATCAAGTTCCTTCCTCAGAACTTTCAACCGTTTCCGAGAACCGGCTACTCGTTTTATAGAGAGTGCTAAGCGAACTTCCTAGAGGAGTGTAGGTTGCATCGAAAGAGGTTGTAAGAGTCGAGCGCTTCCTTTGATCCATGTGACGTATAAGTAATTTGCATGTTAAGTTTTTGTGTGCCAAGTGTACGATAAAACGTTTGCGGCGGGTGTAACATGGTGGTTTTGTTCCGCCCACTCCAGCATCAGGTTAATAATCTGCTTTTGAATCCGTATTTTAAATTTGTGGTCTCTTGCTAATCAGCGTAGCGAAGGAAATGCCTTAATAAATACGTCGAATACATATTTATTGCTAACCTTCTCGCGTAATCTATATTCCCGTAATCATCAAATGCTTATTGATAGTATTATTAATGGTCCCCTCGCGGCAGCATGAATACAAGTATTGAGGAGGTAAGCTCATGATAGTAACGCAATCTACGTTTTGCACACACTGAAATGACACTAGGTTTTATTTTATTCTTTTTAGGTTATATATTGTTAATGTTCCCCTTCGGGCATTGACAACCCAAATTAATAAAAGATTAAAGAAGAAGAATAACTTTAAAAAAAAAATTAATAAAAGTATTGAAGTAAGTTCACTTCTGTAGGAGCAGTGATAGTAGCGCGATCTACATTTTGCACACACTTCGTTTATTATGGAAAGGCAGCGGCATGATTTGCTCTTTTCGAAAAATATTGTTGGCCCTGAAAAGGGCCGTTCATGCGCAAACAGGGCGCAGAAAAACAAAATCTTCAGCACACATTTACGCCTTCTTTTCCGTCTTTTTGGGCAGGAGTACAGCCTGGATGTTAGGCAGCACACCTCCCTGCGCGATGGTCACGCCGGACAAGAGTTTGTTCAACTCCTCGTCGTTACGGATGGCCAACTGCAAGTGACGCGGGATGATACGAGTCTTCTTGTTGTCACGAGCGGCGTTACCGGCCAACTCCAAGACTTCGGCGGCGAGATATTCCATGACGGCCGCCAAGTAGACGGGCGCGCCGGCTCCTACGCGCTCAGCATAGTTGCCCTTGCGCAGAAGACGGTGGATACGACCCACGGGGAACTGAAGCCCGGCTCGGCTTGAGCGAGACTTGGACTTGCCCTTCACCTTACCACCCTTGCCGCGACCGCTCATGTTGATTTGAAAGAGAGAAGACGAAAACACAGAGCACCGCTCTCGTCTCGATCGTCTTGCTGGTTGTCATCTTTTTGCGGGCATGCACGAGTGCTCTTCCCGGCTCGAGTGTACTAGCTAGCGTGTCGTGCTAGTGAAGAAAGTGGAGGGGAGGGGGGGAGGATCCTCTCGCTGCCCCAGACGGGCTGTTGTTCGGAGAGGGAGGATGGGTAGGGAGGGAGAGAAGAGAGGTGGAAGAAAAAGTTGTTAGGTGTATTGGTAATAGGCGAAGGGGTGTAAATGGTTATCTGGTGCGGTGTGCCTGAAATGGCGGGTGAGTAGAACAGTTTGTTTATGGAGGGTGATGTTGAAGGATGTCTAATGGATGTCGGAAGTATGCTGTATGCTTGGGGGGATTTGTGAGAATTTTTTGGTGAGGGGACATGAACGGAGTGAAGTGGGGGTTTTGGATGGCTGATAAGATATTTTTGGTTGCGGTGTCGAAAATGTCTTGTCGAATTGGCGTCATTTGTAATGTTTGTCTTAGTCTGTTGTAGTTAGTGAAAGGTGGTGGTCTAAAGGCAGTTCTTAGGAATCTATTTTCTAGTCGATGAAGTTTGTTGTAGTTTGTATTGCTTGTGGTTGCCCACGTTTCACAGTTGTACTTAATAATTGATTTTATGTAAGTCTCGTAAATTAGTAGTTTGGTCTTCGTTGTTGTCTTTGGGTGTGAAATGATTGGGGAGAGGGCGTTGAGGTTTCTGTGGGCTTTTTGAACTGTCATGTCAATGTGTCTGGTCCAGAGTAGTTTTTGGTCAAGTATAATTCCTAAGTATTTGGTGCTGTCGGTCCAGTTGATGGGAGTGTTGTCGATGGAGAGGGCGGGTGGGTTTAAGTCAGTCTTGTTCCTGTTAAAAAGTATGGCATAGCATTTCTGAGGGTTCAGAGTGAGGTTGTTGTCTTTTGTCCATGCAGTAATACTGTTCAATGTGTCCTGGAGGGTGTATACGGAAGCTGGAAAACGTTGTTTCGTCACTGTCAGTGCGGTGTCGTCAGCGTAGATGTAGTCGTTTATTTTAGTGGTGGTTGGTAGGTCGTTGGTATAGAGAGAGAAGAGTGTAGGGGATAGGACTGCTCCTTGAGGGACGCCAGCGGAGATGGGTCTTTTGGAGGAGGTAGTTCGAATGTGACTAATGAAAAAGGAACGATTGGTAAGGTAATTTTTTAGTAGGGGAAGAAGAAATTTGGGGATGTGTGGTGTGATTTTGTAGATGAGGGTGTTGTGGTTAATGGAGTCAAAGGCTTGGGAGAAATCGAGAAAAATTGATGGTACAGGTGGTATTGGCGCAGTATTGTTTTGCAGTCTGGTGGCGATGTCACATGAGATGCGTAATGTCTGTAGTCCTGTCGATCTGTTTGCCCGGAAACCAAATTGTGTTTGTCTTATTCGTTTGTCGATTAGTGGAGTCAGTCTTTTTAGAATTATGCGTTCAAAGGTTTTTCCTGAAATTGGCAGTATGCTGATGGGTCGGTAATTGTCGGGGTTGTTGCGTGGTTTGTTGGGTTTAGGGAGCATAATAATTTTGGCTGTTTTCCAGATGTCAGGGAAGTAACTGGTCGTTAGGCATGCGTTGAAAATTCTGGTTAAGAAGTCCG
This sequence comes from Gryllus longicercus, assembly GCA_038098605.1. Lineage (NCBI taxonomy): Eukaryota > Metazoa > Arthropoda > Insecta > Orthoptera > Gryllidae > Gryllus > Gryllus longicercus. The sequence goes on from JAZDUA010001456.1 coordinate 18,902, forward strand.
TGGCGTTTTTGGTCAGTCGTTTCAACGCTATGGCTTTCACTCCGTCGGGGCCGGTCGCTTTACTTTCGTCCAGTGAGTGTAGTTCGTCTTTTATTTCGTCAACGGTAATTTTCCAAGGTTGTTGTTGGTGTGGTGGGAGGTGAGGTGTTTTTAGGAAGTAAAGTATTGTCGAAGATGAAAGTGGGGTGTTTGGGGAGGTAAATCGTGTTTGTAATTTGTCAGCGAAAAGTTCTGCCATCTTTTGTGGGCTGTATGTCAAATTACCGTCAGGTAAGGTGAGAGGGGTGATGATATTTGTCTCTGTCTTAAGTTCTTTAATTAGTGTCCATATTCTTCTGGGGTGTCGTGTCATTTCGTCGATGTCTTTTTTCCATTTTTGTTGGTCGTAAGTAACGAGTGTTTCGTGAAGTACTTTTTTGTAGTATTCGTATGTGCGTCTATCTTCTTGTCTTCGGGTTCTGTAAAAAGTCTTTTGTGTCTTGCGTTTTTGTCGAAGTAGTTGTAGAATGTTGTCTGGTAATTTAGGTATCTTGTCTTCGATGTGGATGGATGATTTAGATAAAGAACGATTGATGTGAAGGTTGAAGTGTAAGATAGCCTGGTCAATTTCACTCGGAGTAGTGAGGGAGTTAGGGAGTTTTATCTTTTTTGAAATAAGGTGTTTAAATTTTCTCCAGTCTGTGGTGATGGTTTTGCGGGGAATGCTTAAGTGCAGGGATAGGGTATCGAGTGTGAAGAGGATAGGAAGGTGATCGGAAGTAAGTTCTTGGTTAGGGTGAGGCGTGCTGGTTATGATGTTGGATGAGTGAATGATGAAATCAAGAATGTCGTGTGGTAAGCCTCGTACAAGGTGAGTTGGTTCCGTCGGTGCCGTCAGAGTAAGTGTCGGTCTGTTGTTCAAGTAAGTTTCCAGTTTGTGTCCGTTAACGTTAGTGTGTCTGCATCCCCAGGTGGTCGATTTGGTGTTTAAGTCGCCTGCTATGATGCAGGTGCCGGAGGTGAGCATGTCGAGGTCTTGGTCTAGGAGTGGGTTGGTTGGTGGTTTGTAGATGGAAGAGATGGTGACAGGGCCCGTGGGAGTGTCAATTTCAATTCTGGTGTTTTCTATGTGGGTAGTGGTAAGGGGTGGAAGTTGGTTGTGTGGTATGTCTTGTTTAATGCATATAGCGGTGCCACCTCCGGCCGTAGGTCTGTCTGTTCTGTATGTGGCGTAGTTGGGGATAGAAAATTTTTGGTGGGGTTTGAGGTGAGTCTCTTGAAGTAGTAAGATCCCGACGGAGTAGTCCTTTACGTATTGTCGAATGTCTACTAGTTTCCGGGCTAGTCCGCCGTTCGCATTCCATGAGGTGATGTTTGTCAGTCTATGTCTCGTTGCCATATTAAGCGAGGTCGCACAGTTTTGTCAGTATTTTGATAATTTTGGTCATGGTGTCGTCAGGTCCTTTGATGATGGTGATGAGCTCTTTAGCAGTAGATATGAGTTTGGGTATGTTAAAGGTTTTGAGGAGGGAGAGTAGGTCTTTGATGTCACTGATTGTGGAAGTGGAATCTGATGAGAGTGGGGTTGTGGTAGGGGAAGTTTGGGTAATGCTGGCGTAGGTTGTGTTGGTTTGATGGTGGGCGCTTTGTCCTGGGCGGTTTGGGATAAGGGAGGGGAATTGGGTGTGGTCGAGTGTGTTTGGTCGTTGGCTCTGTCTTGGTCTGCTGTTTGTCCGGGTTGTCAGAGCTGTCTGTCTGTCCTGTTTGGCTTTTTGGAGGGCCGGGCAGTCGGGTGAATAGGCAGGGTGGTCAAGGTTGCAGTTTGCGCACTTGAAGAAGTCATTTGTGCAGTCCGTGTGGTGGTGGCGGTCGCCGCATTTGGCACAGATAGTTGGTCGGTGGCAGTAATGTTTGGTGTGAAAGAGCATCTGGCAATTGTCACACCTTGGTATCCTGTCGGTTTGTCTGTAGTCTTCCAGGGTCACAATGTGGTGTAGTATACGTTTGACGTTGTTCTTGATAGTTGTCGAGTCTTTTTTGTTGATTTCTAAAATGTAAAGTCCTAGTCCTGTCAGGGTGTTGTCAGAGTTGCGTCTTTTCATTTCAGAAATGTGGTGAATTTTGATTGAGTGGGCCTGTAAGTCGGTGAGAATGTCTGTCGGGGGGATGTTTGGGGATAGTCCCTTAATGACTAGTTTGTCATGTCTTTCTTCGGTAGTCTTGTGGTGGTGGTAGGAGATGTTGGAAGTGAAATACTTTGCCCTCAGTTCTGGTGTCAGTTCAATTTTGTCTAGTGCGTCGATTAATGTTTTGTGGGCTTGTTGAGACTTGGGATGAAGGATTAATTCTTTCCGCGTGCTTTTCGCGTGAAAGCTGTTTGGGGTCATACAGTTGAGATCTGTCAGAAGTAGCGTTGCTTTGGTCAGTCCAGTATTGTCAATGTGTATAGTACCAATTTTTGGTCTTGCAGTTTGTGAAGTCGGTGGTGGGCGGTTTTGGGACTCGTTTAGTTGTCCGGTAGTAGTCTGTCCGTCAGGTTCATCAGGGGAGCTCAGGGGGGAAAATCTATTGCCAGTAGTGGTGGGTGGGGGGATGTACTGGCCAATGGATTTGCATACATGCTTCCCGGTGGCTGGTTGGAAGGAGGAGTCTTGTGAGGGGTTGGGTGCTGATTGAAGGACAGGGGATGCTGGGTGTGGTTGATTGGTGGGGTTAGGGATGGCTAGAAAGGATGTCTGTGAAACTTGAGGGAAGGGTGAAGGAGCGCCGTGCACGCTAGTTTCGCTCACCCGAGTCGGTGTATTGGCGATGTCCAAAGATTGTCGTTTTGGCGGGGCTGAGCCGTCGCCTGTAGTTCCCCTCTTCTGCTTATGGAGCAGGTACTGCTCGCGCGCCTTCGCCATGAGTTCGTCCCAGAGTTCGAGTTGATCCTCGTCGTCCTCGGGAGGTAATGGTGTATTGATGTAGTCCATTGACTCCATTTTTTGAGAGCAGCGGCCCCTCGGCCGCTGCGTTGGATTGAAGCGTAAGCCTTGCTGGTGTTTGGCTGACGGCAACAAATTTTGCTCCGCTACGCAAACAATTCTTTGCTCTTTCCTCTGCTCAGGGCCCTGAGCAGAGATGTGTTCACGCTGAAGAGTCTGCGAGATACGCAAAATCCCAACGTGAAACACGGCTCGGCGAGTGTGACTGAAGACTGGAACACGAAGAACGTAGGAAGCTCGTGGATTCTTTACGCTCTCGTCTCGATAGTCGCTGTCAGTGTGGCGTTAGAAATCGTCCCCTCGTATTTAAAACCTCGGTGCCCCTTCCACACGGCGCGCGGCGAGCGCTGTCATTCGGCGCGCGCCGCCAGTGACCGCTCTCATTGGGCGGCCCCGTCCGCCGCGCGCAGCGGAAGGGGTACCGAGGTTATAACTATAACCGGCAGGTTTCTGTTCGCCATTCGTCTCCGAGAGCCGCTGTTGTCGACATGCCGCCCAAGACTAGCGGAAAGGCCGCCAAGAAGGCCGGTAAGGCCCAGAAGAATATCTCCAAGGGAGACAAGAAGAAGAAGCGCAAGAGGAAGGAAAGCTACGCCATCTACATCTACAAGGTGTTGAAGCAGGTCCATCCTGACACCGGCATCTCCAGCAAGGCGATGAGCATCATGAACAGCTTTGTCAATGACATTTTCGAGCGCATCGCCGCCGAGGCTTCCCGCCTGGCGCACTACAACAAGCGCTCTACCATCACCTCGCGGGAGATCCAGACCGCCGTGCGTCTTCTTCTGCCCGGCGAGCTGGCAAAGCACGCTGTCAGCGAAGGCACTAAGGCTGTCACCAAGTACACCAGCTCCAAGTAAGCTTGCTCTTGTTTCAGCTCGCTTGACTTGCGCGGCGTCGGTGCTTTGTGTGCAGCAAACGGCCCTTTTCAGGGCCAACAAAGTTCGTCTTGAAAGAGCAAATGGTGATAAGCCTCAGCCGCAGTCATGTTGTAGTACAATAAACGTAATGGAAAAAAAAAAAAAAAAAAAAAAAAGAAAAAAAAAAAAAAATGAATTGAGAACCTCGCCCCACTCCTCTCATTTCTACAAGGCTCCCGTGTTATTCCATGTGGCGAGCGCAATGTTCAGCTCGTTCATGTATTGATTATAGAAGAAGATCCGACGATAAATTGAACGAAGATATGCAAGCACGGCTGTTTGCAGTAGAGAGCGCTTCAAGGCCTCTGTCGTTTCGTGTGCTTGAAGCGGTACTGGAGGTTTTGGTTTGTTATCCATTCTACAATGAAGTATCGCAACTCGGCAGAATATCTTCAATCGATTCTAACAATAAATTACAAGAGAATAGGTCGCTACAAATAGAAAATTTCACCGCAAATGCACTACAATTGAATTTGATGCGCGTTCCTTTCTAATAACAATAACAATAATAATACAGCTGCTATTAATAAAACTGAAACGTAATACTTGGGAAATATCAATGAACAGTACAAACTTCACAGTGGTTCATTGACGAAATGGCTAGAAAATCATTTTTTTAATTTTCATGGCGCTGTATCGTGTCTTATGTGTTACTAGCTCCTCTGTACTAGCGGAAAGTTGGTAGCGTTGGTCGAGAAGTGACGCTGTTTTGGGGTCCCTTGTCAGAATTTAGGGCCGTCCGAGAGACTACTTTTAATGAATATGCACGACAAACAACCCTTTTTAATCGCGAAAACGTGGTGAAGCAGCACCGTGAAACGGCTTGTTCGGGGCAGCCAACAAGTAGACGTAACTGTTTTACAACATACGACCAGTAATTTCGGAAATTTGGAGATCATTTGGCGTTTTTAAATTTCCAACACTATGCTAGATGATGGTTAGGGACAGAAGGCATCTTCGTCGTCTAACGCCGCTACAAATAATTGTACAAGGACTAAACAATGTTTTATGTTGAATTGCTTGTTTCTTCCATCAAATGTCACGACATGAGGCCAGTCGTTCTTTCCTGAAACCTTCGATACACTTCGATTTGCTAGCCCGGCAGACGACGCGCACCACTTCCGAACGTTTGAATTTCGCCCCGAAATACATCATTGGTGCCCATTGGTCGAATTCGGTCTGCGACCTTGGCACTCGCCCAATGGCAAACACCTCATTTCTGCCGCGGAAACACACGTTTTTAGAGAAAATGCTTGAATGCTTTGTACTTTACTGACACTCATACTTCTTATTTTCTTCATAATTCATTCATCTTTTGTTTAGACGCGGTACATCCTTGTCGGCAGAAGTAGAAAATACATGAACAATTTACATGCAATACTACTCTCTGATGTGCCACAGAGTCGTCAAACAATACATTTTATCACTCTCTCTCTCTCTCTCTCTCTCTCTCTCTCTCTCTCTCTCTCTCTCTCTCTCTCCTCTCTCGTATCCGAGGAGCATAAGGAGAAGGAATTGTGTTAAAATTGATAAACACGTACCGTGGTGAACACGTACTGGCAAAGCGCGAAGTAATACTAAACTTGTCAATAGATGGCACTAGGACCTTTCCGAAGAATATAAAATAACTGAAAATCAGTACGCAGGAAACGGGTGAAAGGGATGGTAGAGTAGATAAGTATATTTCTACAGTGGAGAAAAATGATGTATTGAGCTATCAATTAACAGTTTACGTTTATTCAGCAACAGTTAATTTCAAGAAGAGAAATACGAAATCGAACCAACAAATACACGATAGTGCACGAACATGGAAGCTATGAAAGGAGAACACACAGAGTATACATGAATTAAATGAAACTAGTTCTCTTTTTTCTTTTCTTTTCTTTTTTTTTTTTTTTTTATTTCCCCCTCCTCTCTAATATATAATACTGTTCTTAGCATGTTAGTAGTATATGATATTCGGTAATTAGGTTAAGTTTCCCTCCTTGTCCAAACCCACTGTAGGAAAGAGGGGAGGGATGATGTTTCAAGCGGCGTGCGTTTAAAAGTGGATTCGTATCGTCCAAGGGATGAGATACAGTGGAGAAAAATGATATGTTAAGCTGTCAATCAACAGTTTACGTTTATTCAGCAACAGTTAATTTCAAGAAGACGAACCAACAAATACACGATAGCGCACGAACATCGAAGCTATGAAAGGAGAACACACAGAGTATACATGAATTAAATGAAACTAGTCCTCTTCTTTCTTTTCTTTTTCTCTCTCTCTCCCCCCCCTCTCTCCCTAATGAATAATACTGTTCTTTGCATGTTTGTAGTATATGATATTCCTGTATTCGGTATTTAGGTGAAGTTTTCCTCCTTGTCCAAACCCACTGTAGAAAAGAGGGGAGAGCAAAAGTCACCGTGGCATCGGAACGCCAGAGGTCTATTCTCCAATTTTAAATTTCTTAAATTTTCTCCAGAAAGCCGCGCCATTTCTCCAAAATTTCTCCTCTGGCGACGGAACATTCATTCCTTCATGCAAGGTCCTTGGAGTCGATTATCAACTTCTTTCTATTAGTTCGGAGCGCCACCGGAAGATCGCACCAGCTGCTGGAGGGCTAAGAATTCCCGCTAAAAAACCCGCGCGTCGGAATCGCTCCAAACCCGTTATTTCCGGAAATTGTTTAAACAATTTCGAGAATTTGCAATAACAAATTCGCGGCGTATTTTTTTTTCCCGAAAGGCGCTCGTCTCCTGCGTCCGATGCAGTAGACCGCGAAGCGCTCCCGGGACAGCTGGGAGCGGAGCGGCGGGTTTTTAAAGTTTCACCCCCCTCCCCGTTCACCCCCACCCCGATGACGCAACGCCTTTGTTCCGGCGCGAAGGTAAAAAAAAAAAAAAAAAAAAGCCAAAAGTCGGGGAATCGTAGCAGAAACGCGAAACCTCGGCTACCGACGCGACCGAGGGCGCCCGACACGACGCGCTCGTCGGCGAACACGTACGACCGCTCGGTTCGACACCCGGGGAGTGCACTTTTTTTCGTTTTCGTGTCCGCGCTTCGAGAAAATTCCCTCCGATACCTATCGCGATTCCTCGTCCGACTCCGCGAGCGGAAAAATTCTACAAAATTTACTTTCGCCGCAATTAAATCGCCAAAGTCGCACTTTCGCCCGCCTCGTACCGCCCACGCACGACACCCCCAGGTTGCTGAAGGGTCGCTTCCTACGCAACAGGCGACGCGGAACCCGACGCGCGTGTCGAAATTTCTCCCCGTTGGTTATTTCGAGAAATTGTTTAAACAATTTCCCGAAAACGCGACGACGGTTTGTCGTCCTGCGCGAAGCGCGACTCTAGGGACGCGGTAAGACGCAACGGTGGAAACCGCAGGTCGCTATCTCGATCCGTTCGGCCGCTGTATTATTCCGAAGAAAGCACGCTTTGTCGTAACGGTCACGCCACGTGGTTTCCGAGGTTTTCGTATTTTCGCGGCCGAACGGCGCCTCCTACGGTTTGGCACTTTATATACTTTTCCGTTCTACCCGCGCGGGCGCGTCTGGAGAAAAATCGCCGACCCCGTCGGGGCTCCGGGTTCGAAGCCCGGGCGCGTTCCATAGCTTTTTCCCATCTGAAGAAGGGCTACAAAATTTCACCCCGACGCACCTCGGCGAGCTGAAAACGAATCCGCAAGCCGCGTGTCTCTATCTTTATTCGTTCGCCCGCAAATAAATCGCAAAGCGCTCTCCGGAAGCCGATTTCGCGACGACCTACACGCCGCTCCGCGGCTCGGAGGGAGTCGGCACCGGTCCCGATCGACAGACGAGCTTCCGTTCTATAGGATTCCGGAGTATCGAGACCCTACCCCTAGAAACCTAGGTGTTATTCGTCGTTAAAGTTGAGAACTTTTACTTCTTTTCTTTTGACACTTGGTTTTGCGGCTCCTTCGGGGCGGGGTCGAGGTGTAAACACTTTACTGCGTTTTCGAAGTCGTTTTACTGCGACGCGTAGCGGAGCGTCGGAAACGAACCGTTTTCTCACACTTTCACGTACCGGGGCCGGGGAACTCGAAAAAAATGTCAGAAAAATTCCAGGTCGATTGTTTATAACAATTGTTTAAACAATTTTTTTTGTTTACCGCGCGATTCGATCGCCGATTTTTTTTCTAGACGGGCGGAGGGAATCCGCGTCCGACGCCGCCCGCCGCGACGCGCTGCGACGTTTCGGAAAAGCGGCCACGCCCCCTTTCCGAAGGCGTTTTTGCGAAATTCCTGGACGCCAGGCTTTTGCACGCACATAAGCGACATTCGGGTTTCTTACTATACCGAGGGCGCCCGACGCGCCGGGCACGTCGGCGACGCCGCGCGACCCTCCGGTTCGAGCCCCGGGCAATGCAAGAGGGCTAAAATTCGTCGGAAAAAATCGCCGCTTCGCCTGTGGGGTCTCCTCTCGATTCCCTACACGGTGCCGCAAACCGCGTCTCGATCGGACCGACGGTTTCGGAGTTACGAGTTTCCCGCGCTTTCTCCCCCGCCCCGATGACGTCACCCCATTGTTTCGTAGGAAAGAGAGAGAGAAAAAAAAATTCGCCAAAAATCGCCTGCGCGTAGAGGAGTCGCGAAAACTCGGCTTCGGACGTGACCGGCGACGCGGAATCCGACGAGCGCGTCGGAATCGCTCTAAACCCGTTATTTACCGAAATTGTTTAAACAATTTCGCGACCGACAACACGTTTTCGTTCGAGACGTCGTCGGGCGCGGTCGCGGGCGACGCGGCGGCGGCAACCGCGAGTCGATATCTGCGCTCGTCTCGTAGTTATTTGTTTATAAACAATTAACCCGCCCTCTTCCGTTGCCGCGAAACGAAGCGTCCCACGCCTTCGACCGCCGAGACCTTTTCGTCGCGCGGTCGAGTTTCCTATCGAACGAAAACCACGCGGTCGCCGTAGCTGTTACGGTTGCGGAGAAAACGGCTTATAAACAATTTATCTTGCAAAATTCCTACCGCCTAAACGAAGCGTCGGAGCGCTTCGGAGGTCATGACCTTTTGTGTTCGTCTCGTCGAGGGGCGTCTCCTGGAATTTTCGCGAATCGGTCGGCGTCCGGGGTTCGAAGCTCGAACGCGCCGCTTTGCTTTTTCCCCTCTCGACAGGCGCTCTAAAAATTCACACCCACGCACCACCAACAGCTGAAAACGAATCCGCTAGCCGCGTGTCTCTATCTCCGTTCGTCGGCCCGCAAAAAAATCGCGAAAGTACGCTTTCGAAGCCGATTTCGCGACGACCTACACGCCGCTCCGCGGCCCCGAGTGGGATATGCGAGCTAGGGGTCGATGCCCGAGTAAGCCGGCTGCGCGCCCACGACGGGGCGACGCCCTGGCAGCATTCGCCTGGAAGTTATTCGAGCAGCAAACGTGCAACTTTACGATGTCGGCACCCAACGAAGGCGGCCGACACGTCAAAGTTCCCTCTTGGGGGCAAACCTACACGCCGGGGAAAGGCCCTGAGGGGCGAATGCGGCCTTGGGGTCGAAGCCCAAGCAAGCCGACTACGCGCCCGCGACAGGGCGACGCCCTGACAGCATTCGCCTGGAAGTTATTCGAGCAGCAAACGTGCAACTTTACGATGTCGGCACCCAACGAAGGCGGCCGACACGTCAAAGTTCCATCTTGGGGGCAAACCTACACGCCGGGGAAAGGCCCTGAGGGGCGAATGCGGCGGGATGGTGGAATGGGAATTTCACTTCTTATGACATTCTCTTTCCAAACGAGCTGCCTTATTGTTGGCGTGTCTGAAGACGGGCGGACGACTCCTCTGTTCTTTCTTTCTTACTTTCTTTCTTTCTATCTTTCCTTCTTTCTGCCTTCTTTGTAGTTTCCTTCTCTCCTCGTCACGTGTCGTGTCGTCAAGTGTCGTGTCGTGTCGTGTCGTCACGTATGTAACGTGACGAGTCTAAAAATATAAAAATTTAAAAAATCAAAAAATATTAAAACCAAAAAATATAAAAATTCAAAAAATATAAATTTCGATAAATATAAAAATCAAAATATATAAAAAAATCAAAAAATATAAAAATTAAAAAATATAAAAATTCAAAAAATATAAATTTCGAAAAATATAAAAAATAAAAAAATAAAAAATATAAAAAATCAAAAAATATAAAAAATATAAAAAATCAAAAAATATAAAAAATCAAAAAATATAAAAATCAAAAAATATAAAAATTCAAAAAATATAAATTTCGAAAAATATAAAAAATCAAAAAAATAAAAAAAAATAAAAAAATATAAAAAATCAAAAAATATAAAAAATCAAAAAAAATAAAAATTCAAAAAATATAAATTTCGAAAAATATAAAAAATCAAAAAATAAAAAATATAAAAAATCAAAAAATATAAAAAATATAAAAAATCAAAAAATATAAAAAATCAAAAAATATAAAAATTCAAAAAATATAAATTTCGAAAAATATAAAAAATCAAAAAAATAAAAAAAAATAAAAAAATATAAAAAATCAAAAAATATAAAAAATCAAAAAAATAAAAATTCAAAAAATATAAATTTCGAAAAATATAAAAAATCAAAAAATAAAAAAAAAATAAAAAATCAAAAATATAAAAAATTAAAAAATATAAAAAATCAAAAAATAAAAAAAAATATAAAAAATCAAAAATATAAAAAATCAAAAAATATAAAAAATCAAAAAATATAAAAAGTCAAAAAAATATAAAAAGTCTCGTCTCGTCACGTCACGTCACGTCTCGTCTCGTTTAATGTCGTGTCGTGTCGTCACGTGTCGTGTCAATTGCAGAATTGCAGAATTGCGCTGTCTCTCATCTCACTGCCCACGCACGCCTGTCGCCTTAGGGTAGCGGGTCAAACTCGTGTGCTTGTTCGAGCTTTCCCGGCCGATGCGAATACTCCGTTGCGAATTGCTTGAAGGTGCGCATTATCCGTTCTTTCTATTTTCATACACTTTGACGTGTTGCCTTGAACGTTGGATTTTTCTGTTTTTGTGACTTATTCGCCCCCGTAGGATTGATATCTACACTGGTAGGATTAATATCTACACTGAAGGAACGAATGAAGTTTTAAAACTGCTCTTTCTCGCAAGATTCGACCACAAAATCAATGCTACAATCTTCGCATGCAACAAAGGATTCGAAGGAGCAATAGATCGATTGCCTTCTTTGAATTTAGTGTGTAGGTACATTTACTGTAATATCTACACTTAAGGAACGAATGAAGTTTTAAAACTGCTCTTTCTCGCAAGATTCGACCACAAAATCAATGCTACAATCTTCGCACGCAACAAAGGATTCGAAAGAGCAATAGTGTTATCTCCAGTTTTTTAAGAATTCAATATAATCTGCTGTTCTCTTTGTTGGAGGCCTGTAGATGAAAAGTAATGTATTTGACACTGATTGACGCCATCTCACAAGACTGGCGCATCTGGTTGTGCTCTCGAATTTCTGTGAGTTTGTGTACAATTTTTAGGGTTTTGACAATATTTGTTGTGTTCAAGTAATTGATCACTTGTTGCAGGCTTCCTGGAAATACAATTTCGGCTCGTTCTTCTTTTTTGTTTTTAGTAGAGCCTAGACAAACCAAGAGATAAGCTCTGAACGGTTACTGGAACCTAAACGAACTTAAGTTTTCCGAGTTGGTAATAAGTGTTGAAAGAAAGGAAGGAAGGAAGGACAGAAGGAAGGAAGAAGCGGGTACAGGAGAATAGCGTGGTTTTTCCTTTCTTCACATGCATTTCCCCGTTTTTTCGCTATTAGTTTTCTGAAATTCTTTCGCAGCGGCAGCTGCAGCGGTGGAAACATTTAAAAAGCAAACATACTTTCCGCAACGGGAATGTGCGAGTGAAAGAGGAATTTCAATAGTTTAGTGCATGCGAAGAGAAAGAAATGAATCGAATCTTCAGAAATGTATCCATAACAACCGTATAAGCTAGTGAGGGCATTGTTAAAGCTTTTATTGTAGACGTATAACCGTAGTGATGTATGTACGTTCCCGAGAGGACGAAACAGAGAGTTTAAGTGCAAACGGAAGGTTCGGAGAACCAAATTAAGGACCGCCAATTCGCACAGGTGCAAATAGACAAGGTAAAAACGATCGTAGTTCGTTAAATAAGTGAAATGACGTAAATTCTCAGAGACGTGGGCAGAGACGCGGACACGCGAGGAAAACCCGGCGCGTAAGGTCCCTCGTTAAGGCGCCATTAGCACTAGAAAAAGGCTGAAATAGAGTACGAATTCCACTTGAATCGGTTATTACATTTTTTATGAATGCGGCAATTTTAATATCAACCTAGTACTTTGACTACTTGTCGCAGGGGGGGAAAGTTTCTTCGCTAGTGCGTATAATGCGCAGGTGGCGACGTCGGGCCTGGAAACAAGACGTCCCACTCGAAGCCGAAAGCCTAGAGATTTGACAAAAGTGGTGGAATACAGAGTCAAAACTATGGTGTATCGATTGCAAGAATTTCGATTTCGCTACAGACTCATCTTATACACTTGAATTCGAATCTGGGCGCGACGGGAGAGGCGCGACTTATTCCTCAGATCTGAGATGCGCGCTCTTGCGCATGTCGCTGCGATTGGACGAAATTTAGAGTACTTCTACGTCCGACCACTAAAACCGTGATACCGAGGTTATAAATATATCTTCAAATCGCCCCCCCACCATCATTCACTCCCAGAGTGTTGTTGGAGGGAACCTCCACGCCAGTTTGCTTTCCGTTTCTTTTCGTCTTTTCCGTGTCATGGCCGATACGAGCGCGTCAGGAGCGGCGTCCGCGGCTGCCGCGCCGCCTGCGGAAGCCGGCTCCCCGAAGAAGAGCAAGTCTGGCGGCAGCGCAGCGAAGAAGCCGCGTTCAAAACCCGCGCACCCCCGCACCTCCGAGATGGTGTACAGCGCCATCAAGAGCCTGAAGGAACGCGGAGGTTCTTCCCTGCAAGCCATCAAGAAGTATATCGCGGCGAATTACAAAGTGGATTCCGAGAAACACGCGCCGTTTATTAAAAAGTACTTGAAGTCTGCCGTCAGCACCGGCGACCTTGTACAGACCAAAGGTGCATTTTTTTTTTACATTTCTTTCTTTTTTTTTTAAAAAAAAAAAATTTATGTTGTTATTATTATTGTTGTTATTTTTTTTTTTTTTCATAACTCCTAACCTATCTCCTGTGTATTGCTAGGCAAAGGAGCGTCTGGTTCGTTTAAGCTGCCGGCTACTGCCGGAAAACCCGAGAAGAGCGGCGAGAAGGCCGGCAAGAAGCGGCCAGCGCCCGCTGCGAAGCCGACGAAGAAGAAGGCCGTGGCTGCCAAGGCTACGAAGAAGGCTGCTGGCGCTAAGGCGGCCGGAGGCAAGCGCAGCGTCACTGCAGCTGCCGCAGTGGCTAAGCGTAACGTCGCGGCCTCACCGAAGAAGCCCAAGAAGGCACCTTCCAAGGTGAAGAAGGTGACCAAGGCGCCCACGAAGAAACCCAAGGCGCCGAAACCCAAAAAGGTCGCTTCTCCTTCCAAACCGAAAGCGGCCGTCAAGAAAGCCGCTCCGAAGAAGAAGTGATGAAGTGGCTTTCGAGTCATTCCCGGTTCGCGCGAGCGAACGATCAAAAGGTCCTTCTTAGGGCCATCATGTTATTCGAAAGAGCAAAAACTAATAGCCACAACAAAACTCGAACCCTTTCCCAGAAAAATAAATAAAAACCCAGACTGTTCCCTCGAAGAGTGAAATGAATTAAATTGAATTCTTTCATTAAATACAATCCCTTTAATGAAGAAACTAATAAACGCGCTGTTTCCTTTTATTTCATATTTACGAAGGTTTTCGAATCTTCCTGTTATTATAGTTTAGTTCATTATGTTCGCACGAGGATTTTCGTACAAGGAGGCGGGGAAGATTAGTTACGATCCCATTTCGCCTTCATGTAGAGCGACTGGAGTATCTTTTATATAGATATGTGCATTAAAAAAAAAAATGCGTAAATGGACGGCGAGAAAACGACATACATTCATGCTCTTTCAAGGGAGGAGTTGGTTGGCCCTGAAAAGGGCCGTTATTTGCGACCGAACGAATAAACAAAATATTCATTCAAGCACGCTCTCCGCGGATGCGGCGAGCCAACTGAATGTCCTTGGGCATGATGGTGACGCGCTTGGCATGGATAGCGCACAAGTTGGTGTCTTCGAAAAGACCCACCAAGTACGCTTCGCTAGCCTCCTGCAGAGCCATGACGGCGGAGCTCTGGAAGCGCAGATCGGTCTTAAAGTCCTGAGCGATCTCACGGACAAGACGCTGGAAAGGCAGCTTGCGGATGAGCAGCTCGGTGCTCTTCTGGTAACGCCTGATTTCACGAAGGGCCACGGTGCCGGGCCTGTAACGATGCGGCTTCTTCACGCCACCGGTTGCCGGCGCGCTCTTACGCGCGGCCTTGGTGGCCAGCTGTTTGCGAGGCGCCTTGCCTCCGGTCGACTTGCGGGCGGTCTGCTTCGTACGGGCCATCGCGACAGAGAAGACGTGCACGGAGTTGGCTCTACGAGACGAATGAAAATTCGGACCTTTCACCCGTATATATAACCTCGGTACTCCTTCCCTTCTAACCGCCGTTGCGCGCCTCTCGCGCTATTCGTCGCTCGTTTCGCCGGCTGCGCCCTCATTGGCTGCCGGACCCCCACCGCTCGCCGCGCTCGGCCCTCGCAAACCGGCGGTACAAGACCTCGATACCGGCCGTGGCCGGACTTATTGAGCGTGGAGCGCGCGTTGAGTGAGGACCTGCGTTCGTTGCTTCCGTCACTTCGCCTCTCATCATGACCGGACGCGGCAAAGGTGGCAAGGGGTTGGGCAAAGGAGGAGCCAAGCGCCACAGGAAGGTTCTTCGTGACAACATCCAGGGCATCACCAAGCCCGCTATTCGTCGTTTGGCTCGCCGTGGCGGTGTGAAGCGTATCTCCGGTCTCATCTACGAAGAGACTCGCGGTGTGCTCAAGGTCTTCCTGGAGAACGTGATCCGCGACGCCGTCACCTACACGGAACACGCCAAGCGCAAGACCGTCACCGCCATGGACGTCGTCTACGCCCTGAAGCGCCAGGGACGTACCTTGTACGGTTTCGGCGGCTAAGCTGTTTGCGGTCGCTCAACGGATTTGTTTTTTGTTGTGGACGACGACACAGCTACAACGGCCCTTTTAAGGGCCACCCAAAATATCCCTAAAAGAGCAAAGATGTGTTTACTCCCTATTCGTTTTCACGAAATAAAAGTAGTGATGATAAGAATGACAGTTGTAATAAAAACGGTTGATCAGCAGTATTTAATATATGTGTGGCCGTATTTATTCCTATTTTCTTCTCGCGATACAGATTGTGGCTATGTCTCGATTGTTTGCTCGAAGGTTTGCGTTGCAGTTCGCGTTTTACTGCTACGTGTAAGGTTCGCTTAGTCAGTGACAGCTTTTGTGTAGCACTAGGCTTCTTCGTGAAAGGAAGGCCGTCTCGAGGACTCGATGATATCAAGTTCCTTCCTCAGAACTTTCAACCGTTTCCGAGAACCGGCTACTCGTTTTATAGAGAGTGCTAAGCGAACTTCCTAGAGGAGTGTAGGTTGCATCGAAAGAGGTTGTAAGAGTCGAGCGCTTCCTTTGATCCATGTGACGTATAAGTAATTTGCATGTTAAGTTTTTGTGTGCCAAGTGTACGATAAAACGTTTGCGGCGGGTGTAACATGGTGGTTTTGTTCCGCCCACTCCAGCATCAGGTTAATAATCTGCTTTTGAATCCGTATTTTAAATTTGTGGTCTCTTGCTAATCAGCGTAGCGAAGGAAATGCCTTAATAAATACGTCGAATACATATTTATTGCTAACCTTCTCGCGTAATCTATATTCCCGTAATCATCAAATGCTTATTGATAGTATTATTAATGGTCCCCTCGCGGCAGCATGAATACAAGTATTGAGGAGGTAAGCTCATGATAGTAACGCAATCTACGTTTTGCACACACTGAAATGACACTAGGTTTTATTTTATTCTTTTTAGGTTATATATTGTTAATGTTCCCCTTCGGGCATTGACAACCCAAATTAATAAAAGATTAAAGAAGAAGAATAACTTTAAAAAAAAAATTAATAAAAGTATTGAAGTAAGTTCACTTCTGTAGGAGCAGTGATAGTAGCGCGATCTACATTTTGCACACACTTCGTTTATTATGGAAAGGCAGCGGCATGATTTGCTCTTTTCGAAAAATATTGTTGGCCCTGAAAAGGGCCGTTCATGCGCAAACAGGGCGCAGAAAAACAAAATCTTCAGCACACATTTACGCCTTCTTTTCCGTCTTTTTGGGCAGGAGTACAGCCTGGATGTTAGGCAGCACACCTCCCTGCGCGATGGTCACGCCGGACAAGAGTTTGTTCAACTCCTCGTCGTTACGGATGGCCAACTGCAAGTGACGCGGGATGATACGAGTCTTCTTGTTGTCACGAGCGGCGTTACCGGCCAACTCCAAGACTTCGGCGGCGAGATATTCCATGACGGCCGCCAAGTAGACGGGCGCGCCGGCTCCTACGCGCTCAGCATAGTTGCCCTTGCGCAGAAGACGGTGGATACGACCCACGGGGAACTGAAGCCCGGCTCGGCTTGAGCGAGACTTGGACTTGCCCTTCACCTTACCACCCTTGCCGCGACCGCTCATGTTGATTTGAAAGAGAGAAGACGAAAACACAGAGCACCGCTCTCGTCTCGATAGTCGCTGTCAGTGTGGCGTTAGAAATCGTCCCCTCGTATTTAAAACCTCGGTGCCCCTTCCACACGGCGCGCGGCGAGCGCTGTCATTCGGCGCGCGCCGCCAGTGACCGCTCTCATTGGGCGGCCCCGTCCGCCGCGCGCAGCGGAAGGGGTACCGAGGTTATAACTATAACCGGCAGGTTTCTGTTCGCCATTCGTCTCCGAGAGCCGCTGTTGTCGACATGCCGCCCAAGACTAGCGGAAAGGCCGCCAAGAAGGCCGGTAAGGCCCAGAAGAATATCTCCAAGGGAGACAAGAAGAAGAAGCGCAAGAGGAAGGAAAGCTACGCCATCTACATCTACAAGGTGTTGAAGCAGGTCCATCCTGACACCGGCATCTCCAGCAAGGCGATGAGCATCATGAACAGCTTTGTCAATGACATTTTCGAGCGCATCGCCGCCGAGGCTTCCCGCCTGGCGCACTACAACAAGCGCTCTACCATCACCTCGCGGGAGATCCAGACCGCCGTGCGTCTTCTTCTGCCCGGCGAGCTGGCAAAGCACGCTGTCAGCGAAGGCACTAAGGCTGTCACCAAGTACACCAGCTCCAAGTAAGCTTGCTCTTGTTTCAGCTCGCTTGACTTGCGCGGCGTCGGTGCTTTGTGTGCAGCAAACGGCCCTTTTCAGGGCCAACAAAGTTCGTCTTGAAAGAGCAAATGGTGATAAGCCTCAGCCGCAGTCATGTTGTAGTACAATAAACGTAATGGAAAAAAAAAAAAAAAAAAAAAAAAGAAAAAAAAAAAAAAATGAATTGAGAACCTCGCCCCACTCCTCTCATTTCTACAAGGCTCCCGTGTTATTCCATGTGGCGAGCGCAATGTTCAGCTCGTTCATGTATTGATTATAGAAGAAGATCCGACGATAAATTGAACGAAGATATGCAAGCACGGCTGTTTGCAGTAGAGAGCGCTTCAAGGCCTCTGTCGTTTCGTGTGCTTGAAGCGGTACTGGAGGTTTTGGTTTGTTATCCATTCTACAATGAAGTATCGCAACTCGGCAGAATATCTTCAATCGATTCTAACAATAAATTACAAGAGAATAGGTCGCTACAAATAGAAAATTTCACCGCAAATGCACTACAATTGAATTTGATGCGCGTTCCTTTCTAATAACAATAACAATAATAATACAGCTGCTATTAATAAAACTGAAACGTAATACTTGGGAAATATCAATGAACAGTACAAACTTCACAGTGGTTCATTGACGAAATGGCTAGAAAATCATTTTTTTAATTTTCATGGCGCTGTATCGTGTCTTATGTGTTACTAGCTCCTCTGTACTAGCGGAAAGTTGGTAGCGTTGGTCGAGAAGTGACGCTGTTTTGGGGTCCCTTGTCAGAATTTAGGGCCGTCCGAGAGACTACTTTTAATGAATATGCACGACAAACAACCCTTTTTAATCGCGAAAACGTGGTGAAGCAGCACCGTGAAACGGCTTGTTCGGGGCAGCCAACAAGTAGACGTAACTGTTTTACAACATACGACCAGTAATTTCGGAAATTTGGAGATCATTTGGCGTTTTTAAATTTCCAACACTATGCTAGATGATGGTTAGGGACAGAAGGCATCTTCGTCGTCTAACGCCGCTACAAATAATTGTACAAGGACTAAACAATGTTTTATGTTGAATTGCTTGTTTCTTCCATCAAATGTCACGACATGAGGCCAGTCGTTCTTTCCTGAAACCTTCGATACACTTCGATTTGCTAGCCCGGCAGACGACGCGCACCACTTCCGAACGTTTGAATTTCGCCCCGAAATACATCATTGGTGCCCATTGGTCGAATTCGGTCTGCGACCTTGGCACTCGCCCAATGGCAAACACCTCATTTCTGCCGCGGAAACACACGTTTTTAGAGAAAATGCTTGAATGCTTTGTACTTTACTGACACTCATACTTCTTATTTTCTTCATAATTCATTCATCTTTTGTTTAGACGCGGTACATCCTTGTCGGCAGAAGTAGAAAATACATGAACAATTTACATGCAATACTACTCTCTGATGTGCCACAGAGTCGTCAAACAATACATTTTATCACTCTCTCTCTCTCTCTCTCTCTCTCTCTCTCTCTCTCTCTCTCTCTCTCTCTCTCCCTCTCTCGTATCCGAGGAGCATAAGGAGAAGGAATTGTGTTAAAATTGATAAACACGTACCGTGGTGAACACGTACTGGCAAAGCGCGAAGTAATACTAAACTTGTCAATAGATGGCACTAGGACCTTTCCGAAGAATATAAAATAACTGAAAATCAGTACGCAGGAAACGGGTGAAAGGGATGGTAGAGTAGATAAGTATATTTCTACAGTGGAGAAAAATGATGTATTGAGCTATCAATTAACAGTTTACGTTTATTCAGCAACAGTTAATTTCAAGAAGAGAAATACGAAATCGAACCAACAAATACACGATAGTGCACGAACATGGAAGCTATGAAAGGAGAACACACAGAGTATACATGAATTAAATGAAACTAGTTCTCTTTTTTCTTTTCTTTTCTTTTTTTTTTTTTTTTTATTTCCCCCTCCTCTCTAATATATAATACTGTTCTTAGCATGTTAGTAGTATATGATATTCGGTAATTAGGTTAAGTTTCCCTCCTTGTCCAAACCCACTGTAGGAAAGAGGGGAGGGATGATGTTTCAAGCGGCGTGCGTTTAAAAGTGGATTCGTATCGTCCAAGGGATGAGATACAGTGGAGAAAAATGATATGTTAAGCTGTCAATCAACAGTTTACGTTTATTCAGCAACAGTTAATTTCAAGAAGACGAACCAACAAATACACGATAGCGCACGAACATCGAAGCTATGAAAGGAGAACACACAGAGTATACATGAATTAAATGAAACTAGTCCTCTTCTTTCTTTTCTTTTTCTCTCTCTCTCCCCCCCCTCTCTCCCTAATGAATAATACTGTTCTTTGCATGTTTGTAGTATATGATATTCCTGTATTCGGTATTTAGGTGAAGTTTTCCTCCTTGTCCAAACCCACTGTAGAAAAGAGGGGAGAGCAAAAGTCACCGTGGCATCGGAACGCCAGAGGTCTATTCTCCAATTTTAAATTTCTTAAATTTTCTCCAGAAAGCCGCGCCATTTCTCCAAAATTTCTCCTCTGGCGACGGAACATTCATTCCTTCATGCAAGGTCCTTGGAGTCGATTATCAACTTCTTTCTATTAGTTCGGAGCGCCACCGGAAGATCGCACCAGCTGCTGGAGGGCTAAGAATTCCCGCTAAAAAACCCGCGCGTCGGAATCGCTCCAAACCCGTTATTTCCGGAAATTGTTTAAACAATTTCGAGAATTTGCAATAACAAATTCGCGGCGTATTTTTTTTTCCCGAAAGGCGCTCGTCTCCTGCGTCCGATGCAGTAGACCGCGAAGCGCTCCCGGGACAGCTGGGAGCGGAGCGGCGGGTTTTTAAAGTTTCACCCCCCTCCCCGTTCACCCCCACCCCGATGACGCAACGCCTTTGTTCCGGCGCGAAGGTAAAAAAAAAAAAAAAAAAAAGCCAAAAGTCGGGGAATCGTAGCAGAAACGCGAAACCTCGGCTACCGACGCGACCGAGGGCGCCCGACACGACGCGCTCGTCGGCGAACACGTACGACCGCTCGGTTCGACACCCGGGGAGTGCACTTTTTTTCGTTTTCGTGTCCGCGCTTCGAGAAAATTCCCTCCGATACCTATCGCGATTCCTCGTCCGACTCCGCGAGCGGAAAAATTCTACAAAATTTACTTTCGCCGCAATTAAATCGCCAAAGTCGCACTTTCGCCCGCCTCGTACCGCCCACGCACGACACCCCCAGGTTGCTGAAGGGTCGCTTCCTACGCAACAGGCGACGCGGAACCCGACGCGCGTGTCGAAATTTCTCCCCGTTGGTTATTTCGAGAAATTGTTTAAACAATTTCCCGAAAACGCGACGACGGTTTGTCGTCCTGCGCGAAGCGCGACTCTAGGGACGCGGTAAGACGCAACGGTGGAAACCGCAGGTCGCTATCTCGATCCGTTCGGCCGCTGTATTATTCCGAAGAAAGCACGCTTTGTCGTAACGGTCACGCCACGTGGTTTCCGAGGTTTTCGTATTTTCGCGGCCGAACGGCGCCTCCTACGGTTTGGCACTTTATATACTTTTCCGTTCTACCCGCGCGGGCGCGTCTGGAGAAAAATCGCCGACCCCGTCGGGGCTCCGGGTTCGAAGCCCGGGCGCGTTCCATAGCTTTTTCCCATCTGAAGAAGGGCTACAAAATTTCACCCCGACGCACCTCGGCGAGCTGAAAACGAATCCGCAAGCCGCGTGTCTCTATCTTTATTCGTTCGCCCGCAAATAAATCGCAAAGCGCTCTCCGGAAGCCGATTTCGCGACGACCTACACGCCGCTCCGCGGCTCGGAGGGAGTCGGCACCGGTCCCGATCGACAGACGAGCTTCCGTTCTATAGGATTCCGGAGTATCGAGACCCTACCCCTAGAAACCTAGGTGTTATTCGTCGTTAAAGTTGAGAACTTTTACTTCTTTTCTTTTGACACTTGGTTTTGCGGCTCCTTCGGGGCGGGGTCGAGGTGTAAACACTTTACTGCGTTTTCGAAGTCGTTTTACTGCGACGCGTAGCGGAGCGTCGGAAACGAACCGTTTTCTCACACTTTCACGTACCGGGGCCGGGGAACTCGAAAAAAATGTCAGAAAAATTCCAGGTCGATTGTTTATAACAATTGTTTAAACAATTTTTTTTGTTTACCGCGCGATTCGATCGCCGATTTTTTTTCTAGACGGGCGGAGGGAATCCGCGTCCGACGCCGCCCGCCGCGACGCGCTGCGACGTTTCGGAAAAGCGGCCACGCCCCCTTTCCGAAGGCGTTTTTGCGAAATTCCTGGACGCCAGGCTTTTGCACGCACATAAGCGACATTCGGGTTTCTTACTATACCGAGGGCGCCCGACGCGCCGGGCACGTCGGCGACGCCGCGCGACCCTCCGGTTCGAGCCCCGGGCAATGCAAGAGGGCTAAAATTCGTCGGAAAAAATCGCCGCTTCGCCTGTGGGGTCTCCTCTCGATTCCCTACACGGTGCCGCAAACCGCGTCTCGATCGGACCGACGGTTTCGGAGTTACGAGTTTCCCGCGCTTTCTCCCCCGCCCCGATGACGTCACCCCATTGTTTCGTAGGAAAGAGAGAGAGAAAAAAAAATTCGCCAAAAATCGCCTGCGCGTAGAGGAGTCGCGAAAACTCGGCTTCGGACGTGACCGGCGACGCGGAATCCGACGAGCGCGTCGGAATCGCTCTAAACCCGTTATTTACCGAAATTGTTTAAACAATTTCGCGACCGACAACACGTTTTCGTTCGAGACGTCGTCGGGCGCGGTCGCGGGCGACGCGGCGGCGGCAACCGCGAGTCGATATCTGCGCTCGTCTCGTAGTTATTTGTTTATAAACAATTAACCCGCCCTCTTCCGTTGCCGCGAAACGAAGCGTCCCACGCCTTCGACCGCCGAGACCTTTTCGTCGCGCGGTCGAGTTTCCTATCGAACGAAAACCACGCGGTCGCCGTAGCTGTTACGGTTGCGGAGAAAACGGCTTATAAACAATTTATCTTGCAAAATTCCTACCGCCTAAACGAAGCGTCGGAGCGCTTCGGAGGTCATGACCTTTTGTGTTCGTCTCGTCGAGGGGCGTCTCCTGGAATTTTCGCGAATCGGTCGGCGTCCGGGGTTCGAAGCTCGAACGCGCCGCTTTGCTTTTTCCCCTCTCGACAGGCGCTCTAAAAATTCACACCCACGCACCACCAACAGCTGAAAACGAATCCGCTAGCCGCGTGTCTCTATCTCCGTTCGTCGGCCCGCAAAAAAATCGCGAAAGTACGCTTTCGAAGCCGATTTCGCGACGACCTACACGCCGCTCCGCGGCCCCGAGTGGGATATGCGAGCTAGGGGTCGATGCCCGAGTAAGCCGGCTGCGCGCCCACGACGGGGCGACGCCCTGGCAGCATTCGCCTGGAAGTTATTCGAGCAGCAAACGTGCAACTTTACGATGTCGGCACCCAACGAAGGCGGCCGACACGTCAAAGTTCCCTCTTGGGGGCAAACCTACACGCCGGGGAAAGGCCCTGAGGGGCGAATGCGGCCTTGGGGTCGAAGCCCAAGCAAGCCGACTACGCGCCCGCGACAGGGCGACGCCCTGACAGCATTCGCCTGGAAGTTATTCGAGCAGCAAACGTGCAACTTTACGATGTCGGCACCCAACGAAGGCGGCCGACACGTCAAAGTTCCATCTTGGGGGCAAACCTACACGCCGGGGAAAGGCCCTGAGGGGCGAATGCGGCGGGATGGTGGAATGGGAATTTCACTTCTTATGACATTCTCTTTCCAAACGAGCTGCCTTATTGTTGGCGTGTCTGAAGACGGGCGGACGACTCCTCTGTTCTTTCTTTCTTACTTTCTTTCTTTCTATCTTTCCTTCTTTCTGCCTTCTTTGTAGTTTCCTTCTCTCCTCGTCACGTGTCGTGTCGTCAAGTGTCGTGTCGTGTCGTGTCGTCACGTATGTAACGTGACGAGTCTAAAAATATAAAAATTTAAAAAATCAAAAAATATTAAAACCAAAAAATATAAAAATTCAAAAAATATAAATTTCGATAAATATAAAAATCAAAATATATAAAAAAATCAAAAAATATAAAAATTAAAAAATATAAAAATTCAAAAAATATAAATTTCGAAAAATATAAAAAATAAAAAAATAAAAAATATAAAAAATCAAAAAATATAAAAAATATAAAAAATCAAAAAATATAAAAAATCAAAAAATATAAAAATCAAAAAATATAAAAATTCAAAAAATATAAATTTCGAAAAATATAAAAAATCAAAAAAATAAAAAAAAATAAAAAAATATAAAAAATCAAAAAATATAAAAAATCAAAAAAAATAAAAATTCAAAAAATATAAATTTCGAAAAATATAAAAAATCAAAAAATAAAAAATATAAAAAATCAAAAAATATAAAAAATATAAAAAATCAAAAAATATAAAAAATCAAAAAATATAAAAATTCAAAAAATATAAATTTCGAAAAATATAAAAAATCAAAAAAATAAAAAAAAATAAAAAAATATAAAAAATCAAAAAATATAAAAAATCAAAAAAATAAAAATTCAAAAAATATAAATTTCGAAAAATATAAAAAATCAAAAAATAAAAAAAAAATAAAAAATCAAAAATATAAAAAATTAAAAAATATAAAAAATCAAAAAATAAAAAAAAATATAAAAAATCAAAAATATAAAAAATCAAAAAATATAAAAAATCAAAAAATATAAAAAGTCAAAAAAATATAAAAAGTCTCGTCTCGTCACGTCACGTCACGTCTCGTCTCGTTTAATGTCGTGTCGTGTCGTCACGTGTCGTGTCAATTGCAGAATTGCAGAATTGCGCTGTCTCTCATCTCACTGCCCACGCACGCCTGTCGCCTTAGGGTAGCGGGTCAAACTCGTGTGCTTGTTCGAGCTTTCCCGGCCGATGCGAATACTCCGTTGCGAATTGCTTGAAGGTGCGCATTATCCGTTCTTTCTATTTTCATACACTTTGACGTGTTGCCTTGAACGTTGGATTTTTCTGTTTTTGTGACTTATTCGCCCCCGTAGGATTGATATCTACACTGGTAGGATTAATATCTACACTGAAGGAACGAATGAAGTTTTAAAACTGCTCTTTCTCGCAAGATTCGACCACAAAATCAATGCTACAATCTTCGCATGCAACAAAGGATTCGAAGGAGCAATAGATCGATTGCCTTCTTTGAATTTAGTGTGTAGGTACATTTACTGTAATATCTACACTTAAGGAACGAATGAAGTTTTAAAACTGCTCTTTCTCGCAAGATTCGACCACAAAATCAATGCTACAATCTTCGCACGCAACAAAGGATTCGAAAGAGCAATAGTGTTATCTCCAGTTTTTTAAGAATTCAATATAATCTGCTGTTCTCTTTGTTGGAGGCCTGTAGATGAAAAGTAATGTATTTGACACTGATTGACGCCATCTCACAAGACTGGCGCATCTGGTTGTGCTCTCGAATTTCTGTGAGTTTGTGTACAATTTTTAGGGTTTTGACAATATTTGTTGTGTTCAAGTAATTGATCACTTGTTGCAGGCTTCCTGGAAATACAATTTCGGCTCGTTCTTCTTTTTTGTTTTTAGTAGAGCCTAGACAAACCAAGAGATAAGCTCTGAACGGTTACTGGAACCTAAACGAACTTAAGTTTTCCGAGTTGGTAATAAGTGTTGAAAGAAAGGAAGGAAGGAAGGACAGAAGGAAGGAAGAAGCGGGTACAGGAGAATAGCGTGGTTTTTCCTTTCTTCACATGCATTTCCCCGTTTTTTCGCTATTAGTTTTCTGAAATTCTTTCGCAGCGGCAGCTGCAGCGGTGGAAACATTTAAAAAGCAAACATACTTTCCGCAACGGGAATGTGCGAGTGAAAGAGGAATTTCAATAGTTTAGTGCATGCGAAGAGAAAGAAATGAATCGAATCTTCAGAAATGTATCCATAACAACCGTATAAGCTAGTGAGGGCATTGTTAAAGCTTTTATTGTAGACGTATAACCGTAGTGATGTATGTACGTTCCCGAGAGGACGAAACAGAGAGTTTAAGTGCAAACGGAAGGTTCGGAGAACCAAATTAAGGACCGCCAATTCGCACAGGTGCAAATAGACAAGGTAAAAACGATCGTAGTTCGTTAAATAAGTGAAATGACGTAAATTCTCAGAGACGTGGGCAGAGACGCGGACACGCGAGGAAAACCCGGCGCGTAAGGTCCCTCGTTAAGGCGCCATTAGCACTAGAAAAAGGCTGAAATAGAGTACGAATTCCACTTGAATCGGTTATTACATTTTTTATGAATGCGGCAATTTTAATATCAACCTAGTACTTTGACTACTTGTCGCAGGGGGGGAAAGTTTCTTCGCTAGTGCGTATAATGCGCAGGTGGCGACGTCGGGCCTGGAAACAAGACGTCCCACTCGAAGCCGAAAGCCTAGAGATTTGACAAAAGTGGTGGAATACAGAGTCAAAACTATGGTGTATCGATTGCAAGAATTTCGATTTCGCTACAGACTCATCTTATACACTTGAATTCGAATCTGGGCGCGACGGGAGAGGCGCGACTTATTCCTCAGATCTGAGATGCGCGCTCTTGCGCATGTCGCTGCGATTGGACGAAATTTAGAGTACTTCTACGTCCGACCACTAAAACCGTGATACCGAGGTTATAAATATATCTTCAAATCGCCCCCCCACCATAGGTTCGGCGTCGCGAAGTGTTTAAATCTGTGGGTTGAGGTCGAGCTCGGCTCCCTCAGCTTCACCAGCGTTGCTGTTTAGTGATTAGGAGTGCGTTGAGGTCGAGCTCTGCTCCCTCAGCGTCTTTGACCTTGCGGGTTTCGAATTTTGGTGTGCGTTGAGGTCGAGCTCGGCTCCCTCAGCGTCACTAGTGTCGCGGTATTGTGTTTGGTGTGCGTTGAGGTCGAGCGCGGCTCCCTCAGCGTCACTAGTGTCGCGGTATTGTGTTTGGTGTGCGTTGAGGTCGAGCGCGGCTCCCTCAGCGTCACTAGTGTTCCGGTATTGTGTTTTGGTGTGCCTTGAGGTCGAGCTCGGCTCCCTCAGTGTCACTATTGTTTGATATTGTGTTTCGGTGTGCGTTGAGGTCGAGCTCGGCTCCCTCATCGGAACTATTAAGCGTGTGGTCAGAGGTTGAGCTCGGCTCCCTCTACCCCAGAAGGTATTCAACAAACCAAGAACAGAGGTTGAGCAAGGCTCCCTCTACGCCAAGCAGCTGAGAAATTGTCATTTCGATTCAAGAATCTGGTTCTTGTCGAGTCAGCAGCTACGAGAGTAACCGGTCAAGTAGGTGGGGTAAGGTCGAGCACAGCTCCCTTGCACCCAAAAGATTTAAGAATAAGTAGTAGTGATTACTAAAAACTCTTACTTAGACATTAATTTAGATATAAAATTTTAGGAATTTTAGAATTTGTTAAAATTTGCAGAATCTGTCAGTATTAATTTCAGGAAACACCTAAGATTTTCTCAATAACATTCATCTAGGTTTTCAACCTAAAACAAGTGCTAATTTATTAATTATCAAATAAGCACAAACTTAAAATTTCAAATCAGCTTTATAAATATTCAAAATCATCAAACTATTCATATTTTCAATAATCCATTTCAATATCAAACATTTTAAAAAAACATTCAAATTTAACAAAATTTTCTCACTGACACTTGAGTAATTAAGTATCTTGAAATAAATTGTACTAGAACTAACAAACTAAACATCTAACACTCCATAGTTCAATAATTAACTTCGGCAAAATCGACCAATACTAACTGCATGCCAAAAATTGGCCGACCAATAACAAAAGAAAAAAATAAGAACTACTGCCGTGCATGCAAGCACTTAGACGGATCCATTGCACACTCGTGCATAATTAAAAGACCCAAAACTTCCTTTGCTTTAGTAGAAAGGAAGTTAATCCCAATTAATACTTCTGTACCTGCTTCCCCTCCCCAAAATAGTAATTCTTTTCCGACAACTCTAGCTTCACCAACGACAAATACGGACACATCAACAGACGGTAAGTCGCCAGAATGCTCCACCGCTGCTGCGGTGCAAACACTTGAGAGCCCCAACAGCCCCTTCTCTCTACTACAAAACTGTAACCAGTCAGGCGCCATGTCTGCGTCTGGAACTTCCGCCGAGGCCACGCGAGCTCTCTCGCCGATCTCCGAAAGCTCGCAAAACTCTGAAATACGCCCCCAAGAATTAAACTCTCCCTCTGCGACTGACAACTCCAGTCACACAACTGAGGAGGCATGGCAACTCGTTACAAAAATCTTTCGACCACGTCCCACACAAACGTGCACTCAGCCCCAAATCCAGGCGTTACCTATCGCCAACCGATACCAGGTGCTGACGCCCCGTGTTACAACTGCCCCTCAACCAACGCCTGCAGTGAACACGGCGGGCAACACTCCGCCTTCAGCGGCCGCCCCTCGCGCCTCGGCCCCGCGCCCTCGAGAATCGGTCGGGGAAATAGTGATAGAACAACCTATCGACGTCACCGCTCTCATGAGCGCCCTCCGTCCCCACCTCACAATGCCCCTGAGAGGTATCCCCTCTCAGAACTTTGTAACCCTGAAGCCAGGCTGTGTCAAGGATCACCATAAAATAGTGGCAGAACTGACTCGCATGCAGTCCTACTCTCGGCATGCGCAGTTTTTCTTCCGCCGCGCCACCGAGGAAAGGCGCCACCGCCTCGTCATCCGCGGCCTCCGCGACAGTGAGGATTTAACAGCGATCCAATCAGATCTCTCCTCCCACGGGGTCACGGTCCATCACGTCAGTGAGATGAAGCGCGCCTGTTACTCGGAGACTGGGGCAAAATCTTTTCTATCTTTAGGCCTCTATGTTGTAGAAATTAATCACCGAGAAATTCCCCTAACAAGAACAATTACCACTATTCTAAACCAAATTATCCGATGGGAGGAATACCGCGGCAGGGATCGGGTACCCCACTGTAAACGGTGTCAATTATGGGGCCACTCCCACAATGGCTGTCGCCGGAACGCAGTGTGTCTGTACTGCGCCGGTGCTCACTCCATAGAGAACTGTGATAGGCCGGAGAATCCCAGGTGCGCTAACTGCGGCTCAAACCACGTGGCGAGTTTCCACGAGTGCCCCGCCCTGCTGAGCTACAAGGAAGCGAGAGCGCGTCAACTTGGAGGAGCTCGACAGACGCGAGCAGCCGCACAGCTGGCAACGAGATTAAATTCTCTTGCGCCCTCTCGCGTAGCAGCAGTTGGCCAGCCGGTCGGACGCTCTCTGGACGTCCGATCCGCCGAGCAGTTTCCTACTCTTGCAGGATTGGCCGCCGACACCCCCACCACCGCTGGTACCGGATTCGCCGACGCGGTAGCTGGGCGACCAATCACCGCTCAGTCACCCTCCACGCCCCTCTCTCTCGCTGGCCTCGGCGAATTAGGTGAACTATTACATCTTCTGCAGGGAGTCGACTTGCGAGCACTTTTCACTCTCGTAAAAGATGCTATCGCTATACTAAAAGGACCGGGAAACCTGCTTTCTAAAGCAATTGCTATTATCCCCCTCCTCTCTACAGCGTTTCCATGAACAACAGTGCACAATATTTTCGAACTCATCTCTTCAAAATTGTTTCATGGAACGCAAACGGGGGCCTGAATAAAAAGAAACCAGAAATTATTCAATTTATTAAAGACTATTCCCCCGACGTATTTCTTATTCAAGAAACCCACCTGTCACCAAGCGATAACTTCACTCTTCCAAATTTTCACATTTACAGGCAAAATCGTTCAGGCCCCCATCGCGGCGGTGGCACATTAACTGCAGTAAGACGTACTATCCCTCATACGCCCCTGGTAAATCCGCCTCTCGCCGCAATTGAGGCAACATCGGTTGAAATCGGAACGCCGCACGGTGCAATCACTGTTGTATCCGGGTACAAACGGCCTCAGATTCAACTCGAGGAAGCCGACCTCGACGCGCTGCTAACGCTAGGGCAAAATATTATTATAGCAGGTGACTTGAACGCCAAGCACACGGACTGGGGCTGCCGTGTGCGGAACTCGGCGGGAGAGCGCCTGCTTCCGTATTTAAATAGAAGCGATCGGCTCGTCATTTCCCCTCCTTCTTCCATCACCCACCTACGCACCGACATGTTCACCAGACAGATTAAAGGCGACATTCTCGACATTGTTTTACATTCTCCAGCCATCCAAATCACAACTCCAAAGCCCCTTCACGACCTGACTTCGGACCACCTCCCTATCCTCTTCGCCTTCCATAGAGACCAATTTCCGTCACCCACTCCGACAAAAACAAACTACGAAACTAACTGGACAAATTTCAAGACTACACTTAACAACAAACTACTACGAAACCCAGACCTGGACAATCCGACAAATATTGACAGAGCAATAAATCATCTAAATTACCAAATCCTAACCGCCTTTAATGAAAATTCTAAAAGACTTGAACCTCACCATCCCGCATCCCAAACACCCGTCGAACTGATTCGCCTCATACAGGAACGTCGTAAAGCCCAGCGAGCTTACCAAAGATCTCACGACCCCGATGCGAAGGCAGCGTACCAGACCATTCGGCGGAAAACCTCCAGGCTTCTGCGGGAGCACAGGAACGCGATGTGGGAAAAGTACGTAGAAAACAGCCAAATAAACAACGCTAGCGACCTGTGGAAATTGCAACGGGTGCTACGCAACCCACAGCCTGCCACCACAGCGCTCAATCGCCCAAATAATCTTCCACCCACCTACGATCCGGCAGTCAAATCTGAAATTTTCGCCACCCTACTTGAAGAGCGCTTCACGCCACCCCCCATCTCATTTAATCTTCCTGCCACCGCCGCCGAAATCCCCATCTCGCCCACGCCCCTAGCAGATATACCGCCTGACTGGAAAATCGAAACGGATGAAGTGAGCGACCTACTGTCAAACATCAACACAAATCGATCAGGCGGACCCGACAAGCTCTCTGCAGCAATGCTGAAGCAACTTCCTCGCAGGGCCGCCACTCTTCTTGCCTCGATTTTCACTGCTTGCATTTCTGTGCAATATTTCCCCACTGTGTGGAAATCAGCGACCGTGACGCTTCTTCCAAAACCGGGAAAGAACTTACGTTTCCCGGAAAATTACAGGCCCATTTCTCTCTTGCCCATCTTAGGGAAATTACTCGAACGCCTTATTCTTAATAGAATTAGGACCGTTCTCGAGAATAGGGGCATCATCCGGGAATCTCAATTCGGCTTCCGGAAAAATCGCTCTTCTGCACTCCAAGCCCTTCGTTTCACCTTCTGCGTGTCTTCTTCATTAGCACGCCGCTGCTCTATCCCTGCCTTATTCTTCGATTATTCCTTCGCCTTTGACACCGTCCATCACCCCCTACTTATTCACAAACTCCGCCCCTATGTTCCTCCCTTCATTCTTAACCTCCTCATCAGCTACTTAACCTCTCGCAATTTCTCCGTCCGCTACCAAAACTTCTCATCTTCAACCCGCCCTATCCTTGCGGGCGTCCCTCAGGGCGCCGTGCTTTCACCCTTCCTCTTCTCCTTGTTTCTTAACGACGCCCCCACCATCACCGGAGTGCAAGATTTCATCTATGCGGACGACATAGCGTTCACGGTCAAAGATAGCCGTATAAACATCGCGGTTAAGCGCCTACAACGTGCCGCAAACGCGCTCATCAAGTGGAGTGCGGAAAATGGCCTCACACTAAATGCGCAGAAATGTCAAGCCATCATTTTTTCTCACAAACTCACACACAACACCTACTCTGTCGCTCCCATCCGCCTAAACGATCACACCATTCCGTGGCGGGACAACATCAAATACTTGGGAGTTACTTTTGACCGCAGACTGACCTGGAAGACTCACATATCTAATGCACGAAACATCATGACTCGACGAATCTCTTCACTTCTTCCCCTTTTCAAGAGCCGAGCCCTTAAGGAAAAATTAAAACTTCAGTTATATTTGTCATGCATCCGCAGCGCGGGCTTATACGCTTGCGAGTCATGGGCCACAGCTCCAGAAACATCACTAACTTATTTGTCACGTTCAGAAAATTATTTTATACGACTAGCTTTTCATCCACCCCCAGGCACTATCCTCGCTGACGAACTCACGACCAGAAACATAAAACCGATTACTTCCGCTATACACGAGCTCGCCACGGAAAGAATACAGGACATTTTCTCCAACATTGACTCTCACCCTCTCTTCCAGCCCTTCTTACAATATTACACGAAGCCATCACGACACAAAAAGAAAAAACTGCCTTCAGATGTCATCTTTTTGAAACCACCCTGAAACACCGACACCAAATCATATAAAATAAATTAATCCTATTTAAACACACAACACTCTACACATACAAACAGACATACAAGCCCTCAATCCATTTATAACATCCCAATCTAAATACAATCCCACACAATCTCAGAGTGAACTACAGAGCAAAGCGACGCCGAAAACTACCTTCAACTCCCAATGACTATCTTAACTAACAACTACTAACAAATACTAACAAATACTAACAAACCAATCTTTATCCCACCACCAACTAACACACTAACAATCTTGTACAATTGTATATTTTGTAAATATTAGGTCTTAAGAACAGTCAAAGCACAGATAAATTAGTAATTTTTCAGTAAAGTTTTGTACATTTTGATAATTCTAATACTCAGCACAGTCCAATGATTCAACCACATTAGTTCGTAAGTTAGAAATAAGTTCTCTGCATCCCATAAGTTCTCTAGGTCTTAAGTACATATCACCATGTTAGTCAATAAGTTAGCAATAAGTTCTGAGTTTTCTGTAAATATTCTGTACATTTAAGTACAAATCAATCCATGTTAGTTCGTAAGGTAGATATAAGTTTCTGTATATTTCTGTAAACTCTATAGGTCTTAAGTACAAATCCAATGTTAGTTCGTAAGTTAGAAATAAGTTACAATTAAGTTAAACAATGTAATCTGTAAATACTAAAATAACACGATTGTAAAAATTGTAAAAATTTAAATAAAGATATCGATTCGCGAGCACGAAAAGGGAATGACTCACAAGCCACTACCAGAAACTTCAAAAACTTCAAAACTTCAAAACTTCAAAATCAACAACAGACAAGAAAACAGCAAAGTGCACAAAGCACACGAGAGTTTTTCAACCAAGCTATATCTCATCGGCTAACCGATAGAGATATAAAAAACGTAATCTCATTAAATAAAACACCCAGCGGTAGAGCTCCCCCAGGGGAGTAGACCGCAGAAGCTGAAAACTACGACCTCGTGTGTGTGTGTGTGCCCCCACCATCATTCACTCCCAGAGTGTTGTTGGAGGGAACCTCCACGCCAGTTTGCTTTCCGTTTCTTTTCGTCTTTTCCGTGTCATGGCCGATACGAGCGCGTCAGGAGCGGCGTCCGCGGCTGCCGCGCCGCCTGCGGAAGCCGGCTCCCCGAAGAAGAGCAAGTCTGGCGGCAGCGCAGCGAAGAAGCCGCGTTCAAAACCCGCGCACCCCCGCACCTCCGAGATGGTGTACAGCGCCATCAAGAGCCTGAAGGAACGCGGAGGTTCTTCCCTGCAAGCCATCAAGAAGTATATCGCGGCGAATTACAAAGTGGATTCCGAGAAACACGCGCCGTTTATTAAAAAGTACTTGAAGTCTGCCGTCAGCACCGGCGACCTTGTACAGACCAAAGGTGCATTTTTTTTTTACATTTCTTTCTTTTTTTTTTAAAAAAAAAAAATTTATGTTGTTATTATTATTGTTGTTATTTTTTTTTTTTTTCATAACTCCTAACCTATCTCCTGTGTATTGCTAGGCAAAGGAGCGTCTGGTTCGTTTAAGCTGCCGGCTACTGCCGGAAAACCCGAGAAGAGCGGCGAGAAGGCCGGCAAGAAGCGGCCAGCGCCCGCTGCGAAGCCGACGAAGAAGAAGGCCGTGGCTGCCAAGGCTACGAAGAAGGCTGCTGGCGCTAAGGCGGCCGGAGGCAAGCGCAGCGTCACTGCAGCTGCCGCAGTGGCTAAGCGTAACGTCGCGGCCTCACCGAAGAAGCCCAAGAAGGCACCTTCCAAGGTGAAGAAGGTGACCAAGGCGCCCACGAAGAAACCCAAGGCGCCGAAACCCAAAAAGGTCGCTTCTCCTTCCAAACCGAAAGCGGCCGTCAAGAAAGCCGCTCCGAAGAAGAAGTGATGAAGTGGCTTTCGAGTCATTCCCGGTTCGCGCGAGCGAACGATCAAAAGGTCCTTCTTAGGGCCATCATGTTATTCGAAAGAGCAAAAACTAATAGCCACAACAAAACTCGAACCCTTTCCCAGAAAAATAAATAAAAACCCAGACTGTTCCCTCGAAGAGTGAAATGAATTAAATTGAATTCTTTCATTAAATACAATCCCTTTAATGAAGAAACTAATAAACGCGCTGTTTCCTTTTATTTCATATTTACGAAGGTTTTCGAATCTTCCTGTTATTATAGTTTAGTTCATTATGTTCGCACGAGGATTTTCGTACAAGGAGGCGGGGAAGATTAGTTACGATCCCATTTCGCCTTCATGTAGAGCGACTGGAGTATCTTTTATATAGATATGTGCATTAAAAAAAAAAATGCG
The DNA here is from genome assembly GCA_038098605.1 of Gryllus longicercus. Classification (NCBI taxonomy): domain Eukaryota; kingdom Metazoa; phylum Arthropoda; class Insecta; order Orthoptera; family Gryllidae; genus Gryllus; species Gryllus longicercus. The sequence goes on from JAZDUA010001456.1 coordinate 52,751, forward strand.
TAAATGGACGGCGAGAAAACGACATACATTCATGCTCTTTCAAGGGAGGAGTTGGTTGGCCCTGAAAAGGGCCGTTATTTGCGACCGAACGAATAAACAAAATATTCATTCAAGCACGCTCTCCGCGGATGCGGCGAGCCAACTGAATGTCCTTGGGCATGATGGTGACGCGCTTGGCATGGATAGCGCACAAGTTGGTGTCTTCGAAAAGACCCACCAAGTACGCTTCGCTAGCCTCCTGCAGAGCCATGACGGCGGAGCTCTGGAAGCGCAGATCGGTCTTAAAGTCCTGAGCGATCTCACGGACAAGACGCTGGAAAGGCAGCTTGCGGATGAGCAGCTCGGTGCTCTTCTGGTAACGCCTGATTTCACGAAGGGCCACGGTGCCGGGCCTGTAACGATGCGGCTTCTTCACGCCACCGGTTGCCGGCGCGCTCTTACGCGCGGCCTTGGTGGCCAGCTGTTTGCGAGGCGCCTTGCCTCCGGTCGACTTGCGGGCGGTCTGCTTCGTACGGGCCATCGCGACAGAGAAGACGTGCACGGAGTTGGCTCTACGAGACGAATGAAAATTCGGACCTTTCACCCGTATATATAACCTCGGTACTCCTTCCCTTCTAACCGCCGTTGCGCGCCTCTCGCGCTATTCGTCGCTCGTTTCGCCGGCTGCGCCCTCATTGGCTGCCGGACCCCCACCGCTCGCCGCGCTCGGCCCTCGCAAACCGGCGGTACAAGACCTCGATACCGGCCGTGGCCGGACTTATTGAGCGTGGAGCGCGCGTTGAGTGAGGACCTGCGTTCGTTGCTTCCGTCACTTCGCCTCTCATCATGACCGGACGCGGCAAAGGTGGCAAGGGGTTGGGCAAAGGAGGAGCCAAGCGCCACAGGAAGGTTCTTCGTGACAACATCCAGGGCATCACCAAGCCCGCTATTCGTCGTTTGGCTCGCCGTGGCGGTGTGAAGCGTATCTCCGGTCTCATCTACGAAGAGACTCGCGGTGTGCTCAAGGTCTTCCTGGAGAACGTGATCCGCGACGCCGTCACCTACACGGAACACGCCAAGCGCAAGACCGTCACCGCCATGGACGTCGTCTACGCCCTGAAGCGCCAGGGACGTACCTTGTACGGTTTCGGCGGCTAAGCTGTTTGCGGTCGCTCAACGGATTTGTTTTTTGTTGTGGACGACGACACAGCTACAACGGCCCTTTTAAGGGCCACCCAAAATATCCCTAAAAGAGCAAAGATGTGTTTACTCCCTATTCGTTTTCACGAAATAAAAGTAGTGATGATAAGAATGACAGTTGTAATAAAAACGGTTGATCAGCAGTATTTAATATATGTGTGGCCGTATTTATTCCTATTTTCTTCTCGCGATACAGATTGTGGCTATGTCTCGATTGTTTGCTCGAAGGTTTGCGTTGCAGTTCGCGTTTTACTGCTACGTGTAAGGTTCGCTTAGTCAGTGACAGCTTTTGTGTAGCACTAGGCTTCTTCGTGAAAGGAAGGCCGTCTCGAGGACTCGATGATATCAAGTTCCTTCCTCAGAACTTTCAACCGTTTCCGAGAACCGGCTACTCGTTTTATAGAGAGTGCTAAGCGAACTTCCTAGAGGAGTGTAGGTTGCATCGAAAGAGGTTGTAAGAGTCGAGCGCTTCCTTTGATCCATGTGACGTATAAGTAATTTGCATGTTAAGTTTTTGTGTGCCAAGTGTACGATAAAACGTTTGCGGCGGGTGTAACATGGTGGTTTTGTTCCGCCCACTCCAGCATCAGGTTAATAATCTGCTTTTGAATCCGTATTTTAAATTTGTGGTCTCTTGCTAATCAGCGTAGCGAAGGAAATGCCTTAATAAATACGTCGAATACATATTTATTGCTAACCTTCTCGCGTAATCTATATTCCCGTAATCATCAAATGCTTATTGATAGTATTATTAATGGTCCCCTCGCGGCAGCATGAATACAAGTATTGAGGAGGTAAGCTCATGATAGTAACGCAATCTACGTTTTGCACACACTGAAATGACACTAGGTTTTATTTTATTCTTTTTAGGTTATATATTGTTAATGTTCCCCTTCGGGCATTGACAACCCAAATTAATAAAAGATTAAAGAAGAAGAATAACTTTAAAAAAAAAATTAATAAAAGTATTGAAGTAAGTTCACTTCTGTAGGAGCAGTGATAGTAGCGCGATCTACATTTTGCACACACTTCGTTTATTATGGAAAGGCAGCGGCATGATTTGCTCTTTTCGAAAAATATTGTTGGCCCTGAAAAGGGCCGTTCATGCGCAAACAGGGCGCAGAAAAACAAAATCTTCAGCACACATTTACGCCTTCTTTTCCGTCTTTTTGGGCAGGAGTACAGCCTGGATGTTAGGCAGCACACCTCCCTGCGCGATGGTCACGCCGGACAAGAGTTTGTTCAACTCCTCGTCGTTACGGATGGCCAACTGCAAGTGACGCGGGATGATACGAGTCTTCTTGTTGTCACGAGCGGCGTTACCGGCCAACTCCAAGACTTCGGCGGCGAGATATTCCATGACGGCCGCCAAGTAGACGGGCGCGCCGGCTCCTACGCGCTCAGCATAGTTGCCCTTGCGCAGAAGACGGTGGATACGACCCACGGGGAACTGAAGCCCGGCTCGGCTTGAGCGAGACTTGGACTTGCCCTTCACCTTACCACCCTTGCCGCGACCGCTCATGTTGATTTGAAAGAGAGAAGACGAAAACACAGAGCACCGCTCTCGTCTCGATAGTCGCTGTCAGTGTGGCGTTAGAAATCGTCCCCTCGTATTTAAAACCTCGGTGCCCCTTCCACACGGCGCGCGGCGAGCGCTGTCATTCGGCGCGCGCCGCCAGTGACCGCTCTCATTGGGCGGCCCCGTCCGCCGCGCGCAGCGGAAGGGGTACCGAGGTTATAACTATAACCGGCAGGTTTCTGTTCGCCATTCGTCTCCGAGAGCCGCTGTTGTCGACATGCCGCCCAAGACTAGCGGAAAGGCCGCCAAGAAGGCCGGTAAGGCCCAGAAGAATATCTCCAAGGGAGACAAGAAGAAGAAGCGCAAGAGGAAGGAAAGCTACGCCATCTACATCTACAAGGTGTTGAAGCAGGTCCATCCTGACACCGGCATCTCCAGCAAGGCGATGAGCATCATGAACAGCTTTGTCAATGACATTTTCGAGCGCATCGCCGCCGAGGCTTCCCGCCTGGCGCACTACAACAAGCGCTCTACCATCACCTCGCGGGAGATCCAGACCGCCGTGCGTCTTCTTCTGCCCGGCGAGCTGGCAAAGCACGCTGTCAGCGAAGGCACTAAGGCTGTCACCAAGTACACCAGCTCCAAGTAAGCTTGCTCTTGTTTCAGCTCGCTTGACTTGCGCGGCGTCGGTGCTTTGTGTGCAGCAAACGGCCCTTTTCAGGGCCAACAAAGTTCGTCTTGAAAGAGCAAATGGTGATAAGCCTCAGCCGCAGTCATGTTGTAGTACAATAAACGTAATGGAAAAAAAAAAAAAAAAAAAAAAAAGAAAAAAAAAAAAAAATGAATTGAGAACCTCGCCCCACTCCTCTCATTTCTACAAGGCTCCCGTGTTATTCCATGTGGCGAGCGCAATGTTCAGCTCGTTCATGTATTGATTATAGAAGAAGATCCGACGATAAATTGAACGAAGATATGCAAGCACGGCTGTTTGCAGTAGAGAGCGCTTCAAGGCCTCTGTCGTTTCGTGTGCTTGAAGCGGTACTGGAGGTTTTGGTTTGTTATCCATTCTACAATGAAGTATCGCAACTCGGCAGAATATCTTCAATCGATTCTAACAATAAATTACAAGAGAATAGGTCGCTACAAATAGAAAATTTCACCGCAAATGCACTACAATTGAATTTGATGCGCGTTCCTTTCTAATAACAATAACAATAATAATACAGCTGCTATTAATAAAACTGAAACGTAATACTTGGGAAATATCAATGAACAGTACAAACTTCACAGTGGTTCATTGACGAAATGGCTAGAAAATCATTTTTTTAATTTTCATGGCGCTGTATCGTGTCTTATGTGTTACTAGCTCCTCTGTACTAGCGGAAAGTTGGTAGCGTTGGTCGAGAAGTGACGCTGTTTTGGGGTCCCTTGTCAGAATTTAGGGCCGTCCGAGAGACTACTTTTAATGAATATGCACGACAAACAACCCTTTTTAATCGCGAAAACGTGGTGAAGCAGCACCGTGAAACGGCTTGTTCGGGGCAGCCAACAAGTAGACGTAACTGTTTTACAACATACGACCAGTAATTTCGGAAATTTGGAGATCATTTGGCGTTTTTAAATTTCCAACACTATGCTAGATGATGGTTAGGGACAGAAGGCATCTTCGTCGTCTAACGCCGCTACAAATAATTGTACAAGGACTAAACAATGTTTTATGTTGAATTGCTTGTTTCTTCCATCAAATGTCACGACATGAGGCCAGTCGTTCTTTCCTGAAACCTTCGATACACTTCGATTTGCTAGCCCGGCAGACGACGCGCACCACTTCCGAACGTTTGAATTTCGCCCCGAAATACATCATTGGTGCCCATTGGTCGAATTCGGTCTGCGACCTTGGCACTCGCCCAATGGCAAACACCTCATTTCTGCCGCGGAAACACACGTTTTTAGAGAAAATGCTTGAATGCTTTGTACTTTACTGACACTCATACTTCTTATTTTCTTCATAATTCATTCATCTTTTGTTTAGACGCGGTACATCCTTGTCGGCAGAAGTAGAAAATACATGAACAATTTACATGCAATACTACTCTCTGATGTGCCACAGAGTCGTCAAACAATACATTTTATCACTCTCTCTCTCTCTCTCTCTCTCTCTCTCTCTCTCTCTCTCTCTCTCTCTCTCTCCCTCTCTCGTATCCGAGGAGCATAAGGAGAAGGAATTGTGTTAAAATTGATAAACACGTACCGTGGTGAACACGTACTGGCAAAGCGCGAAGTAATACTAAACTTGTCAATAGATGGCACTAGGACCTTTCCGAAGAATATAAAATAACTGAAAATCAGTACGCAGGAAACGGGTGAAAGGGATGGTAGAGTAGATAAGTATATTTCTACAGTGGAGAAAAATGATGTATTGAGCTATCAATTAACAGTTTACGTTTATTCAGCAACAGTTAATTTCAAGAAGAGAAATACGAAATCGAACCAACAAATACACGATAGTGCACGAACATGGAAGCTATGAAAGGAGAACACACAGAGTATACATGAATTAAATGAAACTAGTTCTCTTTTTTCTTTTCTTTTCTTTTTTTTTTTTTTTTTATTTCCCCCTCCTCTCTAATATATAATACTGTTCTTAGCATGTTAGTAGTATATGATATTCGGTAATTAGGTTAAGTTTCCCTCCTTGTCCAAACCCACTGTAGGAAAGAGGGGAGGGATGATGTTTCAAGCGGCGTGCGTTTAAAAGTGGATTCGTATCGTCCAAGGGATGAGATACAGTGGAGAAAAATGATATGTTAAGCTGTCAATCAACAGTTTACGTTTATTCAGCAACAGTTAATTTCAAGAAGACGAACCAACAAATACACGATAGCGCACGAACATCGAAGCTATGAAAGGAGAACACACAGAGTATACATGAATTAAATGAAACTAGTCCTCTTCTTTCTTTTCTTTTTCTCTCTCTCTCCCCCCCCTCTCTCCCTAATGAATAATACTGTTCTTTGCATGTTTGTAGTATATGATATTCCTGTATTCGGTATTTAGGTGAAGTTTTCCTCCTTGTCCAAACCCACTGTAGAAAAGAGGGGAGAGCAAAAGTCACCGTGGCATCGGAACGCCAGAGGTCTATTCTCCAATTTTAAATTTCTTAAATTTTCTCCAGAAAGCCGCGCCATTTCTCCAAAATTTCTCCTCTGGCGACGGAACATTCATTCCTTCATGCAAGGTCCTTGGAGTCGATTATCAACTTCTTTCTATTAGTTCGGAGCGCCACCGGAAGATCGCACCAGCTGCTGGAGGGCTAAGAATTCCCGCTAAAAAACCCGCGCGTCGGAATCGCTCCAAACCCGTTATTTCCGGAAATTGTTTAAACAATTTCGAGAATTTGCAATAACAAATTCGCGGCGTATTTTTTTTTCCCGAAAGGCGCTCGTCTCCTGCGTCCGATGCAGTAGACCGCGAAGCGCTCCCGGGACAGCTGGGAGCGGAGCGGCGGGTTTTTAAAGTTTCACCCCCCTCCCCGTTCACCCCCACCCCGATGACGCAACGCCTTTGTTCCGGCGCGAAGGTAAAAAAAAAAAAAAAAAAAAGCCAAAAGTCGGGGAATCGTAGCAGAAACGCGAAACCTCGGCTACCGACGCGACCGAGGGCGCCCGACACGACGCGCTCGTCGGCGAACACGTACGACCGCTCGGTTCGACACCCGGGGAGTGCACTTTTTTTCGTTTTCGTGTCCGCGCTTCGAGAAAATTCCCTCCGATACCTATCGCGATTCCTCGTCCGACTCCGCGAGCGGAAAAATTCTACAAAATTTACTTTCGCCGCAATTAAATCGCCAAAGTCGCACTTTCGCCCGCCTCGTACCGCCCACGCACGACACCCCCAGGTTGCTGAAGGGTCGCTTCCTACGCAACAGGCGACGCGGAACCCGACGCGCGTGTCGAAATTTCTCCCCGTTGGTTATTTCGAGAAATTGTTTAAACAATTTCCCGAAAACGCGACGACGGTTTGTCGTCCTGCGCGAAGCGCGACTCTAGGGACGCGGTAAGACGCAACGGTGGAAACCGCAGGTCGCTATCTCGATCCGTTCGGCCGCTGTATTATTCCGAAGAAAGCACGCTTTGTCGTAACGGTCACGCCACGTGGTTTCCGAGGTTTTCGTATTTTCGCGGCCGAACGGCGCCTCCTACGGTTTGGCACTTTATATACTTTTCCGTTCTACCCGCGCGGGCGCGTCTGGAGAAAAATCGCCGACCCCGTCGGGGCTCCGGGTTCGAAGCCCGGGCGCGTTCCATAGCTTTTTCCCATCTGAAGAAGGGCTACAAAATTTCACCCCGACGCACCTCGGCGAGCTGAAAACGAATCCGCAAGCCGCGTGTCTCTATCTTTATTCGTTCGCCCGCAAATAAATCGCAAAGCGCTCTCCGGAAGCCGATTTCGCGACGACCTACACGCCGCTCCGCGGCTCGGAGGGAGTCGGCACCGGTCCCGATCGACAGACGAGCTTCCGTTCTATAGGATTCCGGAGTATCGAGACCCTACCCCTAGAAACCTAGGTGTTATTCGTCGTTAAAGTTGAGAACTTTTACTTCTTTTCTTTTGACACTTGGTTTTGCGGCTCCTTCGGGGCGGGGTCGAGGTGTAAACACTTTACTGCGTTTTCGAAGTCGTTTTACTGCGACGCGTAGCGGAGCGTCGGAAACGAACCGTTTTCTCACACTTTCACGTACCGGGGCCGGGGAACTCGAAAAAAATGTCAGAAAAATTCCAGGTCGATTGTTTATAACAATTGTTTAAACAATTTTTTTTGTTTACCGCGCGATTCGATCGCCGATTTTTTTTCTAGACGGGCGGAGGGAATCCGCGTCCGACGCCGCCCGCCGCGACGCGCTGCGACGTTTCGGAAAAGCGGCCACGCCCCCTTTCCGAAGGCGTTTTTGCGAAATTCCTGGACGCCAGGCTTTTGCACGCACATAAGCGACATTCGGGTTTCTTACTATACCGAGGGCGCCCGACGCGCCGGGCACGTCGGCGACGCCGCGCGACCCTCCGGTTCGAGCCCCGGGCAATGCAAGAGGGCTAAAATTCGTCGGAAAAAATCGCCGCTTCGCCTGTGGGGTCTCCTCTCGATTCCCTACACGGTGCCGCAAACCGCGTCTCGATCGGACCGACGGTTTCGGAGTTACGAGTTTCCCGCGCTTTCTCCCCCGCCCCGATGACGTCACCCCATTGTTTCGTAGGAAAGAGAGAGAGAAAAAAAAATTCGCCAAAAATCGCCTGCGCGTAGAGGAGTCGCGAAAACTCGGCTTCGGACGTGACCGGCGACGCGGAATCCGACGAGCGCGTCGGAATCGCTCTAAACCCGTTATTTACCGAAATTGTTTAAACAATTTCGCGACCGACAACACGTTTTCGTTCGAGACGTCGTCGGGCGCGGTCGCGGGCGACGCGGCGGCGGCAACCGCGAGTCGATATCTGCGCTCGTCTCGTAGTTATTTGTTTATAAACAATTAACCCGCCCTCTTCCGTTGCCGCGAAACGAAGCGTCCCACGCCTTCGACCGCCGAGACCTTTTCGTCGCGCGGTCGAGTTTCCTATCGAACGAAAACCACGCGGTCGCCGTAGCTGTTACGGTTGCGGAGAAAACGGCTTATAAACAATTTATCTTGCAAAATTCCTACCGCCTAAACGAAGCGTCGGAGCGCTTCGGAGGTCATGACCTTTTGTGTTCGTCTCGTCGAGGGGCGTCTCCTGGAATTTTCGCGAATCGGTCGGCGTCCGGGGTTCGAAGCTCGAACGCGCCGCTTTGCTTTTTCCCCTCTCGACAGGCGCTCTAAAAATTCACACCCACGCACCACCAACAGCTGAAAACGAATCCGCTAGCCGCGTGTCTCTATCTCCGTTCGTCGGCCCGCAAAAAAATCGCGAAAGTACGCTTTCGAAGCCGATTTCGCGACGACCTACACGCCGCTCCGCGGCCCCGAGTGGGATATGCGAGCTAGGGGTCGATGCCCGAGTAAGCCGGCTGCGCGCCCACGACGGGGCGACGCCCTGGCAGCATTCGCCTGGAAGTTATTCGAGCAGCAAACGTGCAACTTTACGATGTCGGCACCCAACGAAGGCGGCCGACACGTCAAAGTTCCCTCTTGGGGGCAAACCTACACGCCGGGGAAAGGCCCTGAGGGGCGAATGCGGCCTTGGGGTCGAAGCCCAAGCAAGCCGACTACGCGCCCGCGACAGGGCGACGCCCTGACAGCATTCGCCTGGAAGTTATTCGAGCAGCAAACGTGCAACTTTACGATGTCGGCACCCAACGAAGGCGGCCGACACGTCAAAGTTCCATCTTGGGGGCAAACCTACACGCCGGGGAAAGGCCCTGAGGGGCGAATGCGGCGGGATGGTGGAATGGGAATTTCACTTCTTATGACATTCTCTTTCCAAACGAGCTGCCTTATTGTTGGCGTGTCTGAAGACGGGCGGACGACTCCTCTGTTCTTTCTTTCTTACTTTCTTTCTTTCTATCTTTCCTTCTTTCTGCCTTCTTTGTAGTTTCCTTCTCTCCTCGTCACGTGTCGTGTCGTCAAGTGTCGTGTCGTGTCGTGTCGTCACGTATGTAACGTGACGAGTCTAAAAATATAAAAATTTAAAAAATCAAAAAATATTAAAACCAAAAAATATAAAAATTCAAAAAATATAAATTTCGATAAATATAAAAATCAAAATATATAAAAAAATCAAAAAATATAAAAATTAAAAAATATAAAAATTCAAAAAATATAAATTTCGAAAAATATAAAAAATAAAAAAATAAAAAATATAAAAAATCAAAAAATATAAAAAATATAAAAAATCAAAAAATATAAAAAATCAAAAAATATAAAAATCAAAAAATATAAAAATTCAAAAAATATAAATTTCGAAAAATATAAAAAATCAAAAAAATAAAAAAAAATAAAAAAATATAAAAAATCAAAAAATATAAAAAATCAAAAAAAATAAAAATTCAAAAAATATAAATTTCGAAAAATATAAAAAATCAAAAAATAAAAAATATAAAAAATCAAAAAATATAAAAAATATAAAAAATCAAAAAATATAAAAAATCAAAAAATATAAAAATTCAAAAAATATAAATTTCGAAAAATATAAAAAATCAAAAAAATAAAAAAAAATAAAAAAATATAAAAAATCAAAAAATATAAAAAATCAAAAAAATAAAAATTCAAAAAATATAAATTTCGAAAAATATAAAAAATCAAAAAATAAAAAAAAAATAAAAAATCAAAAATATAAAAAATTAAAAAATATAAAAAATCAAAAAATAAAAAAAAATATAAAAAATCAAAAATATAAAAAATCAAAAAATATAAAAAATCAAAAAATATAAAAAGTCAAAAAAATATAAAAAGTCTCGTCTCGTCACGTCACGTCACGTCTCGTCTCGTTTAATGTCGTGTCGTGTCGTCACGTGTCGTGTCAATTGCAGAATTGCAGAATTGCGCTGTCTCTCATCTCACTGCCCACGCACGCCTGTCGCCTTAGGGTAGCGGGTCAAACTCGTGTGCTTGTTCGAGCTTTCCCGGCCGATGCGAATACTCCGTTGCGAATTGCTTGAAGGTGCGCATTATCCGTTCTTTCTATTTTCATACACTTTGACGTGTTGCCTTGAACGTTGGATTTTTCTGTTTTTGTGACTTATTCGCCCCCGTAGGATTGATATCTACACTGGTAGGATTAATATCTACACTGAAGGAACGAATGAAGTTTTAAAACTGCTCTTTCTCGCAAGATTCGACCACAAAATCAATGCTACAATCTTCGCATGCAACAAAGGATTCGAAGGAGCAATAGATCGATTGCCTTCTTTGAATTTAGTGTGTAGGTACATTTACTGTAATATCTACACTTAAGGAACGAATGAAGTTTTAAAACTGCTCTTTCTCGCAAGATTCGACCACAAAATCAATGCTACAATCTTCGCACGCAACAAAGGATTCGAAAGAGCAATAGTGTTATCTCCAGTTTTTTAAGAATTCAATATAATCTGCTGTTCTCTTTGTTGGAGGCCTGTAGATGAAAAGTAATGTATTTGACACTGATTGACGCCATCTCACAAGACTGGCGCATCTGGTTGTGCTCTCGAATTTCTGTGAGTTTGTGTACAATTTTTAGGGTTTTGACAATATTTGTTGTGTTCAAGTAATTGATCACTTGTTGCAGGCTTCCTGGAAATACAATTTCGGCTCGTTCTTCTTTTTTGTTTTTAGTAGAGCCTAGACAAACCAAGAGATAAGCTCTGAACGGTTACTGGAACCTAAACGAACTTAAGTTTTCCGAGTTGGTAATAAGTGTTGAAAGAAAGGAAGGAAGGAAGGACAGAAGGAAGGAAGAAGCGGGTACAGGAGAATAGCGTGGTTTTTCCTTTCTTCACATGCATTTCCCCGTTTTTTCGCTATTAGTTTTCTGAAATTCTTTCGCAGCGGCAGCTGCAGCGGTGGAAACATTTAAAAAGCAAACATACTTTCCGCAACGGGAATGTGCGAGTGAAAGAGGAATTTCAATAGTTTAGTGCATGCGAAGAGAAAGAAATGAATCGAATCTTCAGAAATGTATCCATAACAACCGTATAAGCTAGTGAGGGCATTGTTAAAGCTTTTATTGTAGACGTATAACCGTAGTGATGTATGTACGTTCCCGAGAGGACGAAACAGAGAGTTTAAGTGCAAACGGAAGGTTCGGAGAACCAAATTAAGGACCGCCAATTCGCACAGGTGCAAATAGACAAGGTAAAAACGATCGTAGTTCGTTAAATAAGTGAAATGACGTAAATTCTCAGAGACGTGGGCAGAGACGCGGACACGCGAGGAAAACCCGGCGCGTAAGGTCCCTCGTTAAGGCGCCATTAGCACTAGAAAAAGGCTGAAATAGAGTACGAATTCCACTTGAATCGGTTATTACATTTTTTATGAATGCGGCAATTTTAATATCAACCTAGTACTTTGACTACTTGTCGCAGGGGGGGAAAGTTTCTTCGCTAGTGCGTATAATGCGCAGGTGGCGACGTCGGGCCTGGAAACAAGACGTCCCACTCGAAGCCGAAAGCCTAGAGATTTGACAAAAGTGGTGGAATACAGAGTCAAAACTATGGTGTATCGATTGCAAGAATTTCGATTTCGCTACAGACTCATCTTATACACTTGAATTCGAATCTGGGCGCGACGGGAGAGGCGCGACTTATTCCTCAGATCTGAGATGCGCGCTCTTGCGCATGTCGCTGCGATTGGACGAAATTTAGAGTACTTCTACGTCCGACCACTAAAACCGTGATACCGAGGTTATAAATATATCTTCAAATCGCCCCCCCACCATCATTCACTCGCAGAGTGTTGTTGGAGGCGGATCGCCCAGCTGGCTGCTCCGTCCCCTTTCTACGCTGCTGTGTTTGGCCCTGCGCTGCTCTTCGCTGCCGTGCTGCACCCCGCTCTGCCCGTCACTGTACTTCGCCTAAAGAGACTCGTTTCTCCGCAGGTTCGCTGGCACCAGCCTGAGGCCCAAGGCCCAACCCAAGCGGTCGGCCGGCGGCCGCGGAAGCTACTCGTTTTGGGCGAGGAAGGACGGGGCGGCGCGGAAAGCCGAGTTTTACACCATCCCCCGGAGCCTGCTAAGGAAGGCGCTAGGACTCGACGCAAAGGAACAGCAGGGGGGAGTGCGGCCTTGGCCGCTCTCCACTATGGAGGAAATGGACGCCGCTACTGACCCGGACCCAGGCACGTCGAAGGAAACGGAGGGTAAACTGCCGACGGAGGGTGCACCCTCACGACCCATAGATCCTAGGAAGCGTAAGGACCGCTCTGCCTCCCCCACGCGAGACAGCAACTCCTCCGACCCTTCTACCCAATCCGAAACTTTCCAGACATATAAAAAGACCTTTAAGCCCAAACCCGTGCCCTCGCCCCAAGCTACCCCCATTTCAAACTTTTTCACCCCGATTGCTGTTAATGATAAAACCCCGGACCCGCCCACCCAATCAGCTCCCAATCCCACAACTACAGTAACCCCCACCCCGACTACGTACAACAGACCGAAAATTGGACAATACAAAATCGACCTTGACAGCCTCTTCTGCGCTAACGAGATGACGAAAGACCTGATGGACAGCTGCAACGGACACATGACGGCAAAATGCACGACTAACGAATTGATAATAACCCCGAAGACAGTGACTGCTCATAAGAAAATAGGCGACCGACTAGAACTCATACGGACCACTGAACTGAAAAACAGCTTCTTTAGACATATTTCCTACCATTACAACAGAGCGACTGACGAACAACGTGACAAAATTGTAATAAAAGGACTTCCCCCAAAATTCCCCATCTCAGACATTCAACAAAATTTGACGGACTTGCAAATCAGATACTTTCACGTAGCGGAAATGCAGAAGAGGCACGCGAACGGACTGACACCACTTGGTATCTTCACTGTGGAAATAACGAAACGAGACATAAAACAGACTAAAGACAAGATAAAGTACATAGGACACTACAGCGTACGGACCGAGGACTACCGACACAGCGACCGAATACCACAGTGTAAGAACTGCCAGCGACTATACCACACGAAGACGTACTGCAGACGACAGACTGTTTGTGCCCTATGCACCCTGAATCACAAAACCGAAGACTGCACCTCCTGTGGAACTGAATCCTTCGTCCCAACATGCAATAACTGTAAACACAACCATCCTGCCTTCGACCCCAACTGCCCTTTCCTAATCCACGCCCGTTCCCAAAGACAGCAACAACTCCAGAAAACCCCTGCCAACCAACCACCACCACAATTCACAACAAACTCCTTCCCCTCCCTAAGACCCCAAACCCAATCCTACGCCGCAGCCACCCAAAACCAAAGCACACCCCAACAAACCCCAAACCCACAATCCTCATCATCAGACATCCGAGAACTCCTCACCCTAATACAATCCTTTGACCTCAAGAAAATCCTCTCAGCCATCCCACCCATATTAAACATCTTTAAAGGCCCAGGAGACATCCTGTCCAAACTAATCCAGGCAGCCATTAAAATCGTTGAAATTTTCAATTAAATGGCTCCCTCCTCCCGTTTCCTTACCCTTTCCACATGGAACGCATGCGGCGGCCTAAACGTGAAAAAACCCCTCCTTAACCAATTCCTTAAAGACCACTCCGTCGGGATTCTACTCCTACAGGAAACCATGCTTAAACCTAACACTCCCTTCACACTTCCCAACTACACCGTTCACCGCTCCGACCGCCTTACCGCCAATGGGGGTGGCACAGCCATCCTCATTAGAAATAACATCCCCCACACCCCTTTCCAACTCCCACCCACTACCGCCCTCGAATGCTCGGCCGTCGAAATCGGAACCCCGTCGACCCCAATCCTAATCATATCCGCTTACAAACGCCCCAGCATCCGAATTCCACAATCTGATTTAACCACGCTCCTCAACCTACCTTATCCTTTCATCCTTGCCGGCGACCTAAACAGCAAAAACACCCAATGGGGCTGCAAGACGACAAACGCGACGGGACGGACGATAGAAAATTTCCTCGACAACCATAACTCACTTCACTTAAAAAGCCCCCCGGAACCCACACACTATATCCAAGACCAACCCAATGATATCCTTGACATTGTGATCCACTCCTCCAACCTCCACATCACGCCCCCGCACCCAAAATTCGACCTCTTTAACTGTTCCGACCATCTCCCTCTCCTTTTCGTAACCACATCCACGACCCCATACCTCACCCCACAACGCCCACCAATAACCCAAACCCACTGGAAAACCTTTACCCACATCCTGTCCAAGAAAATCCACGTACCCCAGAGCATCCCTTCGACTCCGGAAATAGACAAGTCCATAACCCACCTCACGCTCCAAATCAAAAACGCCTACAGAAAATCATCCACAATCCTAAAAAACACCCACCCAACCCTCCCGAACGACATAATAACCCTTATAAGACTGAAACGACAGACACAAAGACGGTACTACAAATACAGACGAGACGAAGACAAACATAGACTAAAACAATTACAAAGACACGTACACAGACAACTTGAACATTACGAACGACATAAATATGACGAACTACTGACAGACATAAGCAGCCCCAACAACCTCCATAAAGTAATACGAACGGTCCGAGCAAATCCCACCAAAATCTCCCCACTAAAAACCAACGCCGGCACCCTGACTTTCGACCCCCAAACCATCACTAATACCTTCGCTCAGTCCCTAGCCACGAGATTCCTCCCGCCTGATATCCCTATCCCCGATTCCGTAATCCTTAGCTACCTGAGAACCCCAAGCCAACCCTTAAACCAACGCCCCCACACAACCTCCAACCAAGAAATCCGTGGCATCCTTAAATCCATAAACCCCAACAAATCGCCCGGTCCCGACGGAATTCTTCCCTCCCAACTACACCACCTTCCCAAAAACGCCATAGACCTACTCACCAAAATCCTAAACTCCTGCTTTACCCTATGCTACTTTCCCACATCCTGGAAAACCGCACGCGTCTCCATGATCCCTAAACCCTGCAAAGACCATCAGCTTCCTTCCAACTACCGTCCCATAAGCCTGCTCCCAATCCTTAGCAAATTATTCGAAAGAATTATCCTCCTCCGTCTCGACCCCATCCTAAACCCCATCATCCGTCCCGCCCAATTTGGATTCCGGGAGGGCCGCTCTGCGGCTCTCCAAACCCTAAATATGGCCCTTGAAATAGCAACCCCACTCCAGGACAAAAAACAAATTCCCGCAATCTTCACTGACCTCACCCACGCGTATGACACCGTTTCCCACAGCATCCTCATGATGAAACTCAAAACCCACCTCCCCTTACAACTTTCTTCCCTCCTCCAAAGTTACCTCTCCGACCGGCACTTCTTTGTGAAATACCAACAGAAGTGCTCTCCTAAATATCCCATCCAGGCCGGCGTCCCTCAGGGCGCCGTGCTATCTCCCACGCTCTTCTCCCTATACATAAATGACATCCCACCCACCCACGGTGTCAAAGCTCTCCTTTACGCTGATGACATTGCATTCCTCTCATCCTTCCGATCCTTAAATCGCTCCCTAATCCAACTACAAACCGCCCTAAATACCCTCCACTCCTGGGCCCAACAAAACAATATCATCATAAACCCAGCCAAAACCCAATCCATCATTTTTTCCTATCATCGCCAACAATCCCTTCCTCCCCCGCTCCTTATCGATCAGCATCCCCTCCCCTGGAAATCCCACATCAAATACCTCGGCATCCATTTCTCCCGCAGACTCCACTGGACCCACCACATCAAGCAGATCTCCCTAAAAACCCATAGAATCATAAATGCTCTCCACCCCCTCCTCACCCACCACTCCTTACCGCCTAAAAAGAAATTAACAATTTATTACACCTACATCCGCCCCCTCATTACATATGCCCACCCCACCTGGTCCTGCACTTCCCAAGAAAATTACCTCCATCTCACAAAAATAGAAAATAGAGTAATCCGCCTCATATTCAGACCTCCACCTTACACCCGCTACAACGACATCCGATCCCTCCACGACATCCCTCACATCAACACTTTTGTCCACAACTCCTCCGTAACCCACATTAATAAGTTCCTGTCCGATCCCACATACAATTATCTCCTTACGCACCACCTCCACATCCTAAGAAACCCCCCCCGTCACCGTACCAAGAAACACCCACTTGATATCCTTCAACTCCCACCCCCGCCGACTTGAAAAAGACTAAGACAAAACGACATGTAATGACTACGACACGTGACTGAAAACGACTCACGACCAGAATGACCCCCCCTAAACAAATCCTAAAAACTTCGCACCAGCTTTTTCCCTTTTCCCCCTCCTCTCCCATCCTTTTTCCCTCCACTCCCTCCGAAATCGACTCCTTTCAAAAGATCCTACCCCGTTAGCTTATCCCCGTCTCGTATGGGGGACGGCAACATAAGGAATAAATGCAACAAAATGAATCCAATAACACCTGGATCGAAGAGCTCATCTTGAGCAGGCGGTCCTTACGAACGTAACATCTGGCAGTGGCAGTGGCAGTGTTGTTGGAGGGAACCTCCACGCCAGTTTGCTTTCCGTTTCTTTTCGTCTTTTCCGTGTCATGGCCGATACGAGCGCGTCAGGAGCGGC
>JAZDUA010000132.1:600000-1022500 GCA_038098605.1 Gryllus longicercus
CCTAAATGAGTAATATATTAAACCACATACTCTTTACACAGTTAAATCCACGAAAAACCAAAGAAAATATTTATAAAGATATGCATTTTTTAAGTATATACATAGAATGTCAGAAAATACAATTTTTTCAACTTTCAAAATTCATTTAAAAATCAAAACGAATTGATCCAGCCAAACTGCTTGCGGGGCTTGGTAGGGGAAAAAATCTTGTATAGCGATTATATGTTCTTGCTCATGTGTGAAGACTAAGTGGGAAATTTGTTGCACGGTGTTATTAATGATTACTTCATAAGAAGAGAAAGTATTGCAATCGTGCTCCGAAAAACGGATATTTTTCGACAGAACAACACTTATAGCTGTGTCTTCCTGACAAAAAAGTGGATACACCATGTTCTACAAGAGGTAAATTATTTTCTCTGACACGTATGCTCTAAATTCAGGGTTTGTGGATTCTTGATACAGAAAAATCGATTGATGGCAAAACGTCCGTCTGGCGTCCTTTCGTCTGCTGTTAATGCAAGCACCTAAACCGTTCATGCAATTTTCTCCGAAATTGATATTCTCCGATTGATTTGATCGAATTCGAGGAATATGAATTTGAAAGAGAGATTTTGATTTTTGAGGGTACTTTACACGAAGCATGAATTAGGACATTTTCAAACTTTTCCCCCAAATGGCTCCAAAGTTTTAGTAAACTTTCTTTTCAATAGCGTAAAAAGTCTTAAAATTGGCACGGGAACATTTTTTGTTGAAATCTCTGATTTTTAGAAAACTGGAAAACTTACCACATTTTTTCGACCCCTTTCTACAACTACTTTATTTAAGTTTGAATTTTTTTTCTTAATGCAATCTGTTGTTCAAAGACAGATCTTGAAATAAGGTAACGTACACGTTTTCGAAAATATAAGTAGTTTTCGCGTAATTTGAGTTGAATATAGGTAATTTTAAAACTGATTATGTGGATTTCTGATAGTGAGCTGTTGATACTGACACTTGATGAACGTTATTTTTACGACGTGTGTTGTAATTATAAATATCAGTATTGCATGAAAATATGTTCCCACCGTTAAGTAAGTCACTTTTGACTAATGTTACAGATTCGTAAATATATAGGCAAGGCAGTGGTAAAATTCCAAGCTCAATGAAGAGAGGCTTACAAGGGTAATGCGGGTGGCATTTTTTCATTATTCGAATAATTTTCTTTTGCAATCTAAAGGTCTGGGTACTACATGATGAGCTTCCCTAGAATTTTATACCATATCTCAGGCGGGAATATACATTTGCAAAATACACGCAACGATCTGCATGAAGGCTGACAGAATTTGAAAGAATTCTCAATGCATAATACAATGAGATTAATTTAGTGTTTAATTTTGTTATATGTACAATCCATTTGAGGTTTGAATTGAGAGATCTAGAAATTTTGTTACCTGAACATCAGCTAATTGCATATTATTAATTTTCAATGGAGCATGCGATTGCTGATTTGAAATGCAAAAATGCATTGAATCTGTTTTTCCTTCATTAACTATTAATTTATTATTACAAAACCAATTTGAAACTTCTAAAATCGTACTATTTATTGTTTCTTTTTTGCAAAGAACATTCGTGTCATTGGCAAATAGAACCGTTCTTTCGTTTTTAATAGACGATGGCATATCGTTTACGTATAAGAGAAAGAGGATAGGACCTAAGGTCGAGCCTTGCGGGACCCCATATTCAGTTTGTAAAGAATTGGAAAGGTATTTACTCATTTCATAACTCACTTCTATGGTGAAATCACGGAAAACTACATGATTCTGAAAGAAAAGTAAGTGAAAAATCGTTGTGTGACATTTTTAAACACAAAATTTTATTCCATACTAATTAAATTGGCGAATTTGCGAAAAAAGTTTAAAAAACATGTTATTTTTCAAATTTCTTTTCAATACTATTTCTTAAACTGTTTGAAAATTGTGATTTCAATTTAAATGAACAAAATGGCTACCGCTAGTCGCGCTTGCGCAGAACGGAGATCGATATCGAACATATTGACATAGGATATCGATTTCTAACCTATAACCTATTCTAAAGTTCAGGCTATTAAAACAAAAAGTTCAGCAGTTTGACACAATTAGTGAAACGGAGCAAAACGAAGCAAAAGATGCAAAAAAATATATGTTTAAATAGTTTTATTTTATAATTTATTCACTGTTGGCTGATGCAGGTTAGTTTTTAAAAAAAAATAATTTCAGGCATATTTATCATAAGTTTAATGAACAATTTATTTCGATCAACGATTTTTCACTTACTTTTCTTTCAGAATCATGTAGTTTTCCGTGATTTCAGTATAGAAATGAGTTATGAAATGAGTAAAGAGAAATAGGTAAATCTACAATCAATACAACCTCTATAACTAATAAAATTAAAAAAAAGGTTTCAGATACTATTCCCCAGAACAAATGTTTAAAATTATGAATCTATATTTAAAAACAAATACTTTTATCGTGGTTTGATAATTTTAAAAATATATGCAATATGAGATTTTGAATTTTGAAAAAAAATTGACTTTTTTCAAAACTCCGCCATTTTGACCGGCAGAGACTCAAAATTTTAATTTGAAAACATCATAGATCGATTCTTCGGTAAATTTCCATACAGAAAACATGTATTTTGGTGCATTTTGTGTGAGAAATTGAGTTATAATGCGTAAAAGAAGTTAGATATGTCTAAAACCACACCTTATACATTAAAAAAATATAGCACTTGTAAAACAGAAAATAATTATTGTAGAGGGCTGAAACTTTGGATATCGATTCTCCACAACAAATTTAAAAAAAATAATAATAGTTTTTAAAAATCTGAGATGGTCGGGTGTCATGTCGTGCTGAGTTCGCATGGAATTACCCATATATATTGTGACGTCATGGGATTGTGCAACCCCATAACGCCACCGTGTAGCACCTGTGAACACCCACACGCATCGAGGATAGCATACGCGGCGGAGCAGTGGCTCTTAAACGCGCAACCTGTTATCCGTTGATCGTATTAGAGTGCTCGAACTAGCGAGCAACGTTTTTCCCGTGAAGGGTTGAAAGAGGAGGAGCAACCCCACTCTTGAAATTTCTCCAGGCGTCGAGCCATAAATACGGTAACTCGCTTCGGGAGCGCTCTCTGATATTCCAGCAACGACGGGGAACGCATCGGCAGCGCTTGAATCACAGCAATGTCAGCGGACAGGTCTTCTCGAGCTAGAGTAGGAGTATTTAAATACGTGTGGAGCTAGTGCAGTCTAATATTGCCTAGATTCGCGCAGAGGGACTCTGAATTATTCCAGTACAATCATATTGCTCCTTATTACTGCACAAGCCGAAAGTGTAGTAGTTAGGCCGCGCACGCAAACGAAAGGGGCGCAGTAAATTAGATAAAACTTGAATCGCGAATTCATTTCTACAACGAGGCGTGTGAAGATAGAAAAAGAAGGCATCTCCGAGAAGGCTCAAGCGTACGTGCGAAAGATATGGTCTTGGATGGAAGGCAGGGCGTGTAGGTGCGAAGGATCTGGGTTCAGCGTGGGACTTCGAACGGTCGACGCAGCAAGTGAAGAACCTTGAACCTTGAATCGGCGAGGTCATCTGGTAGCGAGCAACGCAGCGTCGTGGAGACACGCACGTTTGTACTAATTAAAAATTAATTAGTAATTTAAAAAAATAAATTATACGCTCGTTTGTTTACAATCTTTGCAGTTTATTGTGTCGAGGGTTCAGACCTTTCTCGTACCCGAAAGATCCTGCTTCCTGAGAATTTTAAGCTCGCTTCACGAGCATTCTTGATAACATGCTTACTGCACATACGTGCTGCTGGTAAGGTGGTACGTCGGGTAGTAGGCGTGTTAGAATGTATATAAACTTGTAGAATTATATAGTAGTACTAGCTGACCCGGCCACGCGTTGCTGTGGCTAAAGTTTTTGTTATATTACATTATAGTAAACAACCTAAGAGGAACAATAAGAGAACATCAGTCACGGAGTCCACTATGCTAGTCACACAGATGGTATTTGTAAAAAAATATGGTGATCTCCTTATTTGACTTTCTACTACTATAACCCTTTAGTACAATGAAATTATTTACGAACAAAGACGAAAATATTGATGTTGGTATACAAATTCACTGGATTGAGATTTGAAGGGGAAGTACGTTGAACACAATTAATTAAAATGTTCTTACACTTGATATTAAGCAGAAATCAATAGGTACAAAATAAAAATTTATCAGATTTATTATTTCCATTTAATTTTATAACAAATATAAGTATATTACAGTATAATACAGTAAATAACATGTGACGCTTAAACTCAAATGAGGTAGGCAAGGCAGACAGTCTTAAACTTTTAAACATTAATATCAATTTTTTTGAATTATAAATACTTTCAATTTCAATTTAATTTAACACCAATCGGTGCACAATGTTTTTGGTTAACCTGTCTTTAGCTAACACAAATAGATTCGACGGTATCCCAACACGTGAACACGCAACATATAGTTGCCCATGAGAAAAACATGGATTTTCCAAATCTAAACCACAAATGGACATTGTTTGACCTTGAGATTTATTTATAGACATGGCGAAAGCTAAACGAATTGGAAACTGTAGCCTTTTGAAGAGTATGGTAGAATCTGATGGTATCATCGGAATACGTGGCAGCAGGACCACTTTTCCTTTAAACTTCCCAGCCAAAATGGTTGCTTCAAGAATGTTTCCGGTGATCTTTTTGATGACCAAACGCGTACCGTTACATAATTGAGGTGGATTCAAATTACGGAGGAGAATAATAGGGGAACCAATCTTTAATCGAAGATTATGTGGTGGCATTCCAGGGATATCTAATGAATTTAAAAATTCAATCGGAAAATTTACACTTTCATTTTCATCAACAACAGTATCGATTGATTTAAAAGACATCAGATCGCCTGGTAACAACTGTTGTATCTGGACGTTAATTTCGTCAACATCAACGTTTTTGGCTGCCAAAATCGCCCGTTGACTAAGCCATTCATGATTCAAATAATTATTCTGTATATCCGGGAAAATACTCTGAATCAATTCATTTTTATCCTGAACAACAGTGCAAAAATTGTCTGGTAGTTTAATGCATTGCGTATTTGGTTGCAGTTCTATTTTACCGTTCCCAATATCTAGTAGTTGTTCGGAAAATATTTGTGCTGATGGATCATTTTGCAATTGTACTCGCATATTTATGGTCAATCGAAGTGTTTCAACACTTCGCCATAAGAATGATTGTTTCAAACATGCATTAATCTCATCCGCGAAAGTAGAGCGAGGTATAACCGGTAAGGTCTGCCGGAAGTCACCAGACAAAAGTAAGATAGCACCACCGAAAAGTTTATTATTGCTGTTTAAATCTTGCATAGTTCTGTTTAATGCTTCAAGTGAATATTTGTGTGCCATTGTGCACTCATCCCAAATTATTATAGAACTCTTCCGCAACACTGCAGCTATTCCACTATTCTTTTTGATGTTACACATTGCATCTGGTTTATTATGAACGTCCAATGGCAGCTTGAATGTTGAATGTGCTGTTCGCCCACCATCCAGTAAAGTAGCCGCAATGCCTGACGATGCTACTGCTAATGCGATTTTTTGTTGCGACCGTATTTTGGCAAGAATCAACGATATTAAAAATGTCTTACCGGTTCCACCGGGTGCATCCAAGAAAAAAAAAACCGCCTTGTTCAGCAGCAACAGCCAGCATAATCCGATCATAAATAATTTTTTGTTCTGCTGTCAGTAATGGTTCACTGTTCATGATAATTGTTGCTAAACTTTCATGGTCATATTGATTTTCTCGTTGTAAATCGGTATTGACTAAGTCGGTGGCTGGACGATTAGGTGATGGCATACCATAATGATTAAGTGGTAAATTTGAAATAAGAACACATAAATCCTCGATCAAGACCAATGCTTCATTGTACATCTCTGGTGTATAATCTATGTTTTGGCATTGATTTGTTTGTCTAATTCGGTGCAATATGTCTTCTGTCATACAATTTTATATTTTTCCCACAAAGTTTGTGCTTGCGAGGGATAACATGTCGTCAAAATAATTGCAAACAACTGACGAATGTTATTCGGTGTTGATGTCAACGCAGCATCAGCAAGCGTTAAGTCCCAATGGTTATCGTCTTCTAGCAATTGCAGTTCACGACATGCATCCTGGTATGTATTGAATACTCGACCATTAACTGTTCGTAAAAATTCAAAAGACGTTGGTCCGGGAACATTCACCAATAACAAACGTAAATAGAAGCACTCACGTTGCTTTGGATGTACCGTGTAAAGTCTCCCTAATGTCTTAGCTTTGAATATGCCTGTAATGGAAGGATGTGGTTTTCCTTGTTTCCGTGGCTCCCATTTTTTACTGGATTTGTTCCATGTGAAATAACGTGGAACATCACCAAACACCAATTTCTTCGCGAATTGGCCAAAAACATCAGGTTTTTGACACAATGTAAAAAATTCAGTTAGAGTCGTTTTCGGAGCTTCGAACGCTCTTTGGAGAACATTTTCTTCAGTGAAGTATACACGTTGACCGTTTTCAAGATGTATTGCCAGATGTTGGACAGCAGGATCTCTTTCGTGGATGGGAAAGCTGAGAATATGCCAAATAGCTTCATTGCTGCTAATGTATCTGCCCATTTGGTATCGTGCTATTTCGTCATTTTTATTTATGTTTTGTACTTCAAATATGGCCAAATCACTGCCTTTGTTTACATATTTACAAATATACTTAATTGATTTAACAGAACTGCAAAGCTCAACATTGATATGAGCTTTGTAAGTTTTTGAAAGTAGTGGTGAGTATGGTACCACCCACTGATTATCAAACTCAACTTGATTTGGAAAGTTCGGCAGTCGCATTGTAAATGTGTGGCCACCATTCTCAGTACTTCTGCGGCGATACATTGGATAACCATCAATATCCGTGATCGTGTCATTCGTATGCGGCTTTGGGAATTTTTTTTTACATTTTCCATTTTCCATGCACGGTGACGTCATGTTGAAAGCACCGCATGGCCCATGGATCATGTGTTTGGTGACAATATCAAATAATTCTTGATCAATTAATGGGTCTGGAATTTCGGCTGAAATTATTTGATCGATTTCTTCAGGACGGATTCTATCTTTAAGCCAAACCAAAATGTGGGCATGAGGCAAACCTCGCTTTTGCCACTCTATCGTATACAGCCAACAACGTGTGATACCAAAAATTGAATATTTAACAATAAAATCAATTAAGGATTTCAATTTTTGTTTAAACACACGTGCAGTTAAATCATGACGATGAATGGCTTGTTGTTCTGGCAATAGTAAAGTTTGTATCTCTTCCCAATTCGGATTACATGTGAATGTAATAAATAAATCCGGTCGGCCGTAATGACGTACGTAAGTCATCGCATCTTGTATGTATTCCTGCATGTTCCGTGGACTGCCGATGTAGCTTGAAGGTAAAATGAAAGCATTACCGATGTCAATGGGATTTAAATTTCCATCGATGTTTCCAGCAACAGCATCTCGTAAGTGAATATATTCTTCCGATCGTAGTTTTGCCTGGTTGAATCGAAGGAATCGCAAGCGTTCGCTTTCGACCTTAGCATACATATCAACAATGTATTGATGGAACAGCTGACGATATCGAAGGATATAATTGTCTTGATGTTGTCTAACCATTATTCGGTGTGCGTAGTAGTTCATTGAGCTAACTTTATTATTTCTGTAATCACCTAAAAAAATAAAAAATAAAATGCAATACGAAATTAAAATCTATACATACAGTAAGAAAGTAAATAGATAATTGTCAAATTTACCGGTATTTGGATCATACTGTTTGATATTAGGGTGATATTCATCTTGTCCTTGCCAAAATATCAATGGATATTGTAGTGCGTCATATGAACGGTGTAGATCCGAAATCGTACTGACAGTGTTGTCTCGCCGTGTAATTTTTATAGATCTTTTGTCAACTGGATCACCAACCATGATAACAGCAACCTCATCAACAGTTGGAGCGTTGAATCTACCAGCATGTTCACCTAATGGTACTTTGTCGGCTTTTATGACGATTTGATAATTGTCATTTTGCAGTCGTGGCGAAACTCTTTTGATCAATTGAATTAGTTGATTGTATCTTCTAAAAAATTTTCCAATAATATCACAATTGCTCTTTCCTCTGCTTGTTCAATAAAATTATACAGGCACCGAGTCGTCACGCGCTCTTCACAATCGCCCATAAAATAAATTTGAAGAAATTTCGGATTGTTATCAGGCATTGGCATCAGTGATCCGATTTTATGGTACACCTGGCCTTGAATTTTGAATGTAGTTTCAAAATTACGTCCATCGGATGCACGATCGCAAATTTTAGTTGCCCCAAATGACGTCATTTGGAAGCAAGAATTAAATTTGCGTATCTTACGCAAAAATAATTTGGAATCATCTGAATTGCCAGTAAGAAGGGATAATAAAGGCTCCGGCGGAGCGGGTAGAGGTGACAGCACAACTTTTCCTGATGCGCAGCACATGCCGGCTGCTTCATTCCGAAATTTCAATGCCTGACAATATTGACATACTTTATCCATTCCACCGATAGCAAATTTGAATGCGCTGAGTAGTTAATATCTGGTGCATATTCAAAGGCAAGCCGAACGAATGATGCACGTGTTAATGAGCGGCTGATCCGTTGCCTTTGTCGATCTAGTACTCGTACTGTAGCTATGTTTCGTTCTCGTGCCGCTCTTGTTCTCGTAATATTCTGTTGCAGACGTTCGTCACGCTGTTCTTGAGATTCTTGTGCACGACTTTCTGCAGTCCTGATTCTTTGAGCTGCATTTCTTGTTTCGATTTGTTCTGGTAATTGCTGAGCTCTTTCAACACGTTTGCGTCGTGACCCTTTGCTGCTCGCGTTGTTGAGGTTAGATTTTTTCGGTGGCATTTGACTGAAAATAATAATTTAATCGTTTAAATATTAGAAAGAGGAACTGAAAAACATGTTATCATAGCACATTGAAATAATAAGTGCAAAATAATTTTCATTGGAGGTTAAATAAAAATAATATAAAAATTTTTGTACAAGTATTGAAAAAGTGTGGGGAGCTTTGTGCCATTTTCTCATTGATATATTAATTAACTTTTATAAAACTATGTGATATTACTTACATGTATAAATTGAAATTATTGTTCCTGTGCTCCTACTGTGGCTATGTCTCGTTCTCCTGCTGCTCTTGTTCTTATGATATTCTCTTGAAGACGTTCGTTACACTGTTCTTGAGATTCTTGTGCATGACCTTCTGCTGTCCTGATTCTTTGAGCTGATTTTTTACCATAGCAGCGCCATCTATTGATTACTTACTCAACCCAGTCGAAAGGTATCGACATCTGTTAGAATCATTTGGAGTTAACAGATAATTGTGACTGTCAAATAATAACAGACAAATAATTAGCAAGAAATTAAAATTGCGACTATAATTTGAGATTTAAACTATCCTATCTCTCAAGTTGGATCGAACTGCACATGGTGTGCGAATTTTATTATAATCGGTTAAGTGGTTTAGGAGTCCATTGAGGACAAACATTGTGACACGAGATTTATATATATTAAGAGATAGGGAAAGTTATGTAATGCTGCGCGAAAAAACAGCGGATTTTCGACAGAAAAACTGCATTATTGGGCCCTGATAACGAAGTGGGCCCTGATAAAAAGTGGATAAATCCAGTTTCTAAATTAAGAAAAAAATTCTCTAAGTTGCGGTATAGACAGAATACCATTTTTGTGGGTCCTTAACATTGATAAACCAATTGACGGTAAAACGTCCGCCTGTCCGTCTCTTCTGTATAATTTGCTGAGAATACTGTGTCCTTCAAATTTATTTGTTTGTTTCATTGGTCAAAGTAAGAAATGATTTCTTCTCCTGACTAGCGAAATAAACTCAGATATGCATCACAGATGTTTTGTTTGAATTGGGCGTTTTCAAGTAATAATTGTGGTTTTTAGTAACGCACAATATGCAATAAAGCAGCACAATGAAGTACGTGCTGTTGAGCACCACTAGTTTATAATAAAATAACATTGAGGTTAACTTAAAAAAAAAACATATTACTGAATCAACGAGCAATTATGTCAATTTACGACTTTATTTCTTGCTTCTGGACCTTGTGTCTTATCAGTGCTGAGAAATCCCAAATATCTTTTCTTTTCCCACAAGCAAAATTCGGCGTTACGATATGAAACTAGTTGCCGCGCCAAGTTATGCTTGCCAGATATAGCCTTGCGTTAGTGGTGTCGTCGACGTGCTGACTACTGCATCTCTCTCGTGCAATAGTGCAAACAAGTCGCAGGTATGTTCTTATATTTTACTTCCCGCTATCTCATAGAAAAATATCGCCTCTTTCGATATTTGTTTTGAGCAACACATTTTACATTTTTACTAGAAGTTAGCAATTTTACGAGCAACACATTTTATATTTTTACGAGAATAGCCACAATTTTCGAAAAAGTTGTCGAGTCAATTTGAGGACCCTGCTGCGTGTTTTGCGTTTCATAAGAACTTCTCATTTTTACTTTTCCGTATACGTACGTATATACGGAGAAATACGTTTACACGTTTTGGGGTTCCCTGACACCGGAAAAGTGTTTTTTTCAAAACGTCCGTCTGTCCGTCCGTCCGTTTGTGAACACCACTAGCGCCTAAGCCATTGGTAGGATTTTTTCCAAATTGAAAAACAAAACAAAAAAAACTCTCCATTTGGCTCGAGACGAAGCTTTGAGATTTTGAAAAACATTCTTTAAAATTTGGGGGTACTTTACATGAAGCCCTCCCGACATTTTCAAAATTTTCTCAAATACGGCTCCAATTTTTTCATCTTGTAAGATAGAGTAACATACATTTATAAAGGTGCCACAGGTTCGATTTTCAGGTTTAAATTTTAATTTTCAAAAATTGGAAAAGTTTGAATTTTTTTAAGTGACTTCCTACAATTACAAAATTAAAGATGGAGATTTTTTCTTCAAATGAAATTTATTGTTCATAATCAGTTCTTTCATTTCGGTCATGTACGTTTTTTTGAAAATTTTAGGAGTTTTCGCGCAATATTGCGGCCAATATGTGCAATTTTCAAAAATTACAAAAACAAGATTTTCAAAACACCAAAAACGGCTCCAGATATTTTCTTCGAACGTTTTGTTCGATTACTGCTAAATGCACTGTATCGGGCGCATTTAGCGCTAAAGTAATATAAACGCAATTTTCATGTATTCTTTAGAATTTACAAAAGTTACACAAGTTTTTTAGTATAAGAGAACTAAAAAAGGCGAATATTCGGTAACGTTCAAACCAAATTTTCTCGAAAACTATGAAAATTTACCCCCAAAAATCTCCATAATAGAAAAGAGTTCTCCTCGATATTCCGAAATCTTGATTTCGTCCAAGGTATGTGGAGCATGAGAAATAAAAAATCATAAAATGAAGCTCTTTTTAGTTAAACACTGAATAAAAAATGTCTTTTGGACAAAAAGAAAAGTAAACCACATTAATTGAAAAAGTCTCTAAATATTTCGTCTGATAAGTTTGTCTAATTTTTGTAAGTATTACCAAAAATGTGATATTTTTTTTTATCCCTTCCTTAAAAATTGGCAGATAAATTGCTTTGAAATTTTACAAGAAAGTTGTTAAACAACGAGTTTGTTTTGACCAGGTCGAATATATGAATATGGCAATCATTGAAGATCAAGGTTTGGAGATAAACCCTGTGATAAACTAGTGTCGCCAGGTCAATTTGACCCGAAGACATTTTCTCTTTTTATTTTAGGAGAAAATTGTGAGTTACTTATGATACGATTTCCATGTAAACTTTTCTTATAAAGCCTATATTTAGAGCGTGCAATGATAAATGCCCTTGACCTGTTTCTCTGACCCAACGCTAGTGTTCCTGTGCATTTGGAATTGGCGGATGTGCAAGCGAGTCGCCTTCTAACTTCGCGGCTAATTTTAGGCAAGTTGTGAATACAGCCTCCGGTGGATAAAAGTACAAGTGGCCATTTTTGGAACATTAGTTAAGAATAAACAGTACCCTTCTTTGGCATTTTTGCCAAGAAAAAAAAGAGGTAAGTTCAAGCTTCATTGGTTTTACAAAGAAGGTGAAAATAACATCTTATGTACCAGCCAATAATTCCTAAATATTGATTAGAAGTTATTTCTCCTATTCAAAAGAACAAGAATATTGACGAACACAAAGGCCCTCTGCAGAAGCCACAATTTGTAACTTTGTACAATTATATAGGTGGAGTGGCACTTGCGACCAGTTCGTGTACCGTACCAGTACCGAAAAATTGGTTGACGGCAAAACGTCTCTGTCCGTCTATGGTTATGGCTAGCGCCTACACCGTTTAGGCGATTTTCTACGAAATTGATGTTCTCCGATGTATCTGAACCAACTAGAGGCTTTGCGATTTTGAAGCCGATATTTGGATTGCGTGCAGGACACTTAAGAGAATGGGGCAGGTTTTATGTACGTTGTAATCCTTGATTTTTCTAAAATTGATATAGGGCAATTTTTTGCGGCCTTCCAACAACTACTATCTTGAAGAAAGGAATTATTTTCCTTAATAAAGAACAAATTAATTCTTAAAAAAAGTCCTTCGAAATATAAGTAGTTTTCGCGTAATTTTGCGTGAAATGTAGGCAACTTTAAATTTTTTAAAAACATTTTTCTGAAAAACAGCGCCAATTTTTTCTTTAAATTTTCTTCGCGTAAATGACGGTAAAAATGTGGTTCTTGTCTCATTTCCAACAAATATTTTCGAAAATTACAAAAAGTTAATATTGCAAACTACAAACTTGAAGGTAAAGATTTTTTCGTGAAAGAAAATCTGTTCTTTAAAAACGGTCATGTAAAATCTTCGAAAAAATAGTTGTTTTCACGAAATTTTCTAGTTGAATTTTATGCAAATTATAAAGAGAATATTTTATTTTCTAAAACTGTTCCGTTTTCTTTCCGTTTAAAAAACAAGGGACGCTTAAAACAATGACGTAGTTCTCATTTTCGTTGATTTCTCTAAATTTCGGAAAATTGCAATTTGGAAATATTGGGTTGAAACAATTACATTTTTAAATGTCGGCCCGAGTTCGCACTGAAAAAAATTGCCCATGAATCCCAACAAGATTTTAAAAGTTGATGCAAACATTGGTAAGCAACGGATTCCAAATGGAAACATTGCTTCGTTAGCCTTATATTCAGTAACATCAACAGACATTGACATAGAAGATAATAATTCCCCCTTGTAGAACTACTACTCTCGTGATTGTTGAGCGGATAATGTGCTTGTCGAAGAGGGATACCTATCTGTTTCCGCAGGGACCCCATGTTTCAAGGGCAAGGGCATGGGGGACTTTGCCAAGCAGCTGACCTGGCTGTATGATCCAGGTCCTTGGTGGGCTCTGAGGAGGGGAGCACAAAGTTGGCTGCGCGCCCGCTCGCAACAGCCTGGCCGAACATCCGTCTGCCTGTCTGTCCGTCAGTGAACACCACTAGCGCCTAAACCATGCGCAGGATTTTTTACAAATTGAAGAAATTCCTGTCCATCTGGATCGAGTCGAAGCTTTGAGATTTTGAAAAATATTCTTCACGATTTGGGAGTACTTTACACGAGTCTTCCGGACACTTAAAATTTTCTCAAAAATGGATCCAATTTTTTTTAAATGTCTTGTAAGAATAGAGTAACGTACACTTATAAAAGTGGAATAGGTTAACTCTGAATTTTCAAAAATTTCGAAAGTATGATTTTTTTTTCGGTGTCTTCAAAATTAAACTACAAAATTAAAGATAGAGATTTTTTCTTCAAAGACAATTTGTTCTTCATAGTAAGTTGTTTCATTAACGACATGTACTTTTTTTGAAAATTTAGTAGTATTCGCGCAATAGTGCGTGCAATATGTGCAATTTAAAAAATACAAAAAACAGATTTTAACAAAAACGGCTCCAAAGTTTTTTTTAACTTTTGGTAGGAATTGTGCTAAATGTGGGGTGACATAAACGCCATATTGCTCTATTCTTTTGTTTTTCAAAAATTACAAAATTATAACTTTTTTACTTGTTTCTCATGTTAATATTTATATTAGCGGCAATTTATTTACATTATTTTATTTATGAGTACATGTGCTTTAAATAATGTCATATAAAATTTCTCGAAAACTCAACCGTTTTCTGTGAAAACTAGCTCAAAATTCCGCATTTTCAGAAACGCTATTGGTATAAGTTGTTCCATTTAAGTAAGAAATATGGAAGTATTTGGCGGTGGGGGTGGAAACATTAAAAACCGATCTCTAAAATTTTCAAAGAAAAGGCTCCGACCGATCTGAACGAATTCGAGGTCCTCTGAATTTGAAAGAGATTATTTGATTTTTAAGGGTACTTTACATGAAGCATGAATTAGGACATTTTCAAACTTTTCCCCCAAATGGCTCCAAAGTTTTAGTAAACTTTCTTTCAATAGCGTAAAAAGTCTTAAAATTGGCACGGGAATATTTTTTGTTGAAATCTCTGATTTTTAGAAAACTGGAAAACTTTAAACTTTTTTTCGACCCCTTTCTACAACTACTTTATTTAAGTTTGAATTTTTTTTCTTAATACAATCTGTTGTTCAAAGACAGATCTTGAAATAAGGTTAGGTAAACGTTTTCAAAAATATAAGTAGTTTTCGCGTAATTTGAGTTAAATATAGGTACTTTTTAAACTGATTATTTTCTCGAAGAACACTCCAAATATTTTCTCTAAATTTTCTCCCCTTATGTATTAAAGGCGGTAAAATGTGATGTTACTCCCATTTCAGACGAACTCTCTGTATTTTCGAAAATTGCAAGAAGTTAACATTGCAAAATTAGAAATTTTTAAAATAAGAATTTTAAAAAAGGTCGTGTACAATGTTTTGAAAAAGGAAAGATTTTTCGCGTAACTTCTGGTTGAAGTTAATGCAAATATTAAAAGAAACATTTTCCCAAAACCACTTCAATTTTTTTCTTCAATTTTTCCACGGATAGGAGAAGGGACGTTCAAAGGAAGGTCTCATATTCGTTGAACTATGAATTTTCGAAAGTGGCAAAAGCTAGAAATAATGCGAGAAATCGAGTGCTGTTGTAGCACCATTAGTTTTTATAATCTTCAAATGTACGCATCAATAGTCTGTTATTACAGTGTGATGAATAATAACGTGTTATTTACATTCGAGAGACAATGAAAATTCATAAATGGAGATTCATTGGATAATATATGACATGTTATTCATAGAATTATGGAACGTTTGATGAGATTGAATATTTGACAACATACGTCATGTATACGTGTGGTAGATCAGAGCTTCAGACAACAATTTTTCAATTTCGTTTTTTCTCAAGGAAAATAATTATTATTCAAGAAATTTTACTTTCTTCACAACAAAGCATTAAATGCACTAAGTATAAGGACGTGTATTTAAATCCAAATTATTATATGAATTCCACGAGGAGGATTCTAAAAAAAGTAAATATTGAGACTGCAAAATTTCCGAAGTAAATGTAATAACTCAGGGTATTTTTAATTTAATAAAGATTCAATATTTGTTTAAATTTATAAAAAAAAGTACTTGTGTTGGATTAAAAATATTATTTGTTTGACAATTTGATTATAAAAATACAGTTAATTAGTATGTTACGGAAGCTCATGAAACAAAGCTTTCTATAATGTTACCAAAAAATAACAACAACAAAAAACAATTTGGTTGTACCTATATCAAATATAAATTGAGCGTGACCTACAAAACGCAATTTATTTACCCATGAAAAAGAATGTTGGTCTGTTTGGGATCGATAAACGCCGACACCATTTGACCGATCTCCAATAAACTTGGTTTATCTCAGTGTCTTTTCATGGAGGGTTTTATGCTGTTCACTTTGTGGTAACGCTCCACGAGAAAGCGCTACAGCACAAGATGGCGATTGAATTAAAAGCAATCCCCAATCCATCTGAGCTTCATTGTTGTTCGGCTTTGCCGTGTGCCGCGGGGCGGGATCGAGCAGAGCAGAACAGGACGAGCGGGCGGCGCGGGATGTAGACGGGACGAAAGTAATGCTGAGCGAGGAGACGGCGGCGAGGGGGCGATTGCGGCAAGAGAACAACCAGGTCGTAGCAGCTCTGACGGAGCGGTAAGACGGCGGCTGGGGGTAATTCTGTTAATAAGTTATAAAAATACTCATTGCAAAATAAATTGTGAAAAGAATCGTGTAAAAGTGTATGGATTAATTGATTGATTGATTGATTGAATAGTGATTCCGGGAGATTGTGTTTTCATCGAGAGGTGGCGGTGGTCTTCCCCCACTGGATGAGATCCGGCGCCGACCTACTATGGGCTAGCGGAATTTCTTCAACCAGATATCTCCCATTAGCGGGGCACCGCTCCAGCCGAGACAAAATCTACTCATGACTTCCTAGGCTTCCGCGGCCAGAGTCATGATTTGAGCTGTCCGGGTTGAGCGTCGCGTAGAAGGCTGAAGGGCCGACGTTTCGACGACATATCGCGGTCTTCTTTAGGCTTCTTTTGTAGTAAATTATGGAACCATACGCAGTATATAAACATTTTAGTAGAAAATGGAGTCCAGAAATGAAGTTCTCTCCCCTTGTTCTAGGCTGTGTACACATGTGGGATAGCCTAATTTTGCATGACAATATTATCAAGATTCACTGTTTCTGGGGGAGCATTTACATTATTATAGAATTCACGCGAGGAATCTGTGCTCACGACTGACGACGCTGAAAAACATCAACATCGTAGCTTTAAGACAGGTACCCTAGGCAAAAACATGTATTTACACTTCGCGCAAGGAAGCACACAGGAAACCAATAACGCAAATTGCTAACGCAACTACAACAAACAATCTCTAGATATTTTTGGGTAGGGTTGGGCAGCATTTAAATACTTGTATTTGAAATATGTATTTTAAATACATTTTGTATTTGAAAAACTGCATTTTTGAGTTTTGTTTGAACATGTGTGTTGGAAATGTATTTAAATGCATAAATCAATGTAGTTAAACAAGAAATTCTTTAAATACAGACGAAGAAGATAACGAGGATGGTTTATTTTTGTTCGATTCCTCCAGTAAATGTGTCAATGAAACAAAAATAAAAGCTCCTCTGAGCTGTTGAAGTCTAATTCTGCTTATTTTTAAATGACAAATCTAAATAATTAAAAATGCTGGACATTTATCCGACAATAAAAAAGATTATCCGTTATAACACTAGTTTACTTTCATCTGTGCTACTTAACTGATTTCCTTTGCAGGTTTTATACATTCACCAACTAGGGGTTTTGTTGTCTGATGATTTGTTTGAGAAACTAATCGATTTAAAAGAAAATTCCTTTTATTGATGATAGACAAATTTTTGATAACTTTTTATATCTGAAAGTGGGTACATATTGTGGCGTCTTTGCCGGGGCAAATAATTACAGACGTGAACGGCTTGTAAATATTTAGTATTTATTAGAATAAAGATACTCCGACACCATAACACTATATACAATATTTACAATTAAAGTTAACCGTTACAAGAAGGAACTTTCCCTGGTTACCACCACCGCTGGCCCGATAATTAATTACCATCCCCGGTGTGATGCACCAGTACCTTACGCGAGCATACACGCGAGTATGCCGCACCTGCCGTCACGACGTAGCACGCCGGCTTCGATTCCCCGCCTCGGTAGCCTATGCATTACAATGCAACGCCGCGCACAACCCTCACGACGCCCTACCGACCCACTCACACCTGAAGAATCAGAAGAATAGAAGAAAGCTCTTAGGTCGGATTCTGCTTTTATACCCTCTGGGCAGGCTGACGGAAGCGCGTCACCCGCAGTGTCTGCCGACGCTTTCCCGCCGGCTGCGGGGTTTCCAAACCTGCACCCACGACACGGCACTCCTTCCAAAGCCTTTGTGCGGCCCGACGTCACTTCCGCCAGCGCTGTCCACATGGCTGATATAGTACGTTTGTGCTGGCGACAGATATGACGCCACAAACTCCTCTATACCCCCCCGGGAATTTTCGTCGCAGTTGCAATCAACACAGAAGGAAAATTCCACAAGTGTGAAAATCCTAGGCCGATCGGCTCACATTATATACAACTGCGCCTGACTTGGCTAATACACAGATAAAGAAAACAAACAGAGAAAGCCCTACTAACCTACCCCATTGACATATTTTTACTCTCTCATTGTACATTGTACTTGAAATATTAAAGATCTTGCCGTACGGTCGGTCCCTCTTATGCATTGTTAAGATTTTTCAGCCTGGTGTGGTAACCTCAATTAACCATAGTATGTTCCTTTTCCTTTTACAACCAAATTCTTGAATTAAATTAATTTTGTACAATACACCCACTACCAAAATGACACAATATCACCAATATAGCCACAAACATTACATCAATAAACATTCAAAATCAGATACAGTTCTTTACACACAAACTGACACACTGAATTACAAAACCCTATGCAGTGATAATTGCACAAAAAAAAAACAATAAACTAACTTTTACCCTGTTTTACATTTAAAACCACATACAGTGATACACTTAAAATGAAACAAATAAACAATTTTTACATCTCTCTCTTGAAGGATTGTACAAAGTTTTCTTCTTGCCAGAATGAATATAAATGAATACAAAAGTTCATGATATTTGCTGGAAACTATTCTTTCGTAGGTTTCTTGGGAAAAAGTTTACTCAATCTTGACACAACACAACAAACATCACATTCACCTATACATCATTCTTCTTGCACTATTTGTTTTGCACTGTGTTCCAGTGTTTTCGGCGCACACGTATCGGCATTGCCGGGTGCAGTGTGCCCCTCTGCAACTTCGGACACTGTCTGGCGCTCATTTTCAAACACCCTACTGAGAATGTCAGCATTTACGTTTAATATCCCTTTCCTATGGCTTATGATAATGTTGTAATGCTGAATCGCCGGAGACCACCTAAGCAATCTAGGATTATTCCCAGCATTCTGTTGTAACCAGACTAACGGGTTATGATCCGTTTCTGTCTTTAGCAAAACATTACCGTCTAAATAGTAACGCAACTTCCCTAAACCCCAAATTAAAGCAGCACACTCTTTCTCCGTGGTGCTCCATTTTAATTCCCCGTCTGAGAATTTTTTACTGAGAAAAAGAATCGGATTTTCATTCCCTTCCTGATCTAACTGTGATAACACAATGGCTGCTCCCCTATGTGCCGCATCACATTGCAGTAAAAATGGCTTACTAAAATCAGGTGCATGAGTGACTGCCCCCTGACACAGTGCGTCGCAAAGCTGTATAAACGAGTTTTCGCACTCTTCCGACCACCGGATTTTGCCTTGCCTATGTGTTCCCCTCAATAGATCAGTGAGCGCAGCTGATTTCTCCGAGAAATTTCTGATGAACCGTTTATAATACGATATCAGACCTATAAATTTACGGATTTCCTTTTTTGTCGTAGGCCGTGGATATTCTTTTATTACTTGCACTTTGGCTTCATTTGGTCTCATCAGACCACTGCCAATCTCGTATCCTAAGAACGTAACCGATTTCCTAGCGAACTTACATTTCGCCGGTTGCACGCGTAAATTGGCCTCACGTAACTTTTGGAATACTATTCTGAGATGTTTGCAGTGATCATCCCAGTTGTCGCTAAAGATTGCAATGTCGTCCATATATGGGACGGCGAACTCCGCGCAATCTTTCAGTAATGCCTCCATAAGCTTGCTGCAAACATATGGTGCATTTTTGATGCCGAAAGGCATCCTGAGGGGTTTATAAGACCCGAATTTTGTCGTAAAGGTGGCATACCGTTGAGCGCGCTCACTAATTTGGATCTGCCAAAATCCTTTACATAAGTCCGTTGTGGTTATGATTTTGGCCCTCGCAACTGTTTCAATACGCTCGGCTAAACTCGGAAGCGGAAAATATTCAGTACGAATAACCTGATTTAACTTGCGGTAGTCAATACATGGCCTGGGTTTTTTTCCGGGTGCTTCCACCAAAATCATGGGGGATGTGAAATCAGAATCTGAAGGCTCGATGATACCATCCCTTAGCATTTTCGTGATTTCATCCTGGAGGATTTTAGTTTGGCGATGAGACGTGCGATACGGAGCGCTCCTCACCCTTGCATTTTCGTCCAGCAACTCGATGTCCATCTGAACGTTTTTAGTGAGCCCTGGCCTATCAGAAAATATGTCCCTAAACTCAATTACAAGCTCTCTCAGCCTTTCACTGCCTTCCGGCTCCATTTCTGTGCCTGCGAGCATTGCCTCTACATCAAATTCCTCCCGTTCTAATTTTAAGGCGTATTTCTCTATTCCGTCCTCCATAAATTCATCTATTTGTTCTTGATTGACAATAAAGTTAACATACTCTGTCCATTGTACGTATGCTTTGATCATATTGACATGATATACCTTGCCTGTACTTTTGTTCGGCATTTGAATGACGTAATTCGTGTCAGACACCTTCTCTACGATCTCTCCCGGTCCTATCCATTGCACAGATAATTTACGCACTTTGTTCGGAGCAAACACTAATACTTTGTCTCCTACATTAAATGTACGTATCACCGCTTTCCTATCATACCATGTTTTTCTTTTCACCTGAAGTGCCGATAGTTTTTCATGAGCTGAGTCTCTAATTATTTTCAATCTATTCGCCAGACGAAATATATACTCCGTTACTTCGCTACTTTCCGGCTCTATTCCAGAGAGATTCTCGTAAAGCAACGTAATAGGAGTCCTTAAATTTCTACCGAATACTAATTCTGCGGGCGAGAATCCAAAACTTTCATGAAAACTTGTTCTTAAAGCGAACAATATGGCCGGGATCTGTTTTTCCCAGTCAGTTCCAGCTTCAAGACACAGAACTTTAAACAGCCTATTTATTGTACTATGTACACGCTCAACCGGATTGGTCTGCGGATGATAAACTGAACTATGGATCAATTTAATTCCGAATTTATTTGCGAATTCTGCCATCAGCGTGCTTCTGAAGCACGGGCCTTGATCCGTTTGAATTTCCCGTGGGAAACCGGTTCTGCTGAACAACTACAAAAGCGCATCAATTACAGTAGGAGTTTGAAGATCTGGAATCGGTATTGCTTCGGGGTACCTCGACGCAACACAAATAGCAGTAAGTACGTGGACATTTCCGGTACTGCTTCTCTGAAACGGGCCTATCGTATCTAAATTCAATCGCGAAAAGACCTCTCTTATAGTGGGGACCAACACTAAAGGTGCCTTCTTCCGATCACCACTATGACCTACGCGCTGGCAGCTGTCGCATGAACGCACAAATTGCTCCATCTCTTTAAAACAATTTGGCCAGAAGAAGTGCTTAGACAAATTGTTCTTTGACTTAGCTATTCCTAGGTGAGCACTGACAACTTCATGACAAATCTTTAATATAGGTCCGCGAAATTTACCGGGCACAACTAACATTTCATAAATGTCGCCCTTTTTGCTCTTCCGTTTCTTAAATAATAATGAATTCCTAACAAAATATGTATCTCTTTCCGATTCTGCTTTTACATCCTTATACTTTTCAAACAAAGTATTTACACCCTCATCTCCCTTCTGCGCCGCGCTGAATTGTTCCGTATTTACCTTCAACATTTCAGCGATCGGCACTGCCAATTCTAATTCTTCTCCGTCTGCTAATATACAGCTTTCCGGGAATTCCTCCGACGGCTCATGCTCGCCTTCGCCCGGCTTTGCTGTGGGGTCGCCTTCCGCCTCCGGCAATTTTACCTGCGGGTCCCCCGCATTCTTTGCTTTTGTTCTGCTTTCCGCCGCAGCCTTACTGCGCGTCATAACCATGTTCACCGTTTGTTCTTCTACTAAGCCCTGTTTAATATCTTGCAGAAGTTGATACGTTCTGTTACTCAAAAGTTAATAATTAAGTTCGTTTTCCTTCGGCACTATAGCGGCCCTAGTGATTACACTACCTAATTCTGAATTTAGGCGAATTTCCGCCACCGGCAAATTAATGGCAGTTGAATGAAGCGGCTGTTTGATCCAGACCGATTCGCCCGTATAATCACGATCTGTGACTAGATTCGCGGATACAAGATCAAATGACGCGCCCGTGTCTCTCAATATCTCAGTCTGCTGCTCATTCACGGTCCCTGCCACAATGTGCTGCCTCAAGAATTCCCTTGCCTCGGGTTCACACACGTGATTTATTTGATTGCCCTGTTTCCGCGGACAGTTCTTAATCAAGTGCGTTGTCGACTGACATTCATAACACTTGCGGACATAAGGTGCCTCGAATTCTTTCTTCGCGCTATGTTTCTCTACCCCATTCGTACTTCCTGCCGGCTTGGGTGCCACGTGAGGAGCAACAGGTGCCCTGTTGTTTCCGTGTTCTTTCCGGAATGTTCTTTCCGGCCGGAAAGACGGTAACTGTGGCTTCTTCCACCCTTGCCGCGCATTCTCGTACGCATCTAGTCTTTTCGCGAACTCAAGCGGATTCGAAAATTCGGCCCATCTATCCACAAAGTGTTCCCGCATATCCCCTGGAACTTTATGCTTCATTTGATCGGCCACGATCAAATTCAATAAACCCTCGAATGTGTTTATTTTAAGTCCCGCTACCCACTCTCTGGCATAGTTTAGCAATTCCCTCGCGAATATGCTCCAAGTCGCTCCGTTTTTGCTATGTTTCCTAAACAGTTGCCGGAATTTCTCGGCATCAAACCTGTACAATTCTAACAATTTCAATTTCAACTCCGCATAATCTAACGCTTCTTCTTGTTCATTTAATGTAAGCAATGTGTTAACATTATGCGGAAGTAATCCGATTAAATTCACAACCCAATCTTCTTCGCAGATTTTCAATTGCCTGCACTGGCTTTCAAACGCGCTCAGATAAGAAGTGATGTCTTCCTGCTCTCCTTTAAATCTACCAATTATTTGTCCTGTTCTAATATAATCCCTCGCGTGTTCCTGACGCGCTTCCGAACGAATCTCAGAATTTGTTTCGCCCGTCTGGACATTTTGCACTCTCGCAAGTTCTAACTGATATTGCCTTTCTTCTAATATTCTCCTATCTCTTTCGTGCTGTTGCCCCATTTCCTCCGTTAATTCAACGGAATAATCCTCATGCTCTACTATTAATTTCTTTAAAGTCGGATTTGTTTCCGATCCTTCTAATTCTATTCCTAAATCCCTGGCGATTCGGATCATTCCCTCCTTTCGAAATCTCAGTAAATGCGCCATTGCTTTCGAACAGTGCCTTACGCGTTGCAAAAGAACACACTTACCCTTAGCTTCCACTGCGTCCGTGGCTGCTTCCTGCTGCTTATGCGTGCACGTTCGGCGCTGACGGATGTCGTGATGAGATGGATGGATTGGCTGCAGCTCGTCCTTCCTTCCTTCCCGTCCTGCTTGAAGTTTCGCCCCGCCGGTGTACTCGCACGTTTTCGTTCGCGTTTTACTTTATTTCGCGCACTATGAATATATTTACGTCGAAACTGTTCCCTGGCTGAGCCTCGCCTACTATTAAATCTTTCTCCGGCGGATACCTGCGGCCAAATTTACTTTCACTTCCGCGCGCACGGTCCGCTGTTCTGGGTGACTGTCCCGCTGGTACAAAGCGCCCTAACTGCTGGGTGTTTTGTTCGTTTCTATAGCTGTTGCTACAATACCGACCGAACCTTGAACGTGAACCGCAGAATTCTATCCCTTCTACGCTCACTAATTACCCATGGACGGATGAAGCCCCTTACTGGCGTAATTATTCTACCTGCCGTTCCTGGCGTGCTTCCGTGTGATGCTGCCTACCACAGACAAACACCGCACATACACAACTGCGTGGTCGTTTACTAACCATAAACTGCGTGCTTGAACCGCTACATAAACTACACTTGGGTGGTAGTTCCTGAACCGCTGCCTACACTATAACTACGTGGTAGTTCTTGAACTGCTGCCACCATTCTACACCTACGTGGTAGTTCGTAATCCGCTGCATACACTACACGTGCGTGGTAGTTCATTAACCGCTGCTTACATTACACGTGCGTGGTAGTTCGTTAACCGCTGCTTACACTACACGTGCGTCGTAGTTCGTTAACCGCTGCCACCATTCTTCACGTGCGTGGTAGTTCGTTTACCGCTGCCACCATTCTTCACGCGCGTGGTAGTTCGTTTACCGCTGCCACCATTCTACGTGCGTGGTAGTTCGTTTACCGCTGCCACCATTCTATCCCTCCTACGTCTGTGGCGTCTTTGCCGGGGCAAATAATTACAGACGTGAACGGCTTGTAAATATTTAGTATTTATTAGAATAAATATACTCCGACACCATAACACTATATACAATATTTACAATTAAAGTTAACCGTTACAAGAAGGAACTTTCCCTGGTTACCACCACCGCTGGCCCGATAATTAATTACCATCCCCGGTGTGATGCACCAGTACCTTACGCGAGCATACACGCGAGTATGCCGCACCTGCCGTCACGACGTAGCACGCCGGCTTCGATTCCCCGCCTCGGTAGCCTATGCATTACAATGCAACGCCGCGCACAACCCTCACGACGCCCTACCGACACGCTCACACCTGAAGAATCAGAAGAATTGAAGAAAGCTCTTAGGTCGGATTCTGCTTTTATACCCTCTGGGCAGGCTGACGGAAGCGCGTCACCCGCAGTGTCTGCCGACACTTTCCCGCCGGCTTCGGGGTTTCCAAACCTGCACCAACGACACGGCACTCCTTCCAAAGCCTTTGTGCGGCCCGACGTCACTTCCGCCAGCGCTGTCCACATGGCTGACATAGTACGTTTGTGCTGGCGACAGATATGACGCCACAATATATTTAAGGTAAGAAATTTGTGAGCGAATTACTAATGTATTTTAATTGACAATTACAATACACTGTTGCAATAAAAAGATAAAATACAATACAGTTAATGTATTTACTGTATTTTGAATATTTGAAGTATTTTAAATACGTTTTCAGTACATTACACGTCAAAACCTAATATAGTATTTTGAGTATGTATTTAAATACTTATTTACAGAGTATTTTGGCGAAGTATTTAAATACTAAATTTAAAGTATTTTGTCCAACCCTGGTTTGGGGCAACCCAGTGTTTTCTGAACAGCGATAGTATGCGTAGGTTGCTCTACTGCGCATGCGCATAGCTTTCCTTCTCGTGTGTCGCTCGCATTCAATGGTCGTCAAGTGCACAGATATCTTGAGCACCTTTTCAAACCTGTCGAGACCGATTCCAATGAGCGACCTTTGTGCAGCCCGCCTGACGTTTCGTGGAGGCAAACGGGAAGGCAGAGATAGAGCGCCCGTGAGCTGGCACGCCCTGCCGGCGACCAGCAGAACCCAAAGAGCCGAATTGACTCGGAAGTCGCTTGGTTAAGTCTTTATGTCAAACGTTCGAAAAATATCTGAAGCTGTAATTTAAACTTCAACGGTTTCGGGTCAAAACGCTACAATCTTTTTTAATACCCGGAAAATGATCTTCCGAGAAGCGTTCATTATCACCTTATACTCCAGCATACACATTTACGTGTACTGACTTCATGAGTAGAGAAGTAAGTCTTTACCAGACTTCATTGGTAGTCATCTAAAGATTTTTCGTTCTATAGTAATCGAATACGTGGCTCCCTCACTCACAGTTACACTACTCTAGGTTCACCAATTGAGATGTCTGTCGACAAGTCCCCATCTCCTGGTGGATTGATTGATTGTTTTTTTCGTGTTTTCGGGAGGCGTTAACTTCTATAGTCTTTTAAGTGTAGTGCATGTGTTTGCATCGAGATGTGGCGGCGATCTTCCCCCGTTGGATGGCAAAATCTGGCGCCGACCTGCCATCGGCTAGCCGGCCGCTAAAATTCTCCTCCAGACAACGGCTGAATTCGACCTAGCTGACATTCAATGTCGAAAATCCTGTCAATGTAGGGACTCCAACCTAGAACCTCTAGGTCAGAGGGACTGCCCTGAGCCATCTCAGATGGCACTTGGGGGGGGGAGTGACTTATCATTTTCTTTGATGATTCATCCAAAACATTCTAAAAAAATCTCCAATGAAAATCTTAAAACAGCGCCCTGGTTTTCGAATATTTGAGTACTTGCGCGTAATTTAGCGTGAAAATATTGGCGAAAAAAACTTGCTGTTTTAGCACCACTAGTTAGTGTTAGTGACGAGTTCACATGTGAGAAACTTCCGGAAAGAAGTTGGGAAAACAGAGATAATTTATTTATGGTCTCCCTTAATTTAAATTTACTTTTAGAAAGATTGGTGTAGTTTTATTAATATTTTAATTTTAACATTTCACCTACAGAATACTGGGTCAAGATCCGAATGTAATAATATAATACTATGTGCCACACAGAAGCAAATCGAGCTATCTTCGTTTTCCTTTTAATTTCTATAATTAATATTTAATAAGATTAATTCAGACTTTGGCAAATTGATTAAAAATAGGCATTCGTTTTGAGGAATAATATAGAAGACAAGTAAAGATTCAATGAAAAGTACTTGTTTTACAACTATTTTTTCATTCCTTGTGTTATTTAGTTTTGGTTGCTTTGTAAGAACACACATTAAATGTAACCTGAACAAATTCATAGTTTCAGATTTCGCTAGAGGATTTCCCTGCTAATATTGATTGATCAACTCGTATAATTCATTTGCTAGGTGGACACATTTCCAAAACCAACAATACAAACAGTTTTTTTGATATTCACCAATGAAATAGCTACATTAATTATAATTTCCTTCGACATCTTCGGTATTTTTAACTAAATTTTTCTTTAATATAACTTCAATATTTATCTTTATTAAATTAAAAAAATAGAAATTTGACGACTTATCTAGTAAATTTTTAATATTGATTTTAACAATTGTTTATAGTTCTTGTAATTTTTGATAAGGTCTGTAAGTTTTTTATTTTTTCTTGACACGCGG
The DNA here is from genome assembly GCA_038098605.1 of Gryllus longicercus. Classification (NCBI taxonomy): domain Eukaryota; kingdom Metazoa; phylum Arthropoda; class Insecta; order Orthoptera; family Gryllidae; genus Gryllus; species Gryllus longicercus. The sequence continues at coordinate 627,039 of JAZDUA010000132.1, forward strand.
CACCATACAACTCACCATCAATTATCTCTTGTAGAATAATTTAAACGTCCCTCTTATAACTCGAGTATCAAGACTTTCTTCCCCAAATTTTTCAGGTCATCGTTGATTAGACAAGTTCCACCGCTTCTTCAATTTCATATCACTTGTTGGCTACAAGAGTTTTTCTCCCAAAAATTCACCGTTTTTCGTGCAACATTACATCACGTTCTCTCTGCTGCGTAAGCGCAAGCGAGAAAGTAAAAGAGATTTTTCTTCTGAATGAAAACTGTTCTTCAAAATTTAAACTTTAAATGAGATCACGTACAATTTTTTTCAAAATACGAGGAGATTTCACGTTATTTTGCATGAAATAAAGGCAATTGTCAAAACAAGATTTTCTCACAAACATTTAACATTTGTGCTGATAGTGCTAAATACACTGAATAACATGACACAATCTCGAAGGCGTAGGCTACCGCGGCCAGAGTCATGTGCGTGATTTGGGCTGTCTGATGGTCGAAACGTCGGTAACACAGCCTTCGACGCGGCGTCACCCGGACATCCCAGATCACGCACATGACACAATCTCCTTTTTTATGAAATCTTTTGATTTTTCAAAAATTACAAAAATGTATATTTATTTATTTACGTCAAAAACAGTTAAAAACTCAGTGTGACGTGCTATGGGGAGATGTTAATTTGAAGTTACATTTATGTCCAGAAGCAAAACAAGGTGCCATCTCAGCATTTGCTCGAGGATAAGGGATACTTTTAGAATATCTAGTTAATATTTACATTAGAATGCAAATGTCTATTTAAAACTAAATTCTCAGATACAGATATTCTTCAGGCTCCAATGCTGCGAATACATACATACTATTGCGAATCCGTATCAAGGATGCTCCATGCTCCTCATCCATCATAAATGCCTTTCATTCACCTGGTCTCATATTTACGTAACGGAGCGTTTAAAACGTTGGTGAAAGTGTATTTCGTGCAAACGAAACTTCTTGCACAAAACCTTCTTGGGCAAAGTATAATGAGTAAAGAAAGAAGAGAGTGACTTAAGTTTTTCGTCATCTCACTGAGATCCAAAGTGCACAGGAAAGCTATTAGGATGCTTCCTCTCTTTTCTTTCTGATATAAGTCAAGAAGTTTTCTGTTATTTGCTAATGATGCTTTTCAGTCGACCCGTCTATTGGTTGAGGGTAATTCCACGTTACTGAAAGGATGCAGACATTTGCCGATAAATAGCATAATTGAGTAGACATATGTGACATCCACATCTCATTACGTTGTCCTCTACTTTGGTCATGCAACAAAACTAAATGCACCTTTTCTCGCAGTGGAGCATGCCCAGAGAAAACAATTTTCTGATAGAAAACGTGCATAGTGTACGTGTTTTAAACGTATGCGTATTCAGTTTGGGACTTTTTTTTCTCTCTTGAAAACGGTGCTATACCCACACGTTTGTTTGAAGAACATTAAAACCAACGAAGAATTTTTACTTAACCAAATCCCATTTCTCAACTTTTAAGAATTTTTATCTCCACAAATATAAAGGTCAGAGTGTGATTCCTTCAGTTTTTAGTCTGAAATATATTCATTTATCCTTTTTATTGAAAGTTAGAAACAGTAGAAAGTGTATATAACATTTTTCGAGGGAGAAAAACTACATTTAGCGATTAGAACAAAAAATAATAATTTCAGCAGTTACGGAATGGATCAAGGAAAACTAAATCAAGAATAACTAAAAATACGATCAGGATGGGGATCATTGACCCATAAGCTGTGGTACAGTACTTGTTACAGATATACTCGGCCCTAAAAACTGTTTTCCCACTACTTGGAATTGCCAAAGCACATAGTCACGCTTTGATTCCCAAACTGTGTGAAGATTCTGTTAGGGGGTAGGCTCCCGGTCCTAGTCCACTTCTTTGGAACGTGCCTACTCGAAAGTCGCCTCTACCGACTGACGATCAATATAATTCCATTCAGTGCGACCTATTTGCAATACTCATGACATTGGAGAAACTACCTTCGCATAAATTTACCACGGTTTTTATATTTACACACAGCGTTATTTCCAATTTCTTCTTTTTTCATCCTATAGCCTAACTTTAATAATCTTGCTGGTGAGGTTAATACCTAGTAAAAATTCAGAAAAATGGTGTCTGGGTGTCACTATTTTTCTTACTTAAGATCGTTTCGGATGCTCAGCGATCATCATAAGATCTACGCTAAAAATATATAGAAGAATCATTGAAATAAAAATTACAACGTGAAAGTGATTGGAATTTATTTCAAGAAGTTGAATTGAATTAATGAGCAATTAAATATGTGACAATTTGAATATGTATATACAAACAGTTGAAGTATTGACTGACACTTTCTATATTCAATTTCTGAAGTATAGTTAATTTCTCGTACATTCAATGCAATTTCGTGTATTCAGTTTTAAACACTTTTATGTTTAATTTCATGTTTTCATTTGTAATTGTATGATTTTTGTATATGTTTTCACATTTGATCAGTTGATCACTTTGCGATCGAAAACATCTTAAGTAATTAATATAGTGATACCTACACAACATTGCTTTTCTGAACTATCGTCTTTTTATCTCTCTCCCATTCTTCAGAGCAAACTTGGGACATTCTATTGTTGGGATGAGCCCAAAGCGGGGCCAGTTGGGATAATCCAAAGCGGCATTGTTAATTAGTTTTAATTAGAGTTAACTAGTATGTTTAAGATAGGCCTGCACTTCCGCTGCATAAGCCTAATCGGCTGCAGCCCATTGCATCCCGAAAGATAAATGAACTCCCGCCTCTGCAAGGTAACTGGAGGGGGCAAAATTGAAAAAGACGAGTCCAGCTGCTCCGCTTCGGCCAAATGTGTGGCAGCCCGCTTGAACGTCTTGAATAGGAGGGAGGAGGAGGAGGGAGGTTGAATGAGCGAGCTGCAACGGCGCCCTCCCCCTCCAGGTCGCAGCACTCACTGCCAAACTCGCGCACCGGGACCGTCGGCCACTGAGCACAGCACACACCGAGTCCACGGCACCCGTCGTTCGCTTTTGGGCGCCAGTCGCTGAACAACGCTCATCCTGCTGCGATGGGCGTTTGGGTCCGTTTGTTGAAGCTGCTTGCGGTCGTCGTCGCGTTCAAGATTTGGTACAAGTGGTCCATGGGGCGGTGCACCTCCAAGCGACGCTTGGACGGCCTCACCGCGATCGTCACCGGGGCTAACACAGGTGGGTTACATACTGGACGTTTACGCGCGTTCTTTGTTTAACACGTGAGTTGATTGGTTGTTGATTTGAGTGCGTCAGTTGGTAAGATCATTAGTCAGAAGTGCAGTTTTTTCCTCGGGAGGTGGCGGTGATCTTCCTCCGCTGGATGGTGATATCCGGCGTTGACCTACCTCTTTGCTGGCGGGGTTTTACCCGACCACGCACCTCCCACCACCCCGACCACCCCAGCCCCGACCACCCCAGCCGGGACTAGCTCTAAGCTGCACTAAGTACCATGTTAGTGTAAGTGTATGTAATGTGTGAGGATAAGAGAAGGAAGAGGAAGGAGAGATCTGGCGCGGTCTGTGGCCCGTTTGCTAGGGTACTGCTCCGGCATTCGCCTGGTGCTGATCGGAGAATCCACGGAAAACTGCCGTTCAGAAAACCCGCCTCTAGAATTCTAGACAGCGAGTGAATTCGACCTAGCTCTCTAGCTAATGTAGAAAATCTTGTCGGGACTCAAATCCCAGGACCTCTCGAACAGAGGCTCTACAATGACATCAATTGATGTACTGAATCACCTCTCTCGTTTTTAATATGTGAAATTTCTGAGGTTTAGATTATATTATCAACAAAATACTTACATATTTCACTTGCATCTTCTCACATATAAGTTGGAATAATTATAATGTTTGGCAAATGTTATTCAGCTGAAGTCTTGAAGAAGACATTTAACAAAAAAAAATGATGTTCGGAACATGAAAAAACTATTTGTGATTTTATTTGTAAACTTACCTAAATGTACGAATAGCTCTAACTTACTTTTTATTCTGTAGTTTCACAGTTGTCTCAAACTTGACAAAGCAGTTTCCTAGAAATGTATATTGCTAGTATTGCCAGCCAGTTCAGAAGACACTAGGTTCTCGTCTTTTTGAAAGTAAGATAAAATCAAATTTGAAACATAGTAATCTAACTTAAACTGTTGGTATTTTCAAATGATATTCAGCACTAATTTCAAAGTATTCGAGAAAGTTAAACCAAGCTTTGGTAGGTGTATATTCGTTTAAAACCAAACCATGGATTTTCAAGAGGCAATTAGTGCAAACAATTCATTGCTATTTCTAGGTACGAATTTGGCGTACTGCGGGGCCTTCAAGAACAGAAACGTGTCGTAAAAACAAACTTTCAGATTTACTAAAAAATCAAATTATAAAACTAATTGGAATAGAAACTTTAAACAATGTTATCAAATATGACGAACACTTATGCTCCAGACTTTTGAAATTACCATTTCCTCACTGAACAAATTATCGCAAAAATGATCACCAAAGAATCTATTTACTCTATTTACATTACAGCGGTGACTACAATTTTATTACGTTCGTCTTTTGTTGTTTGAGTCTTCTTCTCGTAGTGTAATATAGCCATTCTAATACACAGCCAGGAACTTGACGAGCATGTCGTGCTCTTGGGCATTGCATGCAGTTTAGGATTGTGTACGGAATGGTACAGTGCGGCTTGCTATGGAAAGAATCGTATTACTTCAAACAATCAAAGATTTAAAAACAATTTCTTGTAATCAGTTCAATGGATAAACGGTAACTTAAAAAGTTCGGATTAAGTATGGTAATGAAATTTAATAAAATGTAAAATCAAAGAAGACTTTAAACAACGTTCACAAACGTTTTACAACAGTAGACTATTTGATGAACATTTATTTTACAGATAAAACATATTTTATAACTTTTTACTTTCTCTACGGAGTAGAAAGAAAGTTATGTAATGCTGCGCGAAAAACTGTGAATTTTTTGCAGAAAACTCATTACAGGGCCCTGGTAATGAAAAAGTGGATGCATCCAGTTGATAAGTTTAGAAAACAATTCTCTATCTCGCAGTGTAGCCAGAATACTTGTATTGTGGGTCCTTGATAGTGAAAAATCAAATGTCTGTCCGTCCGTCCCTCCGTCCGTCCGTGCGTCTGTCTCTTTGTGAACAACGCTAGCGGCTACACCTTTCTGACGATTTCGTCCAAAATTGAAATTCCCCGATTGATCTGGCTGATACGCCGGTCCCTGGAATTTGAAATTGATATTAAAATTCTGGGGTAGCTCACAAGAAGCTCCTGAGAAATTTTACACATTTTCATAATAATGGCTCCATAGTTTTTGTTTAAATTTTGTTGTTGTATAGTGTAAACAACTTTTAAGAAATGGTGCAGCTCTCATGTTCGTTGAAAACAATAATCTTTTGAAAATTGTAAACGTTCAAAATGTTTTCGGAGTCTACCTCAACTTACTACTACTTTATATTCCAATATTATTCTTATGGAGGAATCACTACTTCACATTTCAATATTAGTCTTATAGAATAACTTCCATTGGTATGTCACATATCGAAATATTACCTGCAAAAGGTAAGTCTTAATGACTTGGTACAACTGACTTAAGCATAACATCGATGCGAGTATTATCTTCTTGTCATTTTCCAGCATCTTGAATGACTCATTACTTCTATTTGTGAATAAAAAATGCTGCGTCGACATGTTTTCAGCTTAATCACGCTCATCATGTTCAAAGAACTATCTGGTTTTTAAGTATTCGTTGATCACATTCTTGAGGAGGACTTGTTCCCTTTAAAAGTTACCCATTGTATTTAAATTATAACATACGTTTTGACTGAAACTAAGTCGAAAACGTTACATTTATACCAGTTATGGAAACAAGTAAGACTGCAAGTACTGTTGTCTTTCACAGCTTTCAGGGTATACTATTTTCCTCATATATAGGTGAAGTCTGCGATTGACAAATGTGTAATTTTTTTAAATAAATGCCACGTTGAATAATGAATATTAGTTCTAGAATTTCAATTGCTAATTTCTTCAAGGCGTTCTTTACTTAAAATACTCGCGTACTATCATTTGGGAATAAATTGATGAATGTTTTAAAAGAAACATTTTTTCGGTGGTCGAATGTAATTTACCTGTGAGATAACGTTAATTGGTTCGCTATCATTTTCATGATATTGTGCTGCAGGTATCGGGCTGGAGACGGCAAAGGACCTGGCCCGTCGAGGGGCCCGAGTGCTGTTGGCCTGCAGGGATCCCCAGAGAGGAAAGAAGGCGCTAGGTGAGTTATATTGTTTTCTTCTGCAATACTAGCCCAACTGATTGCACTAACTGGTGCAACAGAACCACCAGGCCCTGTGACCACCAGCCATCAGAAAAATACCAGATGCTCTTGCGCTACCTACCTCGACTGTGTAAGGATTCCAACAACCATCAGTTTCTACAGAACTACTGCAAATTTACTTTTCGGAATTAAAATCTATCAACATCGCACTCAGAAGCAAATAATTTTAATAAATAAATTAACTCTACAAAAATGTACATCACAGTACCTATCATTTAAACTAATGGTTTAGTTTTTCGAAGTTGAGACAGCATTTTGAACTTACTGAAAAGGAATTTACAGATACAAAAGGAATTTTTCAAATCATTTGCATGTATAGTGCAAATAAGGATGGCAAAAGAAGTGAACCTTGTGATACGCCTTGCATCATGGTCTTTGGGCTGTTATTTCGACAATATACTGCAACTTTAGAAATGATTTAATTGTGCCACTTTCTTTCGATGAAATAATTTGTTGAATTTCGGATATTATGCTACCAATAGCATAAATGGAACACACAGGTTGCAGAAACACACAGATGTGTCGAAAATTCATCTGCGACGCTAAAAAATATCTTATTGCAATAATGTGGTCGATAGTCATTTTAACCATACACGTATAATGTGTACCAGAGGAGCTGCTGTCGGAAGCTCAACACAGTCATTAGTAGTTTCATACAAACATGTGTTTCGTTTACCAATGTTTACAGCGCCGAAGGTGCTGTGGGTACTACGAAGTCGTTAGTAGTTTTATCCTTTCACGTTTTTCGTGTGTCAGATTAGATGCTGAGGCACTACGTAGTCATTAGTAGTCTCGTCCATACATTTGTTTCGTGGTCCAGAGGAGGTGTTGTCGGAGGCGGGCGACGGGGCGACGGTGGCGCTCCTTGCGCTGGACCTGGCATCGCTGGAGTCCGTCCGCGCATGCGCAAAGCACGTCCTCGCCACGGAGCCCCGCCTCGACATCCTGGTGAACAACGCAGGCGCCGGTGGCCTGGGCAGCGGGCTCAGCCGCGACGGACTGCACCTTGGCCTCCAGGTGGGTGCACGGGCGCGCCAGCTACTATGGTCATTAGTTTCGTAAGAGCAGTGCACGTTATTTCTCGGGAGGAGGCGGTGAACATAATAATAGTTAATAAATAAATTCACAAAAGTGTATCAGTTAACAATTATCGCTTTTAACTGATAAGAATATTTGTTAAACCCCTTAACCTCTACGCACGAAAGTATTACAATTATTGCAGTCTTAAGTAACCATCATTACGAAATCAAGATATTTTGCATTCAAAACGTTTACCAAAATTCGATTGCAAAAGTTAGCTGTCAATCGTCGATTTGACATCTGGTGTTTTATTTCATTTTAATCGATAATTTCCTTGGTTTAGTAGAGGAAATGGTAATTAACATAGCTAAATTCGGGGCTATATCTGGCGACTAACTGCTCAGAGGGTCTGTCGAGATAAAGGGACGAGAAACCTGTGATGCAGCGCCACTCCGGAGCTATTTGTACAACCCTTACTTTTAAAACTCTCGCCAGTTTCTCTAGATGCGGTGTCGGCGAACTCTTGAGAGCTAGTTACCTTGCCCGCGACCTTCTTTAAATACGTCACAGGTCTAAGCTCAGCAGGGCTGTCCCAGCCATCATGTATATTCCTTTCCGTAACATTGCTTCGTTCCCGACCCGTTCGGGTGGCGTACCGTCGTGTGTAGAGGCGTCACACTTGGTCGACGCCGTTCCCCAGTCCTTCCCCCTCCGCCTGGTTGCTACCACCGCCCACGGAATGGGCATTCCTGCCGCAACAGCTTTGCCTCCTCGGTGCGTCCTCATTTCTTCGTGTTATTTCGTGGCTAAGTAACGATGGGCGCGCGGCCTTTACTGAACTCCGATTAAAACAAGAAGTCCTTTCAAGGACACGAGTTGGCAGGAGAAGACACTGTCATCCAATCGCGAACTTCGTTACAAATTAAATTTGTATATTGAAGCTCCCGATTCGATGATAGTGTCCCTTCTCTCTTTTCAGCTAATGATCTTGATCATTCAGCTTCCTGATTTAAACGAAGTACTCCTGTACTAACAGAAGATTAGTATACTGTGTAATAGTGTTCTGCGTTCTGAATCGCCGGGAAGCAATGGGAATGACACAATTGCCGGGTTACGCACCTGGGACAATTCACAACCCTCAGCCGGGAGGGCGGACTTTCATCCGAAAGTGAGAAAATGTCTGCACAGAAGTTAATGAAAACCGTTCCATTAAAGCAATACCAAATTAAGGAAATGCGTTTTTCAAGAGTAGTGCTATTATCGTGTTCGAGTAGAAGTGTTAAAAGATTTATTTTGAATGTTTTCTACAATTAAGATTTGGGTGGGTGCAGGTGAACCACTTCGGACCGTTCCTCTTCACGCTGCTATTAGTTGACCTGCTCAAGAAGTCTGCGCCCTCTCGGATCATCTTCGTGTCCTCCCTGATGCACCACTTCGCCTCTCTGAAGCCCCATCAGCTGGAGCACGAGCACGCCAAGAAAATCGACGACACCCACATCTACAGTATGACCAAGCTCGCCAACGTCATCGTCGCCAACGAATTGGCGCGCAAACTGTGCGGCACAGGTGAGAGAGCGAGATATCCAGCAAGTGGGCGAGAGAAGAAGGGACAGAGCCAGATATCCAGCAAGTGGGTGAGGGAAGGAGGGAGAGATTAGGATATCTACCAAATGGGTGAGAGTAGGAGGGAGGGAGACAGAGGAAATTAGAGAGTGGATTTGAGAAAATGGATTGGAGAAGAGAATAAAGTTACAGAGATGGAAACGCGAGTGTGTGAAGTAGAAAAATAGCGAGAGGAGAAGCTCTTGGGGAAAGTGACAAGGTGCTGGAAAGCCGAGAGAGAGGAGGGGAAGTAGAGAATATGAGGCAGATATGGAGCAATGTGAACCATATAATGGAACAGTATTACTTAAAAAGTTTAAGTGATTTGGGCGGACGGAACTGTAAAATAAAAAATATCTAGTATATTATAGTAACGGGGAAATGTAGTTCAGAGATTTGGATACCCGTGCATGGATTCATTTGATCAGGGTACTGCGCTAAAACTGATAGTCATTGCTTCCGCCGTTGTAAAAAGAATCGCCCATTTACCATCCTAAAAATGTCGGAAAATGACGGAACTGTAAAATAAAAAATATCTAGTATAATATAGTAACGGGGAAATGTAGTTCAGAGATTTAGATACCCGTGCATGGATTCATTTGATCAGGGTACTGCGCTAAAACTGATAGTCATTGCTTCCGCCGTTGTAAAAAGAATCGCCCATTTACCATCCTAAAAATGTCGGAAAATGACGGAACTGTAAAATAAAAAATATCTAGTATAATATAGTAACGGGGAAATGTAGTTCAGAGATTTAGATACCCGTGCATGGATTCATTTGATCAGGGTACTGCGCTAAAACTGATAGTCATTGCTTCCGCCGTTGTAAAAAGAATCGCCCATTTACCATCCTAAAAATGTCGGAAAATGACGGAACTGTAAAATAAAAAATATCTAGTATAATATAGTAACGGGGAAATGTAGTTCAGAGATTTAGATACCCGTGCATGGATTCATTTGATCAGGGTACTGCGCTAAAACTGATAGTCATTGCTTCCGCCGTTGTAAAAAGAATCGCCCATTTACCATCCTAAAAATGTCGGAAAATGACGGAACTGTAAAATAAAAAATATCTAGTATAATATAGTAACGGGGAAATGTAGTCCAGAGATTTAGATACCCGTGCATGGATTCATTTGATCAGGGTACTGCGCTAAAACTGATAGTCATTGCTTCCGCCGTTGTAAAAAGAATCGCCCATTTACCATCCTAAAAATGTCGGAAAATGACGGAACTGTAAAATAAAAAATATCTAGTATAATATAGTAACGGGGAAATGTAGTTCAGAGATTTAGATACCCGTGCATGGATTCATTTGATCAGGGTACTGCGCTAAAACTGATAGTCATTGCTTCCGCCGTTGTAAAAAGAATCGCCCATTTACCATCCTAAAAATGTCGGAAAATGACGGAACTGTAAAATAAAAAATATCTAGTATAATATAGTAACGGGGAAATGTAGTTCAGAGATTTAGATACCCGTGCATGGATTCATTTGATCAGGGTACTGCGCTAAAACTGATAGTCATTGCTTCCGCCGTTGTAAAAAGAATCGCCCATTTACCATCCTTAAAATGTCGGAAAATGACGGAACTGTAAAATAAAAAAATATCTAGTATAATATAGTTACGGGGAAATGTAGTTCAGAGATTTAGATACCCGTGCATGGATTCATTTGATCAGGGTACTGCGCTAAAACTGATAGTCATTGCTCCCGCCGTTGTAAAAAGAATCGCCCATTTACCATCCTAAAAATGTCACATACAAAAAAGGTGTGTAATAAGAAACAAACGTGTTGTGTCAAAAAGTGAGTTAGCAAACCTGGTATTAATGAGTTAAATCTGATATTAACTACCCCTGAACTAGAAGAGTGAGTAAGTGAAATTTGCTGCCTCGACGGAGGACATATTTTTCATTGCATTTCCGTTCTTGAAAAGATTGAGCCATTCAGGGAAAATAATGGAAATTTGCGATTAGTACTCTGTGAGAAAGAACTTTCAGAAATTTCTCTCACGGCTTCAATGGTGGTACAACTCAAAACTACTAATTTTTTGTTAATGCACTCTCTAGAATTATAGATGAGTCTACCTCTCAGTAGTAGCAGCAGCATATTTTACAGTACAGTATTCCACCCACAAATGGAAGAAGTGTGAATGATACATTTCAATACTAGTTGAAACTTCAAATTCATTTATCTCAACACCTGATTTTACTTTCTTGTCCTTACAAAGGTACATCGTAAGAAGATAAAGTTATGTAATTGTGCGTCGGAAAACGGCAAATTTTTGGCATAAAACCTCTTATTGCTGCGCCCTGATAAAGAAAAAATGGATAAACCATTTTCTAAATAAAAAAATGTTTTGTGGGTTTGTGATAGCGAAAACTCGATTCTCGAAACGTCTGTGGTCAACGCTAGCGCCTAAACAGTTCAGTCTGTTTTCTTCAATATTGATATGCTTGATCGATCTGAATGAACATGATGCTTTCGGAGATTAAACGCATATTGTGATTTTTGATGGAACTTTACACGAACTTCAAAAACATTTTCAAAAGTTTCTCAAAAATGGCACCATTTTTTTTATCAAAACTTGTCCTCGGTTACCTTAAATGACGATTAAAAGAATGGTGCATGTATGTTGAAATCCCACATTTTTTGAAAATTGCAACACTGCGTGTTTTTTGGGCGTCTTCCTTCAACTATAATATGGAAGATATATATTTTTGCTTACTGGGATCTTTTCCTTAAAGATAGATCTTTACATTATTTTACGTTCAATTTTTCGTAAACGTGAGTAGTTTTCGTGTAATTTGGCGCTATATGTAGGTTTGTTTTTTAAATTTTTTCCTCGGTTAGAAGAAGAGATGCTTAAAAGAATGGTGCAGGCCTAATTTTCGTTGCACTCTCTGAATGTTCAAACATCGCAAATTTTGGAATAAAGCTAGAAAGTCCCACGTACCGCTGGAGCCCCACTAGTTTTCGAGTTGTGCCACCATTGAGTGAGATCCTTGAAGTGGGAGCGAATGGCGAGCGCAGCCGCTGTGTTGGCGCAGGGGTGGCGGTGAACAGCCTGCACCCGGGCGTGGTGCGCACCGAGTTGTTCCGCCGCCTGCCGCCGTGGCTGGCCTTCGCCATCAACATCGGGGCCGGCCTCTTCTGCAAGGTGAGCCCTCTCCTCCTCCTTCCAACTCTCTTGGCGACCAAAGGAATGTTGTCCACGTCAGTTGCGAGGTGACTGATGATTTAGATGATTATGTGGATTATGTCGTAGAGGTATTTTAAATCCTACTCGGAGCGGATTGTGTTTATTTTTTTTATTCTTTGTTTGTGTAACAACAAAGGCAGTCAAAAACTGTATGAAACGAATGGATGTGATAAGAGTATACATTTAGTGTTATTTGTGCTGTTATCACGTAGGCCTCTGTACTATTCAGAATGACTTTTACTTTCTACTTACTAACATAAGAAGAGAAAGTATTGTAATCGTACGCCGGAAAAGGAGAATTTTCGACACAACAACTCTTATTGCCGGGCCCTGGTAACGAAAAGTGGATAAATCCAACATGTATAGAAAAATAAATCCAAATATGTATAGAAAAAATCCTCTAACACGTGGGGTAGCTAGAATCTATGTTTTGTGCGTCCTTCATGCCGAAAAATTGACTGACAAAAGCTTGTCTTTCTGTCCGTCCGTCTGCCTGTGCACAACGCTAGTGCATAAACCGTTCAGCTGATTTGCTCCCAAATTCATATTTCTCAATCGTTCTGACTGATGTCGCGGCTCCTGGAATTTAAAACCGATATTTGTAATTTTGGAGGGTACTTTACATGAAGTTCGTGGGACATATTTAAAATTTTCAAGAAAAAAACTGACTCCAAAATTGTTTATTTAATTTTGTTGTGGAATAGTGTGAAGGACGTTTAAGGGAATGGTGTAGGTCCTTTTTTATGTTACTTCCCCGATTTTTCGAAAATTCCAAAAATACATTTTTAAACATACAAAATTGAAGATAGAGATTTTTTTCTCAGACGAAGTCTGTTGTACAAAATTAACTCTTTAAAAAAGACCATGTAAAATTTTGTAAAAGTTAGTTGTTTTCGAGAAATTTCTGTTTGAAGTTAATGAAGCATTTAAGGTCCCGTCGTACATAACGATACACTAAGGGAACTTGTTACAATAGCATGGATCTGGTATACTGCAACTGTTCTTTTTTTTCGTGTAACATTGTAATATTGTGAGAATGTCCTGTAGTAACACCACTAGTTATAATTCGTAACAAGCTGTGAAAATTATGAAACTATAGCATTACGAAACTGAAAATCAAATGGTTATTAAAGCAGATTCATTTGATTTTTTTTTCAATTCAGCTCTTCTAATAAGCGTGAAAAAATATACGATTATGAGAGGGATACAAATATTGGGCTTGAATCAGGTTCGAAATATTCGATACTATGTATTGAAATTGATGCGTAAAGTTTCCAATTAACCAAACACTTTCATTTAAGTAATTATTTGTTTTACGCACACGAGAAACGAATTTCTCAGGCCGTCTGTCTTCTCTCAAATTTTTTCTGAAAATCATTCATCACTACCCTAAGAAGGGTGTGGTAAAGGAATATCGGTATAGTACAGTCCCTCAATCGACTATGGATTACACAGGCTATTTTAAAAGTAAAAATGAATATATTCAAGAGAATAAATAAAAGTTTCAGAGGTGTGCCAAGGCATCGCGATTCCTGAACGGTGATCGATTGAAAGGCAGGTTGGAGTGTAGGAACGTATCACTGTTAACTAAAGATGACGAATAGTTAGAATGTTGAAGTGCTTTTTACTTTCTCGCTCTTACTTTGTAAGAAGAGTAAGTATGGTAATCGGGCGCCGGAGAGCGACGCGTTTTGGATAGAAAAAACTGTTATTGACGAGACCTGGTAACGAAAAAATGGATAAATCTTGTTCTATTATCTTTAGACGTGAATATTTTATAAACTATATCTTAAAAAATCTTAAATTGTAACAATTGTTTACAAAAGAAAAATTTCAGAAAGCTTACATTGACTTGTTACATTTTACACTGGAAGAACTAGGGAAAACCATTTCAAAAATTGACATACGGGTTACCAGTTTATTTAGTATTGTTCGACATTTATTTGCAGTTTGGTGTATGCTTATTCTGGCGTTATAGGAATCAATTCATATGTGAACAGATTTGGATTTTCTAGCGGAATCTTTTAATTTTTATTTACGGAGATTCGAAATTACATTATATATTAATCAACTCATTTTACATGTCCTTATTTTGTTTATCAAGTTTTGTTTATTTTGAAATAGATAACTGCCCATGGTGATCTTTACACAATTGTACGAATCATACGCTTCTGATCTGATATATTTTGTGATAAAACAAATTTGTATTTTCTATTTTGTAAAATTAATCCATTCTCTTTCATACAACAGTGTACCAAGTGTAAACAACAGTGCAAAATAAGTACCATTATGTTGTTGCAATAAACACATTTTCAAAAGAAATATATACAAGAAATGGTACAAATAAGGAGGAATGAAAATTATTAGTTATGTTAAGAAGTGAATAGAGCAAACCAAAATCTTATGGCGAAGGGGGATAAACTTAGAAACTATGTAACAGCTATTATTGGTCAGAACAGAATGCAGGAGGGAAATCTTGCTTTCTATGAGGGGCCTCATAGAATCGGTTCTCACACCGTAATCTACAGGATTAAATCTTTTTGAACATTCTATTGCATTTTATCTCGGTGTGAAGGAGAGAGAGGGGGAGACAAAGAGAGAGGAAGGGAGATGAAGAGCAGAACAACGTCTGCCGGGTTCCGCTAGTACATTAACTATTTTTTGTGTTAGAACGGATCATCGAAATTTGCTCATTCTACAAACGTTCCTGTTTTATTGCACAGGATCCAGTGGAAGGTGCACAAACGACAATCCATTTGGCCGTGTCAGAGGACGTGGAAGGAGTGACAGGTCGATACTTCTCTGACTGTAAGGTAAGCAAAGTGAGCCAAGAACTGACAATACTTAATGTTAGATTTAAAGTTTTCAAGTCATATATGTTTGATTTTCTCTGCATTTTCATTAATTTCGTTTACCTTGAATGTTCTCATTTCTTTGGACATAATGTTACCTCCAGTTATGACAAGGTAGAAACGTTTTTGATACACGCAGTATCATCTTTGTCTTAAATTTGTTTGAAGTTCAGTAACTATACAATGTTTCGTTGTTGTTCGTTATTAAATCATGTCTCTTTGTTATTAAACGTCATTAAATCATTTTCTAGCCTTGAAATTTACTGATAAGTCTGATTTATTAGTAATTTTTTTTATCCCTATCCCTTTCCCAAACAAGTTCTGTCTACATAAATGTGTTTTTCAAAACATTTGTAGTCACTTTTATTTGTTTTGTGAGTATTAAGTTATATTTTATTTTGATTACATGAAAGTGCGTTGCCCTTACATTGGTTAACTTGAAGTGAAATACACGACTCCTGAGGAGTTGCACCTAAAGTAGAAAGATGGTTATTCTTAGGAGCAGTTCATTAATTTGCTCATTGGCCAGTTGGTGACGATAAATCTGTTGTAGTCACTACGAACGGGTCATTACGGACACCATACGACTAATTATGTATTAGCCACATGGCGATGGGTGAAGTAGGTGATTGTTCGAGTGTAACGCATTGCGCTTGCAAGGAATATTTTGGCATTCAAATGCGATGAAAATGATGCGTTCCACTAACTCAATTTTTTCTGTAAATCGCGAAGGCTCAGGGCAGGAGGCTCGTCGCCAATTCAGAAAAGCTGATCAAATCCTCAACTGAGGAATAGAGTGAAGTTAGTTAGGTTTATGGTGTAAATAGAAATTTACGTCTGATTATTACACTCGTGAAATGAAAACCAATAGTGTTTAAATATTCATATAAAATTCTCCAACAAGGTGGGGTATCTAAAAAAATAGTCGCTTTTTCTATCCGATTTTTCTTATGGCCTCCTCCCTACTGGACAAGATAAAACTGGGAGTTATCTTAGGAGACGGTATGTATCGATCGCTGTGTTGATGAGCAATAAACCGCGTATGTGCAACAAAATAACCTCTTTCATTTTAACATGCTTTCAATTATTTCCAATATTTGGCGCATTTTGGAAGTCTGTTGGACGACATATTCGTGGAATAATCGTATTATTAATTACCACTCGTGCTTTCGAAATCCTCAGATAATCCACTCCTCGCTTCGTGCGTCAGGGATTTTCCGACAATTTCCATAGCACTCGTAGTATTACGTATGAAAAGTGGAAATCTGTACAGCACACCTCTCGGACAAACTTCCCACAAGCAGCCGGATTCCTTTTCATCACAATGTATGGTGCACCTCGTCACCCTAACGTACTTCACCTACACTAACCACCGTGTGTTGGCTGATGCCAACTTCACCCGGTTAAAGTCCGATGTATTCTGAAGTATACTATTCTACTTCAGTCTTTATCCACCGATTTTGGATAACATGAACCGGCTAAAGTGGGCATTACCCAGATTATGAACGAACACACCGATGTTTTCAAAACATCAATGTTTTTGTTCAATCATCGATGTATTTAACATCGATTTCTTGAAGCCGATGTTTTTAACGTCAGTGCTTTGTGTTCGATGTTTTTATGTGCTGCATTGTTTATTTGTAATGAAAAAATTGCCATCAAATAAGAACTTATAATACTTTCCAGATATTCATAAATTCAACATTATTTAGACCAAAGAGAACAAGATTGGGAAACAAATAAAATCGAATTTTCGTTTATAAATTAAGTCTACATTATTTTTCAAGTATCTAATTGGATAATAAAAGTTTTTATTAATGGTTCTGGATGTGTTTTGTCAGTTTAATCCCTATTAAAAATGAACAAAGTCGATCAGCTTGAAGTTAAACCCCCTGGCGTGAACATTAATGATTATTAATAGTTTTTAAAAACATCGATGTTGAAAAACATCGAAGCTTTTTAGTCGATATATTTTTAACATCGATGTTTTAATTTAGAACATCGATGTTTCAAAACATCCATGCATTGTTGGCGAACTCGCATCCCTAATGCGCAGGAGGCGTGGCTGCGGAAGCAAGCCGTCGACAAGGCGCTGGCGGCCGCGGTGTGGCAGAAGAGCGAAGAGCTGGTGCGGCTGCGCGAGGACGAGAGGCCCTCCTTCGACTCCTGAAGCGACGCTGGCGCCGTCCCCCGCAACAGCGGAGCTGAGAAACTCACTCGCTTTTCATTACCCTGTCACCTTATTCAATAGGCAATTACAGTAAATGCCTTTCACACAATGTTACAAATGTGGTTTAAAGATTCGAATTGTTCTAAGAGTTCCTTCGTTTTGAAAATGTTCTAATTTCAAATATTTGAAATCAAAAGATAGGATGTCGATGCTGGTTCCTTTTTGAAGATCTAAATACTTGTTTTCCTGATAAAACAATTACTTTGATGATTTCAGAAAGTTTGGAGACCAATGAAGAAGTTTACAACTATCTTTAGAATTACAAAGTTTTGAACTAACAACGAAGAAAGTCACAATACTGTTCTTAGAAAATATGAATTAATTTAAGATCATTCACTGATTAATAAATGTTCACTAGTGACCATCGTTTTTGTCACACTTTTTAATAGCTATGGAAAGTTCAAACGATAGTTCCGGTTAGCAGTCAGCTCATTTCTGTTACTTTCGATATATGTGATTTCTTGTGATTTTAGTAAAAAGATCTTGAATAAAATATGTACATTTTACGAATCGTATAGTATCAGAGTTTTTTTTTTTAATTTCGAATTTTCCTTGTGGAACTGTCTCAAACATTTTGCATCAATCACATAATTTTCTTAGATTGTGACAGATTTTTTCAAACGGAAGGAGCATTATAACGGCTTCTGAGTTCACACAAGTTCTTAAATTGCACTGGCAGAGTCAGCGGTTTCTTTGCCAGTTGATGAGTAGTGATCTTAACTATGGAGAAATCAATAATTTAATTACACTCTCCTGAACTTACAGCTATTTTGTTTAATTGTTCTGTACAAATAATGCAGGGAGAATTCTATAGATAATTTTGTTTTCGTCCATAAACTGGATTCAAAATTGCCTTCGGATCAAGCAGAGGAACTTCAGTTGATTCACTACGATGCTTTTTCTGGGAAAATGAATTTGGAAATCATCGTCGTTTTAAAGTATATAAAAGAAAGTTTAAACTGACATGCACAGGCTTATGAAACCCGGCACAAAGGATTGTGTATATTGACACGCTCAAATTGTGTTGCCGCGCGAGAGTGCCTGCTTAAATGAGGTCGGGCGTGTGACGGTAGCGCCAAGCGCACGAAAATGCTGACGAAATTCTGGATGAGTCGCGCGCCGAGAGCGTCGATTTCGCCGTTTATGAGGGCCGTCGCACGCTGAGCCAACTGACCAAACACCTGGCCATAATTCAAAACAACGAACTTCGCACATAGAGGTTAGTCCTATCAAATCGTGTACAGATGTCGTTGGTACATTATATTCCAGCGTGACAGAGAAATTCCAACCTTTTTTCGTTCTCAAAGTTGGTGGTATCTGAATGTCGAAAAATACGCGAGATTGTAAAGCAAGTTTTCGTCAGAAAAATCGGAGTTTTTTAACACTTTTACTTGAATTTTTCTGTATTCCCAAATGGATAATATATCAGAAGGTATGTTACATATCTGACAAGTTTACTTTTTTGTTTTTTGCATATTGAGGTTTATAACTTTTGTACCGCTTAGTACAGCTTTGAAATTTAGATTGTCCAAAAGCTCCAACTGTTCTCTATCAGTATGCCAAATTGCAACTGCACATACTTGCCACTTTTGGATTATTATCATTTAACTACCGGCGTGCGTAACCGGCTTGTCTCGAAACCGCGTGTCACGGCCCGCGCCGTCACGCCAGCTACATTTCTCATGGTGTTCCGTTTACCTTTGATAGCTGAAAATAAACATTTTTAATAATCATTTGTTCAATGAATAAACATTACCATTTAAACTCAATGTTTGCATCAAATTTGTACACCTAAACCTTACTACATAGTTTCATCCGAAACGGCTTGGTTGCCGATATTCGCTCTACCATATTGGATCTGTGATTTTGCACTTTCCAATTTTGACATTAAATTCGTAATCAGCAACTCTGAAAAGTCCTTAAACACGCAGTTTTACACGAATCCGCTTAATTTTTAACTATTGTATCCGCCATTTTGAATTATTAAATTTTGGCCATAACAATTCATAATTGTGAACTCCTAAAAAACTTAACTACCTAATTTCTCAAGAATCTACTTAAATTTTCAATATCTGATTCGCCATATTGGATCCGCGATTTTGGATTTTCCAGTTTTTTCATCGTTTTGGTAATCAACGACTCCAAAAACCATAAAGCACACATTTTCGTACGGCTTCCCACATAGCTCCTAATTAAGGCCAGGTATTTGGTCAGTTAAAAATCAGTGCGCGTCGCCTTGGCGCGGCCGTATCCTCTTCGCAGCGCCAGCCGGTGGCCTCAGGCCGCGTGTGCCCAAAGTTTTGGCGTTTTTCTTGTCTGTCCCGAATGATCTCACGAGTTAACAAGAACACGACCTATTTCACAGTTACGCAGCTCCATTTCCGAAATCCGAAGGCGTTTATAATCAACCTGTTGAAACTATAAAACTTGATTAGTTCATGCTGTTGATATATTTTTTGTTCTTTAGCATTTCGAGTCACACACTGATTGCAAATAAATTCTTGGCAACAGGAGATTTAGAAAAATAACTTTTAGGGGCAAGTTCTTAATTTCAGTTCAGTACTTAATTTCTTCAGTGTTTCACGTAATGTGGAAGAAACAGATGTTGCTAAGTCCCTCAATCGTACCACCATCTGGCCGAAAGACGGGATGAGGTATCAAATTACATTTGTAATTTCCTGCTACTGAACCGATGCCCTTGAAGTGTTCAGAAGCAAGAGCAATGACATGTGAACTAAGAACTAAAAATGAAATAAAAATCTTATACATTTCAATTTTCTTTAATTTTTTTTCCTCTGAACATTTTCTGCACATGAGTTTTGTTGTTCTCCATTTCTAAACTTTTATCTGTGTCATTCAGTTTTGAACAATATATTTATGAATCAAAACAGTTTCTCAACATGTTGAATAATCACGAAAAATAAGTGACATTTTGTACAACATTTAATACATTTATTTCTGGATGTTTCGGATCATGAGATTTTGTCCAAATTCAAAACACACACACACACACACACACACACTAAATCACTCCACAGAATAGAATTCTCTGTTCTTTAATTTTATTTTCATTGTTCATGGCCTTTTTTAAAATATGTTTTTTAAAATATTCTCCGTAGTGTTATTCAATATATTAGGATGATAGAATCTGAATATAATTATGATTAATGATAACAACTATAAAATTAATATTATATAAAACTTTAAGTATTGCAATACTTCCTGATTGCTAGTTAAATGTTTTGTCCAGTGCTTAATAATTTGGCCTGAAGTATACGCAACGGTAACTACACCACAAGGTCCTGTTTGCACAACTTCCTGAGAGCCTGTGTGCCTTAGGCTGCTGTGGAAATAAACCTACGTCTTATAATCAACTAGTATTTGTGGGATGGTATTAAGTATTGCATATCCGTGTATAGGTAAGTTGATACCATTATTATTATTACTATTATTATTATTATTATTATTATTATTATTATCAAATTATTTATGAATAGTTTTCATATTCTAATAATAATTATGTTTGTGAGATATACATCGACAGTATTGTTCTTGTTACGGTATTAGCTCCGAAGATTGAATTAAATATTCTGAAACTTCGGCAAATTGGAATGATTTAACGTTTTAATCAGAACATTCGTAATTTACATACCTGGTCGTGAATCTTTGCTTATAAGTATAATACGTTTAATACTTTCATGACCATCAATTAATAGTTATTTACGAAATTAAATGATGCGAATATCGTACAACGTTTTATACCCTTTATAAGAATCCCAATAAACTAGAATCCGATTATTCACCATGCGCTATTTGGTTAAAATTAATTAAAACATTATAATTAATAGGACACCACGGATTTTTTTTAACTTGTGTGAACAATTTTTTTTCAATACGAAACTGATCGTTGTTATTAATTGTGGACCAGAAATTCGTCATCGTAATAACTCTTTACAACACTGACCTCAGTTTCGTGAAGTTTGACTTTAGAAAACCAAAGTGGATAAAAATTCTGCTTAGCCTACCAACAAAAACAGAATACAAAATTAAAAGTGTTCTTTATATTAGGTAATTCAGGAACAATGTTTTTGCATACAAATTGTAGTATACAATAAAAATATTTATTGACAAATTTCTCTCTCGAAATCGCGAGGTCGGCTTAATGTTAAAATGAAGTGTGAATGAATGTGTTAAAATTAAGTGTAAGAATTCATTTGCCGTGGTAAACAGACAATCTGTGTTTTACTTTTCCGCGTGTCGATACTTCATTGCATCATTTTCTGTAAGTATGTGGAATATTTTTCATGGTTGTTTTATTTGTGAACCTCATTTGTGAATTCAATATTGGTTGCTCTAATTTTAATTTCTTCTACTGCGGAGTTGCAATTTGTTTCATTATTAGCATCAAGACTGCACGATCCACTGTTAACAAATTGCGTATCATAAATCTCTTTGACAGACGTTTAGAAAATTCATACACGGGTCCTTTCGGATTTTGGACCATTAGTTTTCTTAGGTTTCGCTTGGAATTCCAATAGAGAAGAGCTTACTGTTCATCATAAAGAAGAGACGGCTAGCTCAGTCAGTTCCTCGAGACTAATATTACATTTCATCTGGGCCCCAAAAATGGGACACATCTGAAACTTTTCCATTAAAGACCCGCGTCCTTCTTTGAGGACGCAAGTTTATGATCATTCTCTGACAAAATCATAATTTGGGTTTTGCTTCTGCATTTGCCCCCGTTCACGAATCAGCTCCAGACGCCATGAGATCGGAGGACGAAAGACAGGAACGACCCACGGGAACCCATTGGGACGAGGGCATTCTTGTCTCGTAGTTTTAATGTGCGAGGTAGAACTTCGTGATTAATTTCGTGACAGAGGGCTCTTTGGATTTGTTGAGTTTTTGCGAAGTTTGTTTTAGTGTAAAAGTAACGGCAAAATTTTATCAAGAACCAAATATTGAGCACAAAGAATGAAAATGCGAGAATAATCAAGTGATGTTTTCGTATAGTGAACAACTGAAGATGCTTGTCTTGAAAAAGAAGTAAACGATCTTTTCCAGGCTATTTTAAAAGCAATTTTTCAATTTGCCTCCTTCACAACACTGTTATAAATTTGTGGTTGTTCATTAAATCTGGTAAGTTCGCTTTGATTTATTATTTTTTCTTAACAAACTGTTTGGCAGCAAATAGCCTAGACATCAAGTGTGTCGGACGTTAAGCTTTGCAAAGAGTTATTTTATGTTAATTATGGAGACCAAAGATCCGATCCAACTTGGGCACGCATATCCAAGTGTCAACTGGATTGAATTGTAGGTTATATGACGGCTTTTCATTCACGGACTCCAGTTATCGTTCTCCATGTTTTCGCGGGAGCAAGTCTATTTCTTCACGTGAAGTAAGATAAAGGATAAGAGCAGTGCCTGTGCTAGGCATGGGTAGATCGGGTGATCGCCCATGATGGATCTCAATGATGAGTCTGATGGGGGAAAAATTAGTAAATAATTGAAAAATAAATTAAAACTCGAGAAAATCGAAATCGTAATTTTATGTGTCGCAGTACAGTAGTCTGATATTTCATAAAATTTTCAATTAATTTTTACATTAAATAGTTCTTTTTAGTAATTACTTGTAATGAAGGACTCTATGAAATGAATCAAATGACGATGACATTTAAATATGTTCTACTGAAAATCATATTTATTATTTCATGAATTTTATTAAGTGATAATAAACACTAACTAAACACAACAATTTTAAGCTTAATGTGTATATTGCATTATTCGATTACTAAGTACTTTTACTTAAAACTATTATGTAAAGTATATTTCCAAAATATTTTTCTAGCTTACATGTAATTGTTGTTAGTTGTTGAAATAAAATAACTCATATAATTTCTTGATACAACTTTCACATTTTGAATTTGGGGGTAGGGGGTGGGCTCCGTTTCAGCATTGCTTGGGCCGAGAATTGGCTAGCTCCGGCACTGGATATAAGCTGTCAATTGTAATGGGCGTTTTCTTGTAACCAACGATTTAGAGCACGTGCCGTCACGCCATTACTCGCTCTCCGGGCGATTTGAAATTGGTAGTCAGGCGCCGCGCTAGGGAGTGACTCTGACCGCCGCCACGAGAGCGCACGGAGCGCGATTCCGTCGGTGGCGGGGCGTGACGGGGCGTGTCGGGGCGTGTCGGGGCGTGGCGTGCTTAAGAATAGCTCCTCCGCACCGGCAGAAAGACGCACGAGGCGCGAAGCGTCTTCGTCGGGCGTGCGAATGGGGCACGCGCTCGAGCGAGCACGGGCGGTCGGCAGCCGGGTGTGTCCCTCCGACCGCTCAGCGGGCGGGTGCGTATTGATCGGGCGTCGGCGTCAGTGGCGTCGCGACGCAGAGGCCGTGTGCCTGGCCCAAGGCGTCGCCCGGGCCGGTGACAGCGCGCGGCGCGGCGGGGCGGTGCCCTGTGGACATGGGGCCGTGGGCGGCGGCGGTGGGCGAGCTGCTGCTCAGCCAGTGGACGCTGGGCGTGCTGGTGTTCGCGGTGGTGTTCAAGGTGTGGTACAAGACGACGCAGGGCGCGTGCACTAGTCGCCGCCGCCTGGACGGGCTCACGGCGCTCGTCACCGGCGCCAACTCAGGTGCGTGCGACGCCGCGCCGGCTCCGCCTCCGGAAGCACTTTCGACGCGTCAAGTTGCCGGTCTGGGTTTCATGGATCTGCAAGGCTCTCTTCGGCCTACAAGATTACGCAATGGGAAGAGTACGATAAGGTCAAGGATATTTGGGAGGGGGGAGTTGTAAAAATGTTACGCGTGATTTTCAGTAGAGTTGTGGCTGTGCTACTCAGTGTCAAGGGCATGAGAAGAAGATGGAGCTGGCTTTTGGTGTAGCTGTTAAACTTATACAATGTTTTGTAAAAGGTCTCTCCTTCCCTACCAACAAAATTGCCATAGCGTCAGGGAGGTAAATCATTATATTAAACCCGACTGTTTCGAAATTATTGGAATTCAGATCAAATTTATTTGACTTTGGAGGTGATGTAGATAAGGTGCATTATTGTAACTTATTATTTCTGACAAATCTCAAAATTTCGGAAGTATGTACTTGTAAATTTATTTTTATGGGTAGTCAATTCTACTTGAAGGCTCGATTCACGTTTTATTCTCGCATATATTCTCCGTGCGCAGTTGATTCTAAAAAAAAAAACATTTTTTCTTTTGCTTCTTGGAACGGGATTCGCCTATAATTGTGAACATTTCATTTTATTCCAATTATATTTCTCATATTTTGTTTTAACAGTCCTAATTTGTATGCCATGTCCTTGAAACTCTCTCTCTCTCTCGTTATGGATTCAAGAAAAAATTATGCTAATGCATTCATAAAGCACAGTATTCTCTTGTAGTGAATTTACTTTGTTTACCGCTATAAATCGCAAACACTAGCTACTGACTTGTGTTTTTAGGTAACAATACTATCATT
Organism: Gryllus longicercus; assembly: GCA_038098605.1. NCBI lineage: Eukaryota > Metazoa > Arthropoda > Insecta > Orthoptera > Gryllidae > Gryllus > Gryllus longicercus. Next base: position 651,812 of record JAZDUA010000132.1, read on the forward strand.
TTTTTACCTGTTTGTGTTAGATGTAACATGTGTGCGCTACAAAATATTGAAATGAATTATTTATTTCATTACGTATCCAACATTTTAGAATCCTTTCTTCAACTACTTACATTTCTAAAAGCGTGCAAAATGTTATATATCTCTGATGCGGTAGGAATACACGGTAAAGCAGTCAAAACGGGCCGCTGTTCATCCTGGCGACAACGCGTGATGGACAGGTGGTTGATTTTGCCCCCTAGCGAGCTCTTGTAGGCTTCGGTGTATTAGAAATAATAACAGAGAGGGCAAGGATAGCTAAATGATTACGGCACCACGGCACCACGGCACCACGGCACCTGATGCCTGCACGAAAGATGACAGTTGACGTTAATTTTTGTTCCCCCTCCCCCCAAGTATTTGTCAGGCATTAATAATGGGAGGAACTGCTCTCCGGCTCAGAATGATTACTCGTACTCCTGATTTTGACCGCCGCCGCAGCGAAAGTTAGTGGAACTGAGTGAAATCAGCAATCGGCTTAGACATTTAAATCATGAATTAATAACTTTGATACTATTAGGCGCGCCTGGTTCGGAAGAACCAGAAAATACAAAATTATTTAATGAAATGGAAAAGTAAAATATTTTACAGAGAAAAGTAGTGTTAGAATGCTACAATAAATGTTTTGAAGAATTCCCTTTTGGAACTTTGTTTTATCTTTACTTTGCATTTTTCTGAGAAGATGCCAATTATTTGAATGGTATTGAGATTTTAAACATATTTCATTTGTATCATTGGTAGAAAAACCATAAGTTTATTCATGCACTAAAGTACTTACAAACATATTCACACTAAATTAACTTAAGTACAATTTTTGCGTTTTTAAAAAGTACTTTCCTGCGAACAAACTTATTATTTTTTTAAAGTATTTTATTTTTTAAAGTATTTTTTTACAAAGTTTATAATGATTATAAGAAATATGAAATCATTTAATTAATTTAATTGGCACGATTTATATCTTCGAAAAAGTAAGTAAATAGTCCAAAAGACAGAAATATGAGCCACAACCTATCTACTCATCAGTGAAAGTTTGTTTTCAAAAACGAAGTGCAAAGCAAAGATATATTTAACATTTTTATTTTCAAATGGAACATGGGAAGACATCCCGTAAAGAGTAATCGACGGTGCCGTAGGCAAAATCATAAAAGTTGACGATTTAAATTTCTTTATTGTGAAAAGGTCTTGAGGTTTACTGACTTAGTGTGGTTTTGCAGGCATTGGTCTGGAGACGGCGAAGGACTTGGCGCGGAGAGGAGCTCGAGTCCTGATGGCCTGCAGGGACCCCCAACGCGGACAGAAAGCCCTTGGTGAGTGAACGATAAGAAACACCTGGATGAGCGATAATGGTTTTATATAGAGGGTCTCGAGAAGGCTCTTGGTGAGCAATGCATTCAATTTTCTGATTCTTTCTTCAACAAAGTACTCCGGAATGCGTTATAATAATCGTGTCATGAAACTCACAAAGAGCGAATAGAAAGAAAATAAACACTTAAGAGAACCGCGCAACCGCGCCTGGTCATCAGCTAAGGTTTTTCGGGTATCTTACAGGGCCATCAGCTACAGTAGTCATAGTTCATTACACTATCTGGGTCGGTAAGAAAAGGAATAAATAACCCAAATTACCTTTGTTAAATAGGACAGCACTAGGACAATCCAATGTCTTCTTATTTTATTGTAATTTTCCTCCAACTCAATACTTGTCGAAAACTTGAAGAACACTGCAAAATTAAAGTTCGTAGAAAAATCAAATTGAAGTGATTGTATGTTTAAGACAGACATAACTCATTATCTGACTTGTTCAAAGATTAATCAAAGTATCTCTTTAGATAAAGCAAACTTTGTTTTGAAGTTAGAAAATGTATGATATCCTTGGAAGGGAGGCAAATTAAAATTATAAATTATTCATGATTTCATAAGATATGATCAGAATATCCGGGGGAGTTTTCTTTCATGAATGAATCTTAAACATGAGTAAGAAAAAAAATCAAGGAAAGAGAGATTTTTAGTTTGATAAGAATTTATACTCAGTTTTGTCATAGAAGTATGCACGTCTTGGTAATCCCAGGAGGTACTCGAGATGATACGATACTACAGTTTACACAGAAGTGAAACAACATAGGGTCAGCGACCTCCACATTTCATACGCATTTCCAAGCATTTGATGATGCCACAGATTAAACAGTTTGACAAAATACAACAATGTTGTCAGAAACATTTTTTTTTCAACAAAATATTGCATTAAACACTACAACAGATTATCTTACAATGCAAGTATTAATTCAATAAATATACGCGTTTAAGAACTAAATTGCCTCTTTTTATACGCATTCTCAAGTATTATTTTCGGTTTATCGTCCGGAAGAACATTGGTAAAGTTTCTATCAAGTTCAGTTCTTTATTTCTGCGTAATCGATACGTCACTGTGGCATATTTACCGGAAATAGTTTTCAGGGAGATTTCAAGGGCCGAGACACACACCTGTTTGTCAGCGAGATTGTGGTGAAGATTTGTCCATTATTTAAACATCTTTGAAGGGAGGGAGAGCAATAACTCTCCCTCCCTTGGTAACAAAGCGGGTAGCTGTGATGTGCGGTTAATGTTAGGTGTTGTGGTTTAGAACGTTGAGTAAAAGGGGAGATGGAAGATGAGATGATTGAATAAGGAAAGAGGAGGAAATAGAAAGTTGAGAGATAATGAGAGGTGAAGAAGAGAACAACAGTGGATGGGAAGAAGTAGAGTAGAGTAATTAAACCACAAAATAATTTAAGACGTAAGTATGATTGGAAAACAAATTGTATAATGTGACCGAGAATATAGGAGGAAGTAAGGATAATACATTTAGATAAAGTTGAAATTAATGTTTGTAGAATAGAATGAGTAAGTATGTGTAAATAAAAAAAGTGTGTAAAAAGATTGAGTTATAGTAATGTATGTAATAAAGAAATGTAAGAGAAATTGAAAGCAGATTCAAAGTTAAATCCTTCCACGATGGATAGAAAGCTTTTAAGAATGTAAGTATGAAATGAAATAGATTGAAAAGTCTTAGATGACAGATAAGCTACAACTGTTGCAGGCCTTCCAATGGGGAGGATGCAGAGCCTTATGGGCCGGAAATAGTTATGCGACTTTTATGTTCAAAATTAAAACATACATGTTCAAAATAGATTGACTAAAAACCATCGGCGTTTTTCAACAGCAATGTTTTTAAACCGAATTAGCTGTAACATTAAATTCGTGTGCATTTAATTTTTATTTGTGAATTAAAATTACACACACACACACACACAACTTACAAGCACTACACAGACACCCAAGTCGGGAGCTTAGTTTGTCCCGGCTGGGGCGGAGCCCTGCCGTCGGAGATACCTGGAGGGGGAAATCTGCGCAAGCCTACGTGCAGGTCGGCGCCAGATCTCACGTTCTAGAGGGCGAGGGACGCCAGCACATCCTAGGACGTATCTTGCTCTACACTTGGGAGACTAACTGTAGCAGCTCGGTAATGGGGAAATAATCAATCAATTGAAGTATTGCTGGTGGCCCCGAACGCAATCCCTGGTCTAGCGGTGGCTCTGAACGGTGGCTCTGAGGCACGGTCGGGCAAGCCGGCTCTATTGCCTATAGGCCTTTTGCCTCGTGTTCGTCGTGGCGGTTTGCCGATGTGATGTCTGCCGGGGTGCCTCTCTGCCATCGTCGTTTGTCGAACTGCTTAACTATGATCCGTGAAGTCCCGCAAGTTAGGCAACTCGATACACCAAGGATTCCTAGACGGGTGACCGTCTGGGCACCTCCGTTACTAACGACACCGAGCCCCTGGCCGAAGGGATAAAGGGCACTGACGGACTGTGACGTGACGAGACAAAAACATCAACAAAAACTTCAAAGAGGATTATTCCATGTACGCTCAATGCCCACGAAAGGTTGAGAGGAAATGTTGCAAAGACGCAACAAATATGAAAAAAAGTAGCTTTCCGTTCGCCGAGGTCGTCAAGGCAGTAGTGCCGTAGCGATCTTGGACTGAAGTATCGCGGGTTAAAGTCCCGCCTCGTGTATGGTTGTATTTGTGTTCGTCCTTTCTCCTTCTTACATCACCATATCGTTAAATACCATAACATTAAATCCAATAGTGGTTGCTAATGACCTAGGTGCTGACACGACATAAAATACTTCCCCCTCCCCGCCCAAAAAAATGAAAGAGGCGTCTCGCAGGCCTCGGGGTGGCTGACAGGCTGGCGCGTGCGCGAGCGCAGAGGCGGTGCGCGCCGAGGCGACGGGAGGCGCGTCGGTGGAGCTGCTGTCGCTGGACCTGAGTTCGCTGCAGTCGGTGCGCGCGTGCGCAGCCAAGGTGCTCGCGCTGGAGCCGCGGCTGCACATCCTCATCAACAACGCGGGCGCCGTCAACGTCGCCCACGCGCCCACCAAGGACGGCCTCCACGACACCCTCCAGGTCAGTGGCGGGGCCCCGCAGCTCCGGGGCCTTTCGTTGGAAACCGTTACGGTGGCGCGCTCTCATGCGGCACCTTCTTGCAGGAACTTGAATACGAACTGCTGCCAACGATACTTAAAACGGTGCGTGGCTTCCTGAGACGCAAGCAGGCGCTTCATTTAACAAAAGGTAGCGTCGATGTACGCGCTTCCTTCGAGGATTGTTATGTTTATGTGTGTGTGTATATATATTGAAACGCGGGGCGTTTCTCTAATTAATTCGAAACGCAGGGCTTTTTTCTTCCAATTACGCCTATTTTGAATTGCGCGGCAACGGCGGCGAGTAACGGACGTGACAAGGGAACGGGTCAGGCGCGAGAAGGCGGCGAGACCGGGCGAAACGACGGCAGTGGCAGTGTGGAACAGAACTCGAAGGAGAGCGGAGCGATGTTGGTGCGCGCGGTGAAAAAGGACAAAATGAAGTTAAATAATGTACGGGAAGATATCAAGAAGTAAGTTAAGTGTGACAGTGGCAAATGTTAAATAGTGCAAGCTGGTGATCGTGAAATTGGCGTCAGGAACAGTGGTGAAAAAGGCAAGAACTGTAAGCTGCGTGGCTGGTAACGGCATGGGTAGTGGCCACGTGCCTGCGTTATTGTAAAAGGAAAGCGAAGGTGAGCTGGTGGATTGTGCCGCAAGAAAGCATCGAGATAAACTGCAAGGGATAGGTGGACAGTAATTTAGAAGTAGTGCATACTCGATTTGAAAGACACGAGCAACGGTCGGAGTTGAAGCAGAGGTATCGCGTAACCGCCGCAGAGGGCCGGGGCCACGGGCGTCCACGCAGTCAACCGTCCGAAGGGCGCCGAATCGCGCCGAAGGCCGCCGATCGTCGCAGCCGTTGGAAACCATCCGAGAAGAAACGAACTATTTTTGGTATTCAAGGTATTGTGAAATCTAAGATCATGGGTATAGTTTTGGTACCAAAACAGGGAGTAATTAGCTTGAAATTGATGTACTAAATGTGTGATTTCGGTAATAAATTGCTTGTTTGTTCAAAGAAAATTATAACTGAGTTTTTCGAATGTTCTTGTCAAACCTTACGAGACCCATTCACGAACCAAGACACCTGTCCTTTCTAAAAATACATGTAGTGAAAAGTACCGCAAACCAGGTACGTCACAATATATATATACATATATCTATATCTATATCTATATCTATATCTATATCTATATATATATATATATATATATAATGAATAATTGAACATTTAAAAGTTTTAGCACTTTTCGTATTTCTCACAAATTTGCAAATTTTCATGTGCGAAAGTTCGAGAAGCTGACCTTTACCTGAACCGGCGACACTAGCCCATCCTATAGTAACACCCTCCGGTTTTGTCCCCGGTTTGAATGGAGAGTTCAAAGGACCTGTTCAGCCCCGTCTGGGAGACTCCGTTCTCACGCTTCGTTTTGAAGAACGATTTCCGAATTTAAGCGAACCTGCGCCTGCACCCAATGACATTTGAAGCGGCAGAGGTGCTCTCATCATGGTAATGTTCGTTGAAACTTCGAAATTTTTCTTCAAAAGGGAGCTAGCATGTTGGGTTTTACGTGCCGGGCTCCGCCCTTGCACCTTCTGCCAGAAACTAAACAACCAACTGCTGCTAGCTGCACTGCGAGTTTACCAAATTTGCGGGACATAAGTATTCGTGCCCGTGATAAATTGAGCCTTAAACAGAAACGGTTCTTTTATCAACATTGTGATTATTATTATTATTATTATTATTATTATTATTATTATTATTATTAGTATTGCCGACGTATCCCAATAGATTGAAGTCGCTAAGTAAGAGACTCAAGTTTTTCTTTGGGTTCTTCTTGTTTTTCCAATATGCTTTCATTCCTTCTGAGAAAGCTTGTTTACGTTCTTCTGTCCACTTTGATCTGTATTATCTTTGTTTTATTATTTAGTTTCTGCGTATTCAGCGTTTCCCACAAATGTCGGAAATTCTTGTTCGATTAAATTTGGCTTTCATTCCTCAAAATACACGAGGCAATGTTAGCACTCCTACCCTTGAACTCTGTAGTTTTCTCCACAGTTCCAAAAGAGAGTTGATAGAAGCTTGTCAGTTACACGACAGCATTTACGAGCCTCTTCCCGCTTAACGGTCGATCATCTGTCTGCTCACTCGGGAGAAGGGTGATGGTGCGTTGGCCGAACGATGTCCGGAAAGGTAGGCTTCAGGAACTGAACTGCCGGCGCGAACAAAAATCGCCGCCAGTTAATGGTCCTCAAGTAGTGGTCGAGATCTCTGCATGTTATGCAGAGTATCTCAGGATAATATTTGCAAAATCCTAGGGCATGTAAAGGGATCCAAATAAAGAAAATTAAATTTTGCCAAAGAACATGTGGTGGGAGATGTGACATTTGCCTCTGAGTGAAAGGCCTCTGAGTGAAAGGCAATCTATGTGGTACGTAATAATGCGCAGACAAGAGAAACCTTCTTGACAGTTTTTTAGGAACGCGATTTTGTGGTAAATAATGAAAGCCTTCGACGACGAAAGTTATTTTTCAGGACTAAGAATCAATGCTTTATCATTATCTTCTTTCGTAATCGCGCCCTTGGTAGGGATTGGAGGCACGTGCGCACGACTGGAAAGGAAAAAAAATTAAAAAGTATTGATTTTAATTTTTTGGCGCATTATTTTCCGTATTTTTCCTTTTTAAGGTATTATTTTTTGTACGTTGTTTCTAAGTATTTTTTAATTAAATAATAGCTTGGCGTTGACTATGCTATGCACGGTTGCCGATATAAAATAATATTCACCTTTCTTTACCTCACATTGAGAGAAATGAGAAAACTAAGGAAGGAAAGTAGTGTAGTGTGAGAAGCAAGCCAGGCACACACAATATCATTGAAAAATAAATTAGAAAAAAAAACTAAAAGAAAATGTCAAGTGGCTTTGAAAATTCGTCGTATGGGCCTCGAATGTACTAGAAATACATGGCAAACTTTGAAGGCGAATTTCCGTAAGTTTATTTTTTAGTATAAAAGGAACATTATTTTCTAAACTGTTAGAGCTTGACTTCACACTTGTAGTCATTATTTACCAAGTAATACAATACATTTTATCATAACCTTATTATGTGCATGATAATAATAAAAAATGTGGATGTATATATTCTATATTGCCAAACTGTATTTGGTTTTTTGAATTTTATAGACTGAAATTAGTCAGACAAAATTGGTAAATCTACTGACAGAAAATAAAATAATTTTAGTAAACATCCTGCAATTTTAAAAATTCATATCTACGACAAAAATAAAAAAAATTCTTAAACATCCTATGATACAAAACTTACAATATAGCCTAGAAATTACATTAAAAATCAATCCTCTAGTGTATATAGTTCGGAAAATAATGTTCGTGGGATTTAACATTGTAAGTTAAGGCCTTCCGGGTCCCCTTATGTTGATGAGGGAGCACACACAAAGATGACCCCTTGATAGTCAGTTATTTGTTTAATAAAAGCATGAAATGAGGTTTTGCTTCGCGATCCATATTCAGTTTTTGTGTCGATATTCATATGAGGAGGCAAAACATCTACATCACTCAAATGATCACAAAAATATAACAATATTCTATAAAGTACATCAAAATACTAACAATGTTAGTATTTATTTATGATATTCTTGAAACTGATATATTCACTCCAGTTATAAAGACATGGTGCATACTGGAGAAACATTTTTTTCTTTTGTGTCAAGACATTTTTTAATATTATCTGGTTTCAAATTTTGTTATTTATCTTTACACATCTACGCTTGTGATTATTTACATTGTAGCATAACATTGACTCATTATATATTAATCAGATACGCAATTTAAATATCCTTGAGTGAAAAATTGTTTCAGATAACATTGTTATTGTTACCGTCATTAGTTATTATCTAATGCATCATCAACCTAGAATCATATCAAATATGTCGAAGTTGCTGACGTAGTGTTATTGTTTCAATTCATTAAAAGCTGGGAAGTCTCATTCTGTTATCTGAAAGACTTCTTGGTTTTACCAGTACGTGCATAGTTCTATGTTAAAATTGATTTAAATTTTTTATCAATGTAATTTAAAATTTCCTCTCTGGCGTGGCCTTCACAATGGAGTAGTTAGTTCCTTTGTCTTGTTTATCAAACACACTTCTACTCCACATTTTGTTGAGCACGTTTGATCAGGAATTTTATGAAAATGTGAATAATATATTCGCGATATAATGTAAATTTCTGAAAATCGTGACTCTAGATAAGTAGAAATTTGGCATATGTGCTTGCTCGAATAACAATATAAAAGAACTTCTACATACTTTGATTAAATTATTACACAGTTCTGGAAAATGATACAGCTGCTTTTGTATTGGCTTTGTGAATTTGCTTTTGAAATGGAAGAGATTTTTTCACCAAACGACGGACTATTTTCTCTTAGTGTATCAAACTTGCATTCAATGGAAATAATAATAGTGTACAAAATAATGAAATTGCGGTGTTACAATAGCAAATACTTCATTACATTATTTGTAACGGCTACGCAATACGCATTGTAATATGCATTATAAATATTAAAAGAATCTGCAAATGAGACTTCCAGCAGCCTCATCCTATGTATATCGACAAAAAACTGAATATTGATCGCGAAGCAAAAACTCATTTCATGCTTTTAATAAACAAATAACTCACTGTCAAGGGGTCATCTTTATGTGTGCTCCCTCATCAACATAAGGGAACCCGGAACTCTCCCAGCAGCAATTTTTCTAGAAGCCGAAATTCGAACTCAGGTTCTTTCAGTCATCACAGCAGGCACGTTACTCCTATACTACCAGCTGCACGGCAGAACTTACCCTTCTCGAAACATAAAAGAAAAGTTGATCCTTTTCATTTGCAATTTACAAACATGCGGAGATTTACATGTAGGCCCTACGTTATTTTAAGATCTAGTTTAAAAAACAAATTCTATTAAGGAAAACTTTCAACGATTTTGAAGTGTTCAGTGTTTCCGGTTAAAATTGGCGGTGTGACGGACGAGTTTGTTACAGTCCGAAGCTCTTCAAATTTAAAATTCACTCTCACTCAGGGACTACAAAGACTGTGTGATTCCGAGTGCTTAATTTGAGTACTGGGGAGGACGCGCAATGATACTGTTACACCGGTACTTGAGTGGAGGTGGACAGCTTGACAAGGACTTTCTTCGGAGTGGTGTCGATCGAGGGGCGCCGGGCATGAGCTTCTAAGTACGATTGATTTGATTGTTTCCGGGCACGTCCACTGCTATGGCCATTGATCTCGTTACTGTAGTGCGTGTTATATCCCAGAACGCGGCGGAGTTCGTCCCGCCTCCCCTGCATTTGTAACATGTAAATTTGGCGCCCACCTACACTTGTCTTGCCGACAAACTACGCTAGTGCAGATTTAGTTAGTACGTACTGAAAATTCAGGTTCAGAGACCCCGTGTGTGGCAGAGCGGGAGAGCAATGGTAAGTACCTTGATGGCCGCGTCTGGAGGTAAACCAGCCTCAATCAGCGGGAGGTAGTGAAGACAACTATCTAAACTATGGTTCCCTGAAAGAGTAGAATACGCTACTTATTTATGCTACATTTAGAAAAAAATATATATTGTGATGTAGCCAAAATCTACGTTTTGAGAGTCGTTGATACCTAAAAATTGAATGGCGGCAAAACGTGTATGTCAGCTTGTAAGACTGTGAACAACGCTAGCGACTAAATCGTTTAGGCGATTTTCTTCAAAATTGATGTTCCCTATCGATCTGGCTGATGTGGCAGCCTCTTGAATTTTAAACCGATATTTTAATTTTGCGGGGTACTTTACATGACGCCCCTTGGGACATTTTCAAAAATTTCAAAAATATGGCTCCATTGTGTGAATTAAATTTTGTTGTTGGATAATGTGAAGAACGTTTATGATAATGCTGCAAATCTCATATTTGTTTTCAACCCTGATTATTCGGAAATTGCAAAAGTTCACAACTTTTTCGTCGTCTTCCTACAACTAAAATATTAAATATAGATAGTTTTCCCTTAATAAAATCTGTTCTTTAAAGTCAATTTCGATATAAGGTCATGTAAAAATATTCGAAAATCGGAGTACTTTTCGCGTAATTTTGGGTGGAAGCACGGGAGTACACGGGCGAGAACGTTCGTGTTGTTTTAGCACCTAGTTTTAAATGTTGGCCCGCCTCATCCCGCGCGTCCGTGTGCGCAGGTGAACTTCCTGGGGCCGTTCCTGTTGACGGTGCTGCTGGTGGAGCTGCTGCAGAGGTCGGCGCCCGCCAGGGTCGTCTTCGTCTCGTCGTCCTACCACCGCTTCGCGCGCCTCACGCCCGATCTGCTGGACTACCCGCGCGCCAGGGAGCTGCACGCCGTGCAGGTGTACTGCCTGAGCAAGCTGGCGGTCGTCATCGTCGCCAACGAACTCTCGCGGAGGTTGAAAGGAACCGGTGAGGGACGGCGGCGAAGCAGATGTCGTTTTGCATGGTTTTCTTATCTAAGACTGCTTTATCCTTTATCTGGAGACGTAGGAATGACGCGTGAGGCCTATTAATAGTTGCTGATGTATTTACATTTAAGGAAATGTTTCATTTTCGTGATTTTATGTGACGGTTAAAATGTTAAATCTCACACAATTCCCTCTATTTTTAAAACTACAGCATAAATATTTCACTCAATTCTAAGAGTTTAAAAGTGTGTTGTGAACTAGTCTTATCCTGTCTTAGGAACTCAGTCACGGATGTTCTCTCCTCTTCTTCATAACAGGTTGCGGCTACATTTCTTTCGTGTATCATATTGTTCCCCATACGATACCCCGTACGGAGTGTAAAAATGCACTTTCAAGAATGTCAAAAATCGTCCAATTTTGGTGATTTGTTTCGTTTTGAAGCGAATTGTCAATAAGTTGAAAGATAGTTGACAAATTTAAAAGAATTTAGTGAAATTAAATCCTTAGTGAATTTACAATTCACACACAAAAATAGTTTTTTTTCGTCGCGGCACAGGGCTGCCGAAAAAAATAAATTAAATTTACTCAAAGAAACAACATTAATTAGGAAAACTTCATCTTTCAGTGGGGCATTCACATATTTTGGAAGAAATTTGTGGAAGTTACTATCATTTGAATTTATTTTCAATTTTTAGTTGAGTAACGGAAATTAAAATAATAATAAAAAAGAAATATTCAAAGCGATTCAAGCATCAGTTGGCTAAAGCAGTTGCGTTTTGTGTCTTGTGTAATAACATTATTTTGCTTGTGTTAGGTACATAATTTACCCAAATTACAATGATGTAATGGTTTGTTGTCTTTGCGCAGGTGTGACTGTGAATAGCCTACATCCTGGGGCTGTCAATACCGCAATATTTCGACATTTTCCACCTTGGATATCATTGTTTTTCAACGCATTTTTGCGTATTTTTATGAAGGTAACTTATTTTATTATTGCCCGTGCATGTGTAATTGCAGTCCCTATTGTTTAACCCGACAGTACACGCGCCTCTTTCTGTAGCATCAGTGCACGCACCTGATTTCACACATCCTGCTGCTTCCAGTTCCCTTCATTCAATTTCCTCTGATATATTCGATCAAGGGAGAGTACCAGAAAAAAATATGAATATTATTGTGAATAATGAGGTATACGTTTAAATAACTGATTATATTATTTAGTGGTTTGTATACAAATGATGAAAACTAAAATGGTGTAGGCTGAAATAATATTTTCATTGCATTTGATATATTTTACATATTTGACAACTTTCCTTCATTGCATGATTTACAATCTGTTACTTAATGCTCCAAACAAATAAACATTTTGCGTATTTGGCACCAATACTTTTAAGCCTCGTAACGTTCTGAACGAAGATCGTTGCACGAGTGCACGCAGGTGGCCTCTGAGGCCGTTGCAACGTTTGTCTCGCCGCTAGAAAGAATGAAAATACTTTCTCGGAAGAGGTGCGACTTTTATATGCTAATAAACCGTATCTGGAGGCGGTGGACAGTGGCGGCCAAACTGCAATCACAATATTAGAGTAAAGACTTCTCAAGTCTCTCATACCACCTGTATGCACTGCAGGGTTAAGTATTTTTCTTTATTATAGCCTAATAAATGTTCTATTGTTCGATAGGGAATTATCCACTCTCAAGAAAGCACCAAGCACAGTTGAGATAAAACATGAATGTCAGTGTGGGCGTATGCAACCAATAACACTTTACCATTGCGCAAACGTCAGAAACTATTTAATCTGTTCCCTAAAAATCATATTTTTGTGCCTTTGTAAAATGATTCGGGTTATGTTTCTTACGCATAATATACAAAACGAATCTATTGCAGAACTACTACTACTTCATTGTTGGAACTTTTACTCTTCTGAGCAATCATTTGAGGTACATTATGTTTTTCTTTTGTTATATTATTTTAATTAATTTCTTCCATTTTATTTTATTTTCACAATCTTCTGTGCTTATTTTTTCTCCTACATTGTCTTCAATATACCTTGTATCTATATTATTTTCGGTCTCCCTCTTTTTCTTTTACCAATGAGCATCCAATTTAATAATTTCAGTTGAAGCCGTGTTTATTCCATCCTTTGGACACGACCACATCGTTGAAGCCGTTTTATTTTTATAAAATATAATGGTAATTAATTTCCATGGATTTTCGTTTTGCAACATTCTTCATTTTGTCTAATTTAGAAATTCTTGCGAATCCTCTCCAAAGTTCCATCTTGGTAATAATTTTGAAAGTGTTTTAGATTTTTTTATTAAAAGTATAATAATAATAATAATAATAATAATAATAATAATAATAATAATAATAATAATAATAATGATAATAATAATAATATTGAAAATTAAATTTTTAGTATTTTACCCTAAAATCCCAATTCAAATGTCATCATTAATGTTTTCTCTTCCTAATAAATTGCATCTTAACATCGATAACGCGCTATCTTTCATGGCTGAATGAAATCAGACTGTATCACTTACGTCACAGTTTTGTCACTTTTAATTCGAATTGCATGAGTAAGATAAAAATAATTCATAGCCATTCTGGTGAATATAATTAATTAATTTACGCACAATATTTGGAGCACGCGCACAGACCTTTGTTCCAACTAAGTATCTTGACATCCAGTAAAAAATAAAGAAGTGATATATTTTCTTACTCCTGTCCTTCCCACTATCACAGAAGCAGAACACATCAAATGATCTGTAACAATGCATTACGCTCTGAGGATGGTCGCAAAATGGCGACCGAAACTTCGCCATGGACGCGGCGTCATCCGGACAGCCTAGTAAATACTGACTCCTGCCGCGGAAGCCTACGCTCTTATAATTCTAATTCGTGTTGAAAAATATATAATGGTAAAATGAAATAAGAAACAAAAATATATTCATATTTTCCAAGAACAATGTCATAAAAATTTAACTGCATTATACACTAACACTGTATTATACAATAACACTATGCATTACAATGACTGATACTGTAGTGTACAATAATTGACAATCAGCACAGTTGTTTCTCGTGCGAGCGATTCCACAAATTCGGAAACCTAAAGAATGCGGAAACTGCTTTAACAGCAAGGTCGATTCTATCGGGAATGTTCTTACTGATTGTGAGTGAATCATGTCCGGTTAAGATTCTACTGAAGATGCTCGAAATCAGTAGCATTGCAGAATCACTTGATCATGTAAACATGATGATGCACATAGAAAACGACCGGGATTTTCTGAGAACTGTCGGGGAATCCCGCCTACGATACTGACAGCTGGTTCGCCACTTTACTCCTTTTTTTAAAATTAATTTGTTGCGTCTTCAATTGACGCAACGCGTCTCCAAGCCCCGCGGGGCGTTGAGCGCTGTGCGCTTCCGGAGTAATCCTCCGTTAATATTTCATTGTATTAGTTGAAGTCTCGTCGCAGTCAGTTGCCGAGAGTCGCGAAGTATCATTTCCACGTATGCCCCTCGTACTACGCGACCCTGCGTGACTGCTCAGCGGTTAGAATTGGATAGGAATTCTGATTGGGACAGGGTTTAGGGTTAAACTAGCCCCCGTGAAGCCTGCAAACTCGTTGTCTTAACTAATTTGGAATTGAATTGAATTTGCCTTATTTTACGTGGCGAGACTCGGGCCATCAGGCCCGCTTCCGTCTGACCACGCAAATTTCGCAACGCTCCTTTCATCAACTAGCAGAGAAAGGAGGTATTTCTTGGGCGAGAAACATGCGATTTGTATTTAGCTCAGAGGCGTCATTTAGGCTTGAGTGGCGATTCCCATAAAATCGTGAAAGGCGGGGAGGGGCGGCGGTGATGGTGTAACGGTTAGCGTACCGGACTGGCGCAGAATCTTTTACATGCAAGTAAATCTACTAACATGGGACAGCCCGCTTTACTTCCCCTCCGAAGGATTCTTTCGCCCCTAAAAATCCACGGCTTCGATCGGGTGTGAACCCGCGAACTTGGGTACAACAGTCCGGCACGCTAACCGTTACACCATTGCCGCCGCCCGTGAGGTTCTTTCACGTGAGGAATTTCACGTGAGGTTCTTCGGAGATTTTATGGGAATTGCCACTGAGCCACGAAAGCATCTACTTCCTGTCTAACTGAAGAAACTCGACATTGCTAGGTTAACATTTATCAGACATAAAAAGGAATAAATCCTTTCTAGTCGCCTCTATTATGTTCCCTTATGATTTCTTTTATACTCTCTTTTTTCACCACTGTATTCTTCTGTACCGTTTATTTTTTTTCAAAATTCTAATAATGTTTTTAGAACAAGATTTAATTAACATAATTTATAATAAATGATTAATAAATAACAATAATATAATAATAATTCATTCAATTAATTTTCTTGACAATTATTTCAATAATTTTCCAAATAAATATTTCATTGTTCCATATTCGAACTCTGATTGATAGCTGTTGCCGATTCGTTCTAGTATATATATAACCACAGGGGAGATACTATTGTTATGAGTTGGGGTTAAATCTGGATTGAGATACAACATCCCAGATACAGAAGATTTTGAAAATGTTTGACTTTCTCATCGCAAATTTGGAAAGAATGTTTTACACTTATGAAGGCCCGAGACATACTAAAGAGAATCGGCATAAATGTAGAATCAGTTAAAAACTTATTGAAACAATTCAGTTTCATACTCTTTAATGAATTTAATGAACACTGTCTTCTGAACTTAGGTTTTTATTTGTCAGATCTAAGTTCTTCCGAATATCACTGAACTAAGTGTATTAAATGTACCGACTACATGAATATTAGCTGGCGCTGCACATATCAATTTTTCTTGTTGTACTTCACACAAAAATCTGTCTCGGTACTTAACGCTTATTGAAATGTGATTAATTTCTAAAGTAAATAATTCTATTTTTTGGAAAATTGCCCGTGTTTCTTGCTTTTTAGGCAAAACCGCTTGTGCGAAAAATATGTAAAAAAAGTAAAAAGGTTTCTTCGGCTTGAAACGTTTTTAAACTTTAACTCCTTATATTTCACGTTAGGAACGCTAATTTGAAACGTTTATGTTTGAAGGTATCTTGACTTTAAACAATTTATTTTTGTTATTATTTCTATAAATGGCCGACTTCAAATTTCTTACATGGTTGAATAAAACTTCCGTGAATCGACGACCCATCTCGTATGGAACTGGGATTCTCTGAAAATTTATTCTGTTTAAAAAAATATGATTGGTCTATGGAATATAATTATTAAATAAATCTGACTTCAATTTCAATAAAAATATTAAAAACATTTATTGTATTCAATATTCTTTTTACGTTTTTGACGTTATTTAAAAATTTTATTTGGTGCAATTACTTTCTGTTGGCTTGTCATTGTGATCGAAATAGTAATAACTTTAATTTACTAAGGTCTTTTAAATTTCTATACCATATTTTCGTTGCAAATAATTGTTAAATTTGGTTGTCCGGCTTTCTCCGCAGCCCCTTATAATTCGTGGAGATGTAGACCGCGATGTCGTCGAAGAGAAGTGTTCCTACGAAAATTATTGAAGTTCCACCGGAATCTTCTGTTCTTGTATCGTGATATTGAAATTAAAACTGCTGTCCTTCGAATACAACTGTCAATTACACGTAACACTAATAAAATTGTTAAAGAAAACAAAATTAATCACCTAAACCTAATAATATTAACATAGACTAATTACAATTGGCTACTTTCACGAATGTCTCGGATGGACATTTCTATTTCGACTGTTTTACCACTGGCGTTCGCTAAACGTCCAGTTTCATAAAAAAATCTTACTTGAAATATTCCTATCACTCACCAAAAAAATTAACATGTAAGTTTACACTGCAACATGCACTATTTGAACTCCTGATAATTATTCTATCTCTCGGTTGTATCTCCTACGAGCGTCACTCTCCGTGCCTAAAATATCGTCTTCAAGAGTTCGCTTCCGAAACAGAATTCCGTTTGAGAAAATCATGGCTCTTAAAAAATGTCGCCTCCGTCTTCACTTGTCTTTTCACTTTCCATAACTTACTTTATGATTTGCCCGTCGACAGTCGTTTATTTTCTCATGTCTACATCGGTATTAAAACGTGTCACCATTTGTTGTTCATTCCTACTTCGTTATTTAATATGACGCTATATAATAAACATTTTCATTTTAAAATCCGGCACATCCCAAATTATGAATGTTTAATTTTATCTTATGATTATCCAATGTTCAGTATTTACTGTCTATTCTAGCCTCGAATTTTTAGGAATCCCGAAATTCATGTTGTAATATTTACATTTTATTTTCGTAACGTTCAATATGGTTACCATATATCATCTTTGTAAATACATTATACCATACGTATATTGTCATTTGCGGAATCAAATGACCTAAAATATGTTATTGTTCCACTAATGTGTATTAGATTTTTCGTTGGGATATTTGGTATTCTAATTTTTTTATAGTGTAAATAAATATTCTCTGAATATTTAATAATTATCCCTATCTGTGACTTACAAATGTTTTGAGCAAACATTGAAAACATTTTTACCATTTATCTGTACACATATTCTTCTATCATTTTTCGCGTCTTGATGTTAGCTCATTGTCTATTACTGTTTGTCTCTTTCATTTATGTATTCACTTCTTCGTTAACCTAATTTACTTTATACTACTTTACATATCAAATACATTTTTACATATCGTCTTGATGTTAGTTTTGTAGTTCATTTAGTTCAATCATTGTTCTGTTCAGCTTGTTCATTCATAGTAGTTAATTTCAGTTAGTTCTAGGGGGACTCTTGCGCATTGTATGAGACTTCAGCCAACACCAGTTTGCGTCACAACATTAGCGGGGATTGTAAGTGCAGTTTGATACCAAAATTATCATCGTGTTACAGACACTGAAACAGATTTATGAAGCCATTGAAACAGATTTATGAAGCATTTCTTTTAAACGTTACATCTTGTACACCATATCGTGTTCTCTTTGGCTTGTTTCTTTAAAAATTGTCACTTTGTACAACTTTCAAAATGTTTCTCAACATCTCTCGCTCTTCAAGCAACATGGCGGCCAGCGTCTGGCCTGGGTTTTGAAACGAAGGGCCCGTGATGTGGTCAAATGGCTCGTGACCCAAACTGGTATTGCGAAGACGGAGCAAAAATCGGTGTGCCGGAGGAACTCACTCATGTATTTTCACCATGGTTAGTTCATTGAGGTTTTAACGTGATGTGTTTCGGCAGAACGCCGTTGAGGGCGCCCAGACGACAATCCACGTGGCCGTGTGCGAGGAGGTGGAGGGCGTCACCGGGCGCTACTTCTCCGATTGCACGGTAAGCACTTTCCAGGCCCAACATGTTACAGGTGTCCGATGATGATGATGGTGGTGGTGGTGGTGGTGGTGGTGGTGGTGCAGAGGGTGAGGTGGGCAGGTTATAAAGTGCTACTTGTACCTTTAAAGGTATTCAGCTTGGTGATGGTGGTTAGGCAAGATGAATAAATATAATAGTAATGTCAATAATATAATAATAATAATAATAATAATAATAATAATAATAATAATTAATAAATATTACAAAGGCTATACTCCCTTAAATCTCAGCAACAATGCCGACCATCCTGATATAACAGTAATGAAAAGGTTACAAGTATGGAAGTCCAAACCTCTCCATGGTAGGTTTCTCTATGCTCTTGAAGGTGATGGCTACGACGCTTCAGTGCGGTGGCTCAGAGATAAGTGCTCTGTATGGAGAGACTGAGGGTTAAGCAATTCAGGATCAAATTATATATAAGTTTTGCAGTTAGCTAATAACTGCAAAAGATGTATTGAAAAACTAGATGTTAATGACGAATGTAAAGTATGCCAACGATCATCAGAGACAATAGATCACCTCATTACAGGGTGCAAAAACCTTTCCAAGACAAAGTATCTACATCCGCACAACCTGACTACAAATATTCTACACCAGGCACTGGCAACCAAACCTGGGCTACTGACAGAAGAAAGCATTCCTTATTATTAAAACAAAGCCAAACCCGTCATGGAATGTAATCAGTTCATACTGTATTATGACCTTCCAATACATACTGATATAACGATTCCGGCAAATAAACCAGACATTATACTACATAACATAAAGGAAAAGAAAACATTCCTCATTGATGTTGCACACCCTGCGGATCACATAAATAAAGCAGAAACAGAAAAATCTCAAAATATATTTCACTATCAATAGAATATCAAGAAATATATAAACTTGAGTCTGTTGTGATTTAGAAAAAAATGGTCTTCTCATCCCAAAATTATTCCAAAAGTTCAAAAGTCAGTCATTCTTGAAACTTGCGGGTTGTTCGCACGGTTCTAAATAAGTGAAGCTAGGGCTCTATGTTTAGAAGCCCTTCAAACCTGGAACACCGGGTGAGAAAACCCCAAGAAAAAAGAAAAGATGATGATCTCCGTGTGACGTCGGGGGGTTTCAGTAGAATAGCACGATGGGTTATGCCCCCTGTTGTAAGAGGGGTTTAACGCCTTACCCGAATTATTCATCTCGCGTCACACCCTTCCCGTCACCTCCAGGAGCCAACGGGTGGAGTGAGTAGCTCCGAGACCTCTGGTACCTATTCCGGCCTTTGTTCCTTCCTTAAAACTACTCCTAGCCCTCACCTGGCCCGTTGGAGGGTGAATGCCACAGGGTTCTGGCAGCAGGGTTAAAATGCTAGGAGGAGGACACTCCGAATAGAAAAGCAGTGATGGAGAGACGTCCAAGAAGTCGGAAGGCCTCGGAAAAAGTCGCTGCCTGAGGAGCCCCTGGGCATGCCTCGAGTTGGCGCTGGGCATGAAACAGACCGCCGATGGCCGGTTGTTGGACGGGTAAGCGCCGGTCTCTCATGAAGCTATTGCTGAATATAAAAGTGAGAGTAGCATCCCAACACCTCTCAGCTACCCTTGAAGTTGATGTTTTGTAGGTACCCCAGGACAATCAAAGAAGCGCTTACAATGGTCAAGTAGCATGAATGAAGATTTGACGCGCTGTTACTTCAATGTCACCTGTCTAGATCACCTCTCAGTATCGTAATCTATTGATAATAATAAAAATAACAATAAAATAGTAATAATAATAGAATAATAATAAAAATAATAAAATTATAATAATAATTGCCTCAGGTTAAACGAACAACCATTTTTTTCATAATGGAATACGTTTGCAATTCAAAATGTCACCTCCAGAAATGGAAGAACTACATCCAAACATTAATACTATACTTGAATTGGTTTAATAAAGTGTAGATTTTAAACACTTCAAATACGGAGGACCTTATCAGGTCTGTGACGTGTGCTGTGACGATTCAGTTCCTCCCATTGTTTTTCATGGAACATGAAAGCACGGCACATCAGTAGGTGACGTACAGTGTGAGTGTGTAACAGTGAAACGGAAACCGTTCAGTTCGAGTAGAGCTCGTGTCCGCCGGATGCAGAGCGTCTGGGAAGTCTGGCCTTCTCGAGAGGCACTCACACCTCTCGAGCGCAATTTCGGGCAGCGTACTTCAGCACTCGAGTGCATCGGGCAGCAAGGAATAGAATATATTTACCGATTTTAAAAATAATTTATTTAGTTTGAAGAAATTATTGCTTTCGATAATTGGTTTGGATACGGTGCTATATAACGAAAACATTTACAGAGCTTTTATTTTTTAAAAATCAGATCGACTTCAAGTTGAGAATATTATTATAATAAAATGTTACTCAGTAAATAGATTCCGTTTATTTACGTGAATCTCTCTTGGAACTCTAAATTTAAAACTGATGAGCTTCGGTGACATATTAAGTCTCGATCTTTAAATTGACCTTTTGCTGTATTGCAATATCGATACATCGGTATTTGGGTATTTTGGAACACATTGCAATCCCTATAATACCCATTAAATCGCCAAAAGTGAGAAAAATGAGAGGGAAAATAAAGTGAATTTTAAAATAAAATTGCAGTTTAGAAATTTCAATTTGTTGTTCCTCTGTTCCTCTAGTTTCTTGTAGTACAATGAAAATTATTTTTACCTGCGACGTTTTCCGTTTAAGTATGTCTGTTTCAGATTGTCGAATCAAAACTACCATGTACAATGACAGATTTTACTACTCTAAAACTATAAATAATTTCTGGATTTAATAATTCTCATTAAATTCGGAATTCTTCTGAATTTTATCTGTTCAGACGTTGAAATGTTTCAAATGTTCTGAATATTATTTTGCGTTTCTGGTTTTCTTTCGCAGGAATCCTGGCTTCGAAGCCAGGCCCTTGACGAGAAGTTGGCGCAAGAGGTGTGGGAGAAGAGCGAGAAACTGGTGCGTCTGCGAGACTACGAAAGGCCTTCGTTCCACTCTTGAATGACCTGCAAATGCTCACTCACTCTCTTCGATACGAAACATCGTATTAAGATGGCATTCGAGTAGACGAGAGCGCAAAAAATGTGCACTGCCACAATCGATTTCTCTCAGAGCTTCGATTCTATCGCTATCTTATTATAGTGTGAGGAAACTTGCTCTGCTTGGAGGGTCAGCGTTCTTCCTGTGATGCACCACTTTACCTCCGGCCTGCAAACGCTTGTACTTTAATTGGCAAGCTCTTTAACATCTTGCACGAAATGTGTAGTGGCCAAAGGAAAGATCGTTAAGAAGCCTGACCACGCCCGGAAAGGTTTATTGGCTTCTGCTTTTGCGCTTTTCTACAGTTTGTACGTATTTTGTAAGTTTTCTACTACGTGGCTTTAGTCAATTCAGAAATTAATCAGTCAGAACTGTCTGCGAGACGAGGTGTCTAAAATGTTTCTTGTATTTAGAAATGCGTTTTTCGAATATTATATTAATAGTTCTTTAGAGTATTACTTTACTGAGTTTTGGCTATTATTGTTATAAATTTGTATCCTTTTAAAAGCTATTTGTTCGCACAAATGCCCTATTGTCTGGGGACCAGAAAGATGGCAAGACTGGTTCTTCATTGCAGCCATGTTATGAAGATTGTGATGAGGTATCGAGATAATAAATTAAATAAAAGAATTGTATAAAATGAATTAGGATTCATTTTTATTATCTAAAAAATAATGTTAGTCATAGAAGTTTTGTGATGTTTAAAATTGTGTTAAAAATTTAAAACGTACTGTAATGTATGTTGGGAAACCATATTTAATTTCAGCAAAGATTATTCGATTATAAGATTTATGTATATACCTTTCTGAAAATAGACATTTTGAAAGGAACTTAGAAATATTACTGGCATACAATTGAAAACAATATTTAATATATTTTCATTTTATATTTATAGGTTATTGGATTTCTTCATGGTTTCGATCCTAAGTGTATAACATAACAGTGGGTAAAACCTTTCCTTCTAAGCTCTCTTCTTTCCTTCTACAAGTCCTTTGCCCCTGTCCCAAGAATGGCGAGGGGGCCCTTGAAAAGAGTACAAAAAATTATTTTTTAAATTCAATGATACAAAATATTGTTTAAAAGAAAGAACTTGAATTCTAATCCATACTCGATGGAGGGGAAAAGGAAATAAATGTACTGTGATTGCTCCTCAGTGTACACGTGTTTTTTTCCTTTACCCTGCAATACGATAGGCTCCCCAAATTTAAATTTCATTTATGTAATAAATTTAAAAGATGTATATTTTTATACCCATCTGAGCTGAAATCGATGTGATTTCGAACACCTCTCCTTTCTTGCACATGTACAACTTGTGAAAAACCTAAACCGAGGTCATTAGCGATACCAGTACGCGCGTAGGAAGTCCTGTAATCTGCGAAATTTCTCGTTTACCGCCAAGGTGCGTCGACTCACGAACTATAAGATGTCAGGAATGTCAGCTGTGCTTGCGCTCTGCGGCATGCTCAAGTCCTAATTGCACTGATTTTGCAAAGAAATACTTTTCAAATATTAACAATATATAATTGCCTTTAATTTTTAAAGAACTTTTAGAATGCTTGAGAAAAAATATACTTCCGTTTAAAAATCAGTTAGGTCAATATCTCTAAAATTACATATGGTACTAACAAGAAAACGAGATGTTATTTGCCCGATCATCTGCAGAAACATGTCGCAAATTGCATCTCGATGCCTAAAACTGTTTTAAAGGTAGTTGTTGTGTCCAAATTAGGTGATCCGCCTGTATACATGACTATCATTTTTTTGTTATTTAAGGTCGCATCACCTATTAAGTCACTAGTGACACAATATGATGTGAAAGGACGAACACAATACACCCATGCCCGAGGTGGGACTTGAACCCGTGATCCTTAGCTCCGAGACCGCTACGGCACTACTGCCTTAGCGATCTCGGCCATCCGGACCTGCTCTATCAATTTTTGTCTTTATGTTATGGTTTGAAACTGTCCCTCAAAGTTAGACCCAGAAGAGCTCTTTTAGGGAGCCGTATCTCTTTTCATTTTTTGTGTTCATGTTTTCCTTGTAAATCAGAGAGTGGTGTGGGATACCACATCATGTAATCACATTAGCCTACTGAGGGATTTTATTTTTAAAATGCCTCATTGTAATTAACATGATTTATTGTTTGAATTCTGCTATTAATATAAAATCGTAGTATTCATTTAGTATTCAGTAAAATCAATGCACTGGATATTAGCTCCCATGTTAGTTTTTACCACTATATTACCCACCGAATACAGCCTTGTAAAGAATGTTTTAGTGGTATCCCCTTTGAACAGATAATCTTATTACCTCTATTACTCACATTTAATTTGTTTATTAAATTAGTCAGAACTGAATACAATACTATGGTTCAGTGCACAAGTAATTAAGCACACGTTTAAGCGGCGGCGATGGTGTAACGGTTAGCGTACGTACCGTACTGTTGTACCTAAGTTCGCGGGTTCAACCCGATCGAAGCCGTGGATTTTTAAGGGCGAAAAAATCCTTCGTACGCCTTCCTTCGGAGGGGAAGTAAAGCCGGCTGTCCCATGTTAGTAGATTTACTTGCATGTAAAAGATCCTCAAGCCTAAATGACGCCTCTGAGCTAAATTCAAATCGCCTGTTTCTCGCCCTAGAAATACCTCCTTTCTCTGCTAGTTGATGAAAGGAGCGTAACGAAATTTGCGTGGTCAGACGGAAGAGCGGGCCTGATGGCCCGAGTCTCGCCACGTAAAATAAGGCATCAATTCAATTCAATTCAATTCAAGTAATTCATAAACAGTTTTCTGGCTTATGTCAATTACAAAGAGTGGAGTACAAAAATGGAAATTTGAGTAGTCGTAACTGTGAATGGTAACTGTAAGACAATGTGTCATAGAGTGAACAATAGTGCTAACTTCGTTAGTTGTGGGTTACAAATGTAATGGCAATCTGTACACGCAACTGTAGAGGACAAGACGCAATCTTTTTCCGGAAGCAGTCACACCATCGCGAGACAGTACAAACTGCGTTAGCGAGAAAAAAAAATAAGAAGCCAGGGAACAACAAGGAACTTGAACCTTGTTGGATGAAGTGGCGTGTCCGATGTCTCGCAAGAATAAAACGGAATTCGCCTCATGGGATCATCCGGCAGATAGGTGGCTGATTCAAGCGAGCGCGGACCTTGGACCTCGTAGCGTGTTGCGAGCCTAATCCAAACAACTCCGCCGCAGACCTGCCGACCACACGCACTCGCGCTGCGAAAACGCCGGGACCTTGTGGAGAATTAAGACGACTCTGAGAATGCGAGGTGGGACCAGGGGGGATAAGCGCAGGGACGGTGGAGGCGGAGGGTTACCATACTTCCATTGTGAATGAAGAGGACATTGCTTATAAAAAAGAGGACACTTCATATAAAATGTTTTAAGAAATCTATTTTTCCTAAAGACAAAATACTACTGTCGGTCCGGATGGCCGAGATCGCTAAGGCAGTACTGCTGTAGCGATGTCGGACCGAAGGATCGCGGGTTCGAGTCTCGCCTCGGGCATGGTTGTATTGTGTTCGTCCTTTCACCACGTATCATCATCATATCGTGTAATCTTCATAGTTACTATAACGTTACAAGCAATAGTGATTGCTAATGACCTAGATGTTGATGCGACCTTAAATTAAAAAAAAAAAAACACTGGCAAAATAAATACTTCAATCACTGTCACCACTTTCACAATCACACAAAAGGCCTACTTTATTATCATTTCTGTCTTTTCCACTTTTATAGTTGATGTATTTGGTGGATGATGAAATCTCTCTCAGCAATTAAAACTTTGCTTTGCTTTGAACCTTGCAACAAACGCTTTCAATTTTTGAGTATATAATTAAACAAAAATTTTCTATTTGGCATCCTGGTCGAAATATAAACGCCGCAGAGCACAAGGTATCAACTCCACAGGTCAGCAGAACGGTATTAATAGTATTAACATCACAGAGCACAGAAGCACAGAATCTATAACCAGCCCCAATCATGCAATAAGTTGTATCAGCTGATTGCAGCACTGTCGCATTTCATGAAGAAAAGAACGTATGTTGATCTAGTTGAGATGGATTTTGGCGGTTGTTGGGCGAGATAATAGAAGTTAAATGTCATTTATTTACAAAACAATGAAATATTATGATGTCGGGGACTTTGAAATGTTGAAAAATAACAGTATCCTTCATACATTGTATGTCAAGGTTGCATTTAAAAGTAATACCCCAATCGAATAGAAAAGAGGACATTTGGTCCTTTCTTGTAAAATCCACACCGACAATTATTCTTAGTCCAAAAATAGAACCCATGATACAGAACATTAGAAATACAAAAATACGCTTTTGTTTAATTTGCACTTCCATTCATTGCGAAATAAGTCAGTATTTCTCAATGAAGATTGCATACTACGTCACACAGAAACTCTCAGAAGCAGAAGACTCGAAATATTGAATTTCTCCACAACGATGTCGTTAGCATTAGTTCATAAACGAATAAGTTGGAAAGACGCCATAGCCGCATTTTCTCTTCCAAGAAAAACAACAGACTCTCGAAACACTCTTGTTGTGTGGTAAACGAACACAATTTCTTTTCTTTATAAACAAATGCGAAGAAAACACAATATTTAATGATAATTTTAATGACAAGTCATAATCATAAAAGAGACATTTAGAGTCCCATTTTCTTGTCAAAAAAAAAATACGGGTCAGAGGCTTAAAATAAGGGACTGTCTCGGCTATTACGGATCATCTCGATAACAATACATCGATGTTAGCAAACATCGAGAAAAAGGTGCAGACCCGACGCACACAGCGTATTTGTATCCCACATCTCAACGTGCGAAATGAATATAAAGAAAGAGGAAATGCAATGGCATGGAAGTCATCACGGACGAGAGAATGTGATCGATGAAGGTAGTACAAACAGCGTTCCTTTGGTTCCAACACATAAACTACATTGTTACCATAAGTTATTAGTTTCATATTTTAACTTTTACATTATAGTGATCATGGGAATCTTTCATTCAGAAACAAATCGAGGAAAAATGTCGATAATAAATAATGATGTTAAAAACATCAGCGTTAATACATCAATATTTAAAACATCGATGTTTCTACAAAAACATCAATGTTTTTAAAACATCGACATCCATGTCGTATCCCTAGTTGTCTGGTCACCTTAGGGAGTGGGTTAAGAAGTGCGTCACTTCATCCAGAGCCACTATGACTCGCTGTTGTCTCACAGGAAATTTTGAGGTCACCGCGAACGGACTTCGACCTTTGCCGATAACGGCGGCTATCTGGCCGCGTCGCGCGATACGATCAAACAGCGGAGCGGCGTCGCGCGAGCGCTAAAAACGCGCAGCGGCCGCCGGAGAGCGTATTGATCGGCGGAAGCCCACTCGAGCCGCAGCGCCAGCAGAGCAACAGGCGCGTCCTCCGGCGGCAGCGAACGCTTCGTGCGAACAGAGTGCGAGAGGATCTGAGAGCGGGCGCCATGGGGGTCTTCGCGATGGTGTGGGTGGTGCTGTTCAACGAGTACACGTTGGCGCTGTTCGTGGTGTCGGTGGTGTTCAAGCTGTGGTACAAGTCGTCGGTGGGCATCTGCACGTCCACGCGCCGTCTCAACGGGCTCACAGCGCTCGTCACCGGAGCCAACTCAGGTGGGTGAACGGTGATTAACATCAGGCCGATATAGAGCCAATAACGGACGCGGGTGAATTTTTTAAACTAAGACGAAAACCGACCAACCAAGTCCGTTATATTCTCATATTGACAGTGCGTCGTTCAATTCTTTTCGTAATACCATCTTCTTATAAGGAAAACATCATTCATATATAATAAATTATAGAAATAGATACGAGAGGTTGTTTTATCGGTGTGTTTATTTTTCCATAAATCGTTTTTGGTCGCATTGCAACCGAGAATATTATAGAGCGCAGGGTCATAATTTTGATTGGTATAATCCATATTTTCGTGATATTATTCGCGCGAGTACAACATTTAAAGAAAATTAGCAGAATTGAGAAACATTGCAAATAGAGTAGGAAACTTCTTACGTATTGGTAAATTTCATCAATGTATGTAGAAGAAATTGCCACAGTGTACTCAATATATTGTGCAATGTCGTGTATTGTTTCGAATTAATATTTTGAAATTTCACGCAACAAATTACCATAATATTCTCATAATAAGTAAAGTATATTAGATAAATTTTCTTACAATCAATAGACAAAAACTCTTACATTCAATAGACTAATAAATATATATTTTTGCACTAAAAGGAATTGAAGATGATTTTATTTGCATTTTTCAGTTTGCTGTGTAAATTGGATTCAAGTACAGAAGTTATTTTTTGTTTTACTTGACATCTAATAAAATGATCGTTAAGGTTAGAAATACAAAGTCGTATCGGGAGGTAAATCCGAAGGTAAATCCGTGTTTTGCGGTAAAGAATTTCTTAGGCGGTCCAAGGAAAAATAATTTGGTGTTGCTGCAATAGGAAGAACAAACATTAATTAGATATGGAATGAGTTTTAAAAACAAGGAAGTGATTAAGCAGTTCATGGTGCTAAATATTGCATATTGGGTAAACAAGTTGCAATTAACTGACATGGCCTCCACGACTTCTTTTTAACATGGTTCATTGACAAAGGTCGCATAAACTTCATGTCATTAGCAATCAATATAATATTACATTGGTTAATAATACATTACATGGTATACATTTACAGTAATTAATGAAACTAGTGTACAAAGAGGGTGTTACTTGCATCAGTGGTACGTTCAGGAAAACGACCGACGATAGGAGCGAGTTCTAATATACCGTGAGTGCAATAATATACCTTTGTACACATGTTACGTTCAATACCTTTTTGTTTCTATTTAAGAATAATTTAATTTTTTTATTCAAGCATATCTTTACCATCAGAGCCATACATTTTATGACGTAGTATGGTTTTTGAAAAATATCTATTTTAGTGGGCTTTGAATTGTTTTTGTTTCCACGTAATATTTGCAAATCAAGGGTGTTAGACATATTGCGGTTGAAGTATTAAGATGCTGACATAGTCATGAAAACATTACTTTCCACGAAAAGTAAAGTAAGGTAGGAGACAGAACACATGTATAAACATTGCGGGAAAAACTAGTCTTTTCTGGCCCAGTTTTGCTCTAGCATACTTTTTAGAACTGACTTTTAATTTTTTTACATTCGTAATCGTTAGACCAAATGTTTTATGTGTAAAACATTTAATTGTGTTCATTAGTTGTTTATATGTAGTTGTTGTAAGTACGTAATCTGTGATGTACATTTTTGTTCATGTTTCACGGCCGACTGCAAATACCTTCGCTATGTGTGTGTTATAGTTTCTTAATTAAACGATTTAGATCTTTTTTGAATTCTCATTGGCAGGTATGTAGTTTTACTTGATTGAATTTTAATTGCACGCATGCTATTAACATAGTGATAATCAACGAATGTAGTTAATGAGCATATTTAGTTAACTAAACGAAACAATATATTAGTACAAAATATATTTCAATGAAATTCGGAATAAAGATTTATTACAATTACCAAGTTACATAATGAAAACGTTTGCTTTACATAAATATCTATACATTTATTTCCTTTAAAAACTGAAACACTTTAAATATTTGAGTATTGACACTGACCAATATTTTAACTTCAGTAGACAGGATTTGCTTATCAAATTTTATTTAGTAGATGTTGTAGAGTTAATTTCCCTTCAAGCACGAGGCAGCTACGGCTCTTCACCCCTAACCACCTCGTCTATCAAGGCCGGCAGAGAATTGTTTGTTGTTTCGTGTTTTGAAGGAAAGGGGAATGGCAATTAATAATTGTAATTCTTATCTGTAGCTTGTTATTTGGAGGCGACCCTCCTTAAGGAAAGTGCGTCTTTGTGTGTTGCAGGCATCGGGCTGGAGAC
Source organism: Gryllus longicercus (assembly GCA_038098605.1). NCBI lineage: Eukaryota > Metazoa > Arthropoda > Insecta > Orthoptera > Gryllidae > Gryllus > Gryllus longicercus. The sequence goes on from JAZDUA010000132.1 coordinate 681,185, forward strand.
GGCGCGCGACCTAGCGCGGAGGGGCGCGCGAGTGCTGCTGGCTTGTAGAGACCCCCTCAGAGGGCAGCAGGCGCTCGGTGAGTCCCCACTTCGCTCTTTAAAAGGGTCCCTGCACACGAGCGTTGCGTTGACGCGCGTCGTAGAATAACACTGTATCTTATGCGGAACAGCCAAGCGCTCGTGTGCCGTGATAATCTGCAACGCGCAATCTTATCGCGCCTCAACATAACGCTCATGTGATACAGACCTAAGCGGAATCGGCGTCGAAAGATGAATTGCTTAACTACGCTCCATGAAATCACAGAGGTTAAGCAGTTCGAGACATCACGGGTTCGTGGATGGGTGACTGTCTCGGAATCCGAGGTTCTAACGACTCTGAGCCCCTGGCGGAAGGGATAAAGGGCAATGACTGCCTACGACTGATGACCACTGACTAGATCTCGGGTGTCCAACTAGCAAGGCGTCAAGGGCCACAGCTAAAACCTTAATACGGTAGCGGGCCATATTTTCATTACTCGGTCAATCCACACCTGACTTCCCCGTACTGTTTGTCGGCACTTTGACCTGCTGCTCTGATATGGGGAGTGGCGAATGGAACCATACGTGATATCAGACCGTACCATGCATAAAGCAGTGAATCGAGTCCGGATGATTTTTAATTTCTGCATTTACTAGAAAAATCGTAAAAATCTAAACATCACCTTTTTTACATCAAAGGGGATGTTGACCCCAGCAGAGCGCGTGCACCATGTCTCACCAGACCTGGATGCAAGGGACATTTACTTTTGACTAACAACTATTCACAAACCACAATAAAAGGTGCCGCTGGCACAACTTGGACTATGTAGATCTAAAGAGGATTACTCCATTACACGTTCCACACCACTAGTTAGCTATAATTGAACGTCGTTGCAAATTGTAACATAACTTGCAACGGTAATGTTGCCTTTGAGATTAGTATCTCTTAATGAACTTTTGCACAGGATTCTTCATTCTAAATGTATTCTACAACTAGGCCCAAAAACTAGACAAACCTACCCTTGTAGGGATCATAGACTTATGAAAACGTTCGCAAAATTCAATTCTCCCCTTGGCACGACATACGAAGTTCTTAACTGATTTTGATGTAAGCAATGAAAAAATAATAATAAAAAAAGAATCCAGGAGACGGTCCGATGGACTAGATCGTTAAGGCAGTAGTGTCTTAGCGGTCTAGGCCCTGAAGATTGAGGGTTAGAGTCCCGCCTCGGGCATGGGTGTACTCGTATTTGTGTTTGTATGTGTGTGTCGTCCTCTCACCCCTCATAATCATGATTTCATCTTCCATATCTCCAGGGCTAACAACCGTGGGGCGTAAAAATGCACTCAGTAGAAATGCTGATCCCCCTAGTAATGTTTCACGTGCATACTCCCAGGAAAAAAATACGACTGGGTCTTGGTGGATATAACTGCACATTCGCGTGGTCTATAGAAAGGCCCATTCAATGTGGAAAAAGAAAAAACAAACAGACCCGAGCGCGGTGAACGGCGCGTGCGCCAGCCCTCCCACCCTACCACTGTTGTGACGTGTGTTGCGCAGAGGACGTGCGCAGCGTGGCGGGCGAGGGCGCGACGGTGGAGCTGGTGGCGCTGGACCTGCTGTCGCTGGCGTCGGTGCGCGCGTGCGCCGCGCACGTGCGAGCCACGGAGCCGCGCCTCGACATCCTCGTCAACAACGCGGGCGCCGCCGGCCTCGGCGCCGTGCAGTCCCGGGACGGCCTCCACCGCGGCCTGCAGGTCAGTCTGATACACGTCTTTTGAGCACGGTCGGTTGGGCACGGGCGCGGACGAAGCGGCACGGAACAGTGAAGCGCGGGGCGGTCAACCAGACTAATTGATTGATAGTCATTCCGGCCGCGTAAACTACTGAGGGCATTAGTAGTAAGTAAGTGTAGAGCGTGTTTCTCCCTCAGGAGGTTTACCCGCTGAATAGAGAGATCCGGTGCCGTCCTACCGTCGGCTAGCGGGATTTTCCCCAAACAGGTATATCCCACCAACGGGGCACCGCCCCCAGCCGGGACATGCTCTAAGCTCGCGACCGGTCGCCTTGCATGGGCGGTAGTGTAGTGGGCTAGTGTAAGTGTGTGTAAGGGGTGAGGATAGGACAAGGAAGAGGAAAGAAAAATCGCGCGCCGTCCGTCCCGTTTGTTAGGGTAATGCTCCGGCATTCCCCTGGTTGATCGGAAGAACTTCGAAAAGCTACCGCCTTCTGAAATCTTCTCCAGTCAGAAACTGAATTCGACGTAGATGGCAAGCGAGTGTAGAAAAATCTTGCAACTGTAAATTGCCACGCCCGTCACAATTAAGGACTATTGAAGCTGTTCCAAAAAGGTTAAGATTGGTGCCAGTGAAGAGGAGATATTTGCGCAAACTTTTTTGAGCCCAACACCTTCCCGCGCTCCTTTTCCCTTAGTTGAATTAATAATATATGATAGCAACAATCGTTGTTCACAAAATCTAGAATCCAGAAATGTTTGCGTCTGTGTAATAAACTATTTTGCGTCAAAAAACGAGCTACTTGACTTTGTGTAAAAGACCTGTTCTCGAAATAACAAATTTCCCCACTCGCTTCTAGCTAGAACTCAAGAAAACCTACGCATCCACAATTTTCTCCTGAAAATCTGTGTAGTTGAGTGTGTCCCGGATAATCTTTTGAGCTCACACTTGGTAAACACTTAAGAAGTAATATCTAGTAGAGCCGTTTCCACGATGGTTAAAATATTTTAATTTATACGACATTTTCTATGAAGACCTGTAACCTCTTCAAAATATTCTGAAAATTGATGTAATTTTTTCGGTAAGTTTTTGGTTCCAATAGAGAACTTTCATTCCCTCTCCCACAACACTCCATCCACGACGACCTCCATGTAACGATCTGTACCAGCGCAAATCATCTCAATTTCCATCTTTTCCATTTTTGTGTGGGTGAAAAGATGACTGCCATGTTCGTTTGTGAGAGTGGGTGTAGGAGGCGACTTAAATCATTATTTTCTCTCCCTTCCTGGCCAGGTGATTACTGTTTGCCTTAGCCTTCACATCCTATAATCTTTTTACTTCTCGCTACGGAGTAGAAAGTTATGTAAATCCGCGCGAAAAAGAGCCGAATTTTTGGCAGAAAAACTTACTACAGGGCCCTGGTAACGAAAAAGTGGATAAGTCTAGTTTCTAAATTTAGAAAAATATCCTCTATCTCCGCCCGCCCGCCTCTGAACAACGCTAGCGGTTAAATCGTTCAACCGATTTTCTCTAAATTAATATTCCCCAATCGATCTGGCTGGGTGGTGTCGCATTCCCTTGAATTTGAAACCGACATTTTAATTTTGGGAGTATTTCACATGAAATATCTGGGACATTTTCCCAGGTTCGTTGAAAACTTTAATTTTTTTGAAAATTGCAATTGTTTTTGAAGCATTCCTACAAATAATGTATTAAAAATAGAGATTTTTCTCTTAATGAAAATGTTCTGTAAATATAATTTTGAAATAAAGACATGTAGAAATTTTCGGAAAATTGAGTACTTTAGCATTAAAATACGGGCGAGAAAGTACGCCCTGTTTGAGGACCACTAGTTTATATATGTACGAGTATGCCCAAAAGGAAGTTGGAAAGCATTTATGAATATTTTATGGACAAAGGTTTATTCATAGAAAAACATGTGCGGTATTTCACGTCCCCATTCTTGTTTTATTCGTGGAAGTAATCAAAATACCTCGCATCTCTTGAATTTTATCTCTGATTTGGAAGCTATTGTATCTGCTGGTCAATCACTGTATTTTTATTGCATAAGTGTGGCTCACGTTCTGTAAAATCTGATAAGCAGATTGAACATTTTCAGCGGAACAATCGTTTCTGATACGGTTTCCCCCTCTTTTAGAAGTACGTCACTAAAAAGTCCGCTCCACTTCTGGTGGGCTATTGACATTTGAATGTTCTTTTTTATCTTTATTATATTATCTCCTCGTAAAATTTTTGCCGCATCAGACAACCAACATTCTTCTTCAATTTCCAGAGAATTTGTCATTTCTGAAGCTCGTTTTGTACGGTCATTTTTTTGTACAGAAACAGAATGGAAAAGTGATGTTCGTTTGTACACGGGTTTGTTTCGATATCGTTACTGTATGAAAGAGATTAGCGTTTTTAACTGCCATTTCGTTTTATGCACATAATCGCGATGCAAATATTTCCTCTAAACGCCGCAACAAGCGCAAAAAGATCAAACAGCTGAACATCGCATCTGTGGTTACTAAGTAAGTTAGATTATGTTAGGACAGAGCACAGAATGAGGTGGCATTAGGACACAGTACACGTTTTATTTCTTTCCACACTAATCACTTCACACTACAATTCAACACATTAGAGCACTCTCTGAACTCCAAAAAAGGAATAAATCACTTGGGATATCGATTTGGGGCTTGAATAAAACTCAGGAAAATAACTATTTTATTCATATGTACGCGTTATTTCCAATATTCATTTTCGTAAGAATCTAAAGATCTGAAACAAAAGTATTCGTATCTTCTATCATGAGACCAAAGTAAGTTTTCAACTGAAGATTTATGCAGAAAATAGTCTGATGAAAATTAATTTACTGCAACGAATCTCCCAGGTGTTACAAGTTATACCATTCCACAGTCCGATATGTTCCAAGTTCAGATCACGATAGTCAGACATTTTTTCAAGAACGGGTAACTAGGAAAGTCAAATGACCTTGCTCTCTGAGTGAGAGAAGTAATGTCTGACTGCTCTGATCGATTTTCGGTATGTGTCAATCAGTTTCAGGCGGTTCTTGGAAATCTCTTTTACTTCGGTCTTGATCCTTGTACTCTTCTCCTTCTTAGTATACACTACATACAACTTTTATCGAGAAATAGTCGGACTGCATTGGCGGGAATATCGAGGGCGGTTTTGATGCCAAAGCCATTCTTGTAGGGAAATCCGACCACAAGAAGGCACGCGTACTCGACTCCAGAGGACTAGAAAGAGACATCGCCACTTCACGGGGCACAGTACAAGCATTCCAAATAACAATAGCTTCATTGTATTCTGAGTGTCACCTGCACTCTTGCGTTAGAATCAGAACCTCCATAAAATAATTTTCAATTTACTTGTTCCGTCTTTTCAATGACTACCTCACGTGTGACCGGCTGAACAGACTTACTGGTATACAGTCGTTCCCTACTGAGACTCTGAGCGGGAAATCCTTCGGTTTGAAACCCAACTGTTAACCATTTTCAAAACTAGCTCAATAGCTTGGTCGAATTCAACCACTGACTGGAGGAAAATTCTAGTTGGCGGCTGCTCTGAGCCATATTTTTTCATTTTTAAATATCAGGTGAATGCCTAAGCAATATCTTAACTAGCGGGCCACGAACTGTGAGCTACCTTTCCTTCCTCATCTCGTCCTCTTCTCTCCCTTTACACATACACATGCACTGCAATCCAACTAAGGTTACCATATTTCCATTAAGGAAAAAGACATTTCTTATAAAAAAGAGTACTCTTCATATAAAACGTTTTAATATAATTATATGTTCTTTCTTAAAAAATATCTAGTACTGACAAATACGTCAATTAGTCATCACTTTCACAATACTTTTCACTAAGCCTACTTCATTATCGTTAACATTATCTTTTCTGCATTTTTACCAGACATATTTGGTGGTTGATGAAATATTCCTCAACAATTAGAACTTCGCTTTGCTTTGAACCTTGCAACGAACGCTTTGAACTTTACTTTATGTATATCAATAAAAAAGGCTTTTCTTTCTGTCATCATCCTCAAAATATATGGCCTCAGGTTCCACAGGCCAGTAGAATGTATAACCAGCACCAGCATACCATACGTTGAACCAGCTAATGTCAGTACTGTCGTATTTCATGAAGTAAAGGACATTTCAAAGAGTATTGTTGATCTAAGGATTTTGGCGGTTGTTAGGCAAGATGGTTCATGTTAAATGTCATTTATCTACACAACAACGTTTATTTATACAAATGTTATGACGACACAAATGTGTTGCAAAAAAGCGCAGCACCATGCGCACATCATACGTCTAGGTTGCTTTTAATACATCCTCTTCCAATAACAAAGGCCCTTTTTGTAAAATACGCGTGGACAATTTTTCTTGCACGAAAAAGAGGACATGTCCGGGGAAAAGAGGTCGTATGGTAACCCTAACCCAGCATGATGGGAAACTGTTCTGGCTTGTCCCAGCAGGGGTGGTGATACTCGAGGGAGATGCCTGGAGGAAGGAAACACCTCAAGGCAACGCGTAGTCGGATGTAACAATCCAGACAACATTTGCAAGCAATAAAATTACACAACCACACAAAATTCAAAAAAAAAAAAATTCAGACCCAAGATCTTAATACATGTTTCTCTATGGATGTCGACGAGCTGAATCCGAATCTCAAGCCAGAATTGCGCCATCACTCTCTTTTTTTTATTTTCCAAAAAAGCAGCGTAAAATTTCCAGTTTTGCCATTTCACTGTGTGTGTTTTTCGCGATTAACATAAATTGGAGGGTGGTGGCTGAATTCTGGCTTCAGCGCGCCGACCTACATAAAGAAACGTGTGTCAAGTCTTTGGGACTGACAACTTTTTTTATTCTGTGTGCCTGTATTATTATTATTATTATTATTATTATTATTATTATTATTATTGTTATTATTATTGCTGTTGTTGTTGTTATTGTTATTGTTGTTATTGTTTATTCTCCCGCAACTAATCACGCGTGCATAAACAGTAAACAGTGAACGTGTGTTGTTTGGCGCCAGGTAAACCACTTGGGCCCGTTTCTGCTGACGCTGCTGCTGGTGGACCTGCTGAAGAAGTCGGCGCCCGCGCGGGTGGTGTTCGTGTCTTCGTGGGCGCACCGCTTCGCCACCATCGCGCCCGAGATGCTGGACCACGACCACGCCAAGGACATGAACGACTTCAGCGTCTACACCCTGAGCAAGCTGGCCAACGTCGTCATCGCTAACGAGTTCGCCAGGCGGCTCAAAGGCAGTGGTGAGGATGGAAATCTTCCTAGTATACCGAACTAAATTTATGACTTGCAGAATAATTCTAGAATACCGGATAAATCTCAATAAAAGTTTCCACGAATACTCTTAAATCAGGCGAGTTCGCGAATAAAAATGGTATTATTTCTCTCTCTTTTTTACAAAATGTGCTTTAATGCAATTGTAACTGTCTTAACTTGCGTCGCAGAGGTGAAATCGGGAGCTGGGAGGTGGGCCGGGGCGGGGCGAGTGGGGTTGAGCTGTCCTGGCGGAAATGCAAACAAAATTGCATACATTTTACACAAATTGCTTCTCATATCTAATACCTAATTTATTTTCACTCATAAATAAATGTATTTTAAATGAATAAAGAAATGCTGGGCTACGTTCATTAGTTAGGAAATAAAGAATTAAGTCACCTGGATAGACAACGTCGCTAAGATCGGGGCGCTGTAGCACGTCCCTAGAGGTTGCGGGTTCGAATTCTGCCTTAGTGCATGCAAGTTCGTGTTTGTTCATGTGCTCTTGTTTATACGCTAGAGCGCTTAAATATATTAAACAAAAGATCGTGCGAGTCATGTTCAAGCAATAAACGAGTAGCTAAATCAGTAGGATTGAAATCAGAGCGATATTTCTCGTTGGTTGTCACTGGGATATACGTAAAATGCATTTGTTTATATGTCTCTAGTGGAGTATTCTTTTTATTTATTTATTTTATTAATTTACTTATGAATTTCTTTTATGTAATAGGCGTGACAGTCAACAGCTTGCATCCAGGCGTTGTTTTAACGAACATCATTCGCCGCATGCCGCGCTGGATGTCTATTCCCGTCTGCGTAGTTCTGCGAGTGTTCTTTAAGGTAGAGGAAAATGTTATGTTCTTCTCTATTACAAGAGAGTGATTTGAAAATAATAACATAGCTATCTCTAACATTAGAATTTATACGTTTTGAAGCTAAATTCCCACATTTGAGATACATTGATTTTTTTCGAACGTTAAAAGCCAATTAAATAAATTTATCATTCGAAAAAACAATAAACACCAAGGTAGTCTGAATATTTTTATTAAAAGACTTCATACTTTAATATTTGTGAACAGTCCGTGCAATTAATTTTTTTAAGTTTTGGAGATAAATTGTGTTTATCCAACGAACATTAGTTGTTAGCTGTTAGTTTTTAAATCAACAAATAATTTTAAATTTCAATAATTATTGAGGAGAAGATTTGTATTTTGTTGGTGCACAAGAAAACTGACATAGTGTCATTTTTAGGTCAACGGTTCGGATCCAAGTGGGTCTACTTATTTCAGGTTCGAAGTCGAAATATGTTTTCCTACGGGTTCTTGTAAACCTTTTTATGAAACTTGTTTACAGTAAAAAATAAACGATATTCTAAACAAATTTTTGTGCATAGAAATGATGATTTTTGAGAGGCCACTTTTTTGTGCACTGCCGTTGTGGTATAAACAAATTGCTAAGGAGTTTTACATTTTGTGAGTAACAACTTTCAACCATTAAAGCAATTCCTTGGCCATTTTCTAAAAAATATCAATCCAGAGTAAAAATAACCAATTGATTTTAAATATTTAGTTATTTAGATTTAAAAGCTTAATAACTTACTCTTAAAGAAAAAAATATAGAATAGTAATGAGTGAAGACCGAAAATGGTATGTTTTCTAAGATCTGTGGTTTAGTCACGTGATATGTTTTCATGAACTCTAGGGACCAAACGACCATTGAGCGGGAAAATGAAAACTTGACCCCTTTTTTTTCAGACTCCAATTGAAGGGGCTCAAACAACCATCCACGTCGCGGTGTCCGAGGAAGTCGAGGGAGTGACAGGCCACTATTTTGTCGACTGCAAGGTAGGTCTGATTTCTTTAGCGCTAAAATACCAACTGAAGAGAATTATTCCTATTAAACATGTACAACAACGGCCTGTAACTTAGTATAAAGGAATTTCGTTGTAATTCTAATTCCAAACGTAACGAACATTGCTATATACTGGTTAAATGTTCAAATGTTTATCTCATTCTCAAATATTTTAATTTAAATTAATAGCTTTTTGCTCTCAGTTACGTTACTATTTAACACTATTATGTATAATATTCGTATTCAAACCAGGAAAGTCTGATTAAAATCTAATTCGTTGGAAGCATTTTGGACTAGCTTACGCAGATCCGAATGTGTCATCTGTGACTTAATTAAACTGGCGACTCGATACAAACTTAATAGTTTGAGTTCACACTCCGCTGAGTGAAATAGTGCATATTTTTACATACTTATAAACTAAGTTTTTTTTAAGTTTTTGTGGCCTAGTTGTGAACTGATGATATCGTAATGAAAATTGTTACAATGTTTTACATTGTGCAATGACAATTTTCTGCTATTAAAATCATTTCATTCTTTTTGTGTATCAAACCATCATCACAATCTTTCCATGGAATGATTTTAATAGCAGGGAATTTATATATATTCAATGTAAAACTCATCAATTTGCATATAGCATATCATGGAAGCGCAACGAGGCCACAAGAACGTAAACTTAGTTCATACGTATGTGAAAACAAACTAAAGCGAAAAGCGAACTCAAACCATCGTCCGGGAGCCCTCAGCATGTACGTATCGAAGCAGCCTTGGGGCACGCCTAAAGTTGGCTTCACACATTCGGCATTCGCCGAGCAGCGATACTCGCCCAATCCCGAGCAACTGATGTGCTCGGCGAATGTTCGCTTCCTTTGATGTGTCCAAAAGACCGACTCGCGAGCACCGAATGTTCGTCGCGCAGCAAATTGCACGCAAATCATCCTCACTATTCGGGGTTCGGTGAGCGGTCGCTTCCTACTCGCCGAGTACCGAATGTGGGGAGCTGTCTACTCAAGAGTGATGACAAATTGTGAAATTTCATGTTTTTAAGTTTTATTGGGCCATTTCCTCTTTTATTTTATTTTAAATGTTTCAAACCGTATCTTGATACAATTCTTAGTTTTTGAGAAAATAATTTTTTTTCGAAGCGAGTGTCTACTGTCAAGTGAGTGAACTTCAGATGTATTTTCCCGAATTGGGAATTTTCAGCACATTCATGCACTGCAAACATCATAAATCAAAAAATATTAAAGATATAATTCTTTTAGCATCACGTAACCCATGAAATCATCAAGTGAATGAACTAAAAGAGTTATTCTGTTACTAAAATTTTCAAGTTTATGAACAAAAATGTCCAGACAAATTTTAAAAAAAAATTAACAAGATCTGACTCATTACTATTAACAGCATTTTTACCATTCTAGTTCATTCCCTAGATAATTCAATTGTGATTAATTAAAAAAAGAATGATCAAAATACTTGAATTTGTTGAAGAGTTGTGATGTTTCAAGTAATATCCTAGATTTTAGCGAATTATTTATAAACCAATTGAAAAAAGTTATATTTGCTCTCTAAACTCGTAATGAAATCAAACGTACAAAGGAAAATAAAATGGACCCAAAATTGTAGAATATTTTTGTGTTGGGTAGACAGCTACCTTATCGAGCGCCGCGTGTGTGTGTATGTGCAGGAGGCGCGCATGACGTCGCAGGCGTACGACGAGGCGCTGGCGCGCAGCGTGTGGAACAAGAGCCAGGAGCTGGTGAAGGTGCGCGCGGAGGAACAGCCCTCCTTCGACGCGTAAACGCCACTGAGGACAGCCTTCTCGGCGTTAATTTTGAACTCAACGTGTTGTGTATGTGTGTATGTATGTATGTATGTATGTGTGCAGGGAGCAGTTGTGATAAGACTCGTTGCTCTTTTGCGATTCTATTTTAATGAAGTTGCACAAGCCATGTGGTGACTTTCACAAAGCCATGACTGCAACAAATATTACAAAATGTGAGGGCTTTTGCCAGTATTTGCAAAGTGGGGAAGTTTTTACCAGATATTTTTTAAAGGAGATTTTTTAAAGTATGAATGTTCAGAAGGAAAAGTATTAAATGTGAATTACTTTACATCACGTACTGTGAGCTCATAAACATGACATTTTAAACAAATCATTGCATAACTGATTATATAATCTATCCAACTTTGCATATTGCTTTCGTACTTAACTTTTGCGTCTTTTTTGTCAAAACCAGCGGTAAACTTTCTGATATTGAAGTTGCGTTAAATTTTCCTTCTGAACAACCCACCATTCCAGTTAATCGGGGACGAGAATAATCTTGGTAGTGAAGAAGTTGCAATTTCCGCACGAGGGAGAAGAAACCGGATTAACTGACCAAATGAATAGAAAACTGAAAGCTCAGCATACGTCTAGTTACGTAGTATAGAAGTTTGTATAGTCTGAATCGTATGTGTGTACCAGATCTCTCGAATTTCGCAATCCGGTGAACAGTCATCGGATATAAACTATAGAAAGTAATCATACCTTCAATTGCAATTTATTGTGTCCATCTCTTGTAGAGAAAGAACATCAATAGATTTGGTGTGAGACTTGACAATTGTCCAGACATTATCGTTAGAAACTTGAAAGGAAGTTTTATACTTACGATATAAAATATATTTATTGAATAAAATAAATATTAAATGTTTTAAGTATTCAAGAAGAGTTTTGTAATACTGTAAAGAATATTTTTGTAAATATTTTTCATTAATCAGTATTGATAAGTATACTTCTAGTTTGTGAATGTAGTTTGCATACTTGGATGTCAATCTTTTCATAATTTATGTGTTTTGTCCACTATATTTGAGAAGAAATGAGAAATTGTATTCCTAGCGTTAAGAGAAGAACAGTTGTAAATTCTTAATGCTTTTAGACATCAGAGCGTTGAAAAAAGGATAATTTGATGTCTAAATTATTTGTATTAATTCCATTTATATTAGGTTACGTTACAGTATTCTTAAAATATAAATTTATTAAGGAAAGAAATCAACGGTTTATAAATTGTGAATCCTTCCTATCCTTTTTCTTTTTTTAATTTATAGAAAATTTACAATTCTTTAAAGATCTTGGTTACCTAACCAGTTTCACATTTAAGCTTTGATATATCGTTTTTATCATTATGATTAATTAAAACTTAGCTGCAAAAGAATTGCTTGATGAACCCCTCACACGCAGCAATGTTAACTAAATACCGGTGCCACACAAGGCTTGCTGTTGCTACACATTGCTCACGCCATCGAAATTCGATCACGAGTTGTACGATTCTCCCCAATGAAAAATTGTCGTGCTTTGAATTCAATTAAATTAAAAATACATTATTTGACTTGAAGAAAATCATAACTGTATTTTTTAACAAACTGCACATTGAAAGTAACATAAAGACCGAAACGATCTCGATTTGAATTAAGTAATTACAAGTTAGATTCAAGGGAGCATTGCATACTTTTAGAATGATAAATTGAGAAATGATAGTTAATGTGGTCTTCACGTAAAATTAAATATTTGTGTTAAAATTTGATATGTATTTGTATTTATTCGCTCTTGATTCGTACACGTCACAATATTATTATTATTAATAATAATAATAATAATAATAATAATAATAATAATAATAATAATAATAATAATAATAATAATAATAATAATAATAATAATAAATACTGTACGGTAAGAACTTTTGGGAAGACGGCACAACGACTGTACTTCGAAAGAACCTTGAACATGGCCTTAGTCTGTTCTCGCTGATTAAGCGTTTGAGATGAGATTTTGTAATGAAGATAATATTGGTGATGGTTAGCTAATCAAGACACATGATCACGGAGGAGAAGATGGTAGAGCCACAGGCAAGGGAAACGGAGGACCCCGAGGGAAGCTGCCACGGGCCCACGCTGTCCTCCACAACTGCCACTTGCATCGGACGGGGATCGAATCGCGGGCCCGGAGGTCGAAGGGGAGCCGTCAGATCCTTCCACCACCGCCATCACTACCATCATCATTAAGAATTTTAATTACAGGTCTACCGGCCAAACATTCACACCTTTATGCATTTGCTTTTTTCAAATTTTTATAATCTTGAAAGGTCATTATGATGTTTGGATCATGTTTGTTCTTTTTGTTGCGTACCGCGCTTCTTGTTTTTTCTTAAAAAAACATTCTACTACAACATGCACAAACATACTACGGGCACGTCAACTGTTATGATCATAATTCCCGTAAGTTTAGTAATTGTTATGCTGCGGTAGTTGGCAGTATACCTTCCCTACAAGAACGTGAGATCTGCCATTCTGACCTACAAGTAGGCTTTCCGGTGTTCCCCTTCAAGACATCTCCTCCCATCGGGGCACCACACACGAAAGAGTAAGATTTAAGCTCCTGGCATGTGTGGTAGTGAAGTGCATATAAGTATACGAGTGTGTGTAAGGGGAGAGATCAGTGTAAGGAAGAGGAAGAAAATATCACGCGCGTATCTTTGCCCATGTGTTAGGAAACTGCTCCGGTATTCGCCTGATGTTTAAAGAAAAAAACACGAATAACTTCCGAGCAGAGCAGCGGCCGCTAGAATTCTCCTCCAGACAGCGGCTGAATTCGATCTAGTTAAGTAGCTAGTATCTAAAATCTAACGATGGGTCTCGTACCTGTAGTGGCAGCTGTAGCTGTCCTGGGCTAACTTGGCCGGTATAGTGGATTTTTGACACGCTAGATAGCTGGTTCTAATTTGATTTACCAATAAAAAACTTTTAAAATTTATTGAAATTGAAAAATTTTTGGAATCCAAAGAATTCCAGTTTCTATGCGTAGCGTTACAATAATCCGCCTGGGTCTGCTTGCAGGCACTGCCGGTCCCAAGCCCGGATAAAGGAGGAGGGTCTTTTCACTAGTATGGCAATGCTTCCACTTACTTTTGCCATACTTCTTTTAACTGTCCTATTTTGGTCACTCTCGACCCCTTGTATTTTTCGACCCCGATGCTATTAGGTTGCGAGGGCTAGGGAGTCTTTCCTTTCTGATCTTCTACTTTCTGTAAACTACTAATCTTTTTCTATCTTCTTATAGATCCTGTTCTTATGCTTCTTAATGGGGGGACAGACCTCAGAGCTGAAGTGAAAGCAATCTGTCTAGGGAGAAAACCTTATACAAATCCTGCGGGTTTGGGAGCAGTGAGGTGGCAGCCCCACTACCAAACTTTCCCTGCGCAGCGTTCGTAGCGCGGCCAGGGGAGATTCTTATTACTGGCTCACTCATTGATTGTAAACAAGGAAATCCTTTGGTAACGACATTGGCAAAGTTAAAGGACAAACGTCTTGGTATATCAGAACATGTCAATATAGGAACTTGGAATGTACGAGGCATAGCTAACAAAGAATACGAATTGCTAAGAGAAGTCAGGAGTGCTAAACTCGATTTGGTTATGTTATCTGAAACTAAAAAGAAGCAGAGGGGAACATGTGATTTGGGAAACTATACATTAATTTATAGCGGTGTACCTATCGAAAATAGAGCAGTAGCAGGAACAGCTATTCTAATAAATGAGAAATGGAGAAATAGGATAACTTCTTACAGTTGGATAAATGAAAGAATTGTAACATGCAGATTCAAAATAGCTAGAGGATATATGAGTATTATATCAGTGTATGCTCCTGAAGAGGGTAGAAAAGAAGAATCTGATAAATTTTATGAAAGCCTACAAAGTGTACTAGATTCCACAAATAAAAATGATTATATAGTCATAGGAGGAGATATGAATGCTAGGATAGGACAACAGCCCATTAAGGAAATAATTGGAACAAACGGAGAAGTAGTAATTAATCAAAATGGAAAAGTGTTACGTGATTTTGTGAATTTTAACTCATTACGAATAGAAAATACGTTCTTTAGACATAAAGATATCCATAAATTTACATGGGTGAACAGAGGGTACAGATCAATAATTGACTATTTAATTGCAAATGAAAAGATGGGAAAACTATTTCAGGACGTGAGAGTGATGAGAGGAATGGATATAAATTCAGATCATTTCCTAGTAAGAGGGAAAGTAATCCTTAAAACTAAATGGGCAAGAACAACACGCAAAAAGACCACAATAAAGGAAACAGTGTGGAAATCTAACCTATTAGAAGACCCTAGCATCAGAAATTTATTTCAATCACGCATAAGACTATATATGCTAAAGGAACCCATCAGCACGAATATTGAATTAGAATGGCAGAAGCTAACCCAACTGATAGAAAGTGTAGCTTTTGAAACCTTAGGGAAAAGGAATAAATATAAGCCAAAAAAGGGACTTAATGTGTGGAATGAAGAATTGAAACGTGCAGTTCAAAGAAAGAAGGAGTCATATCTACAGTGGCTCATGACGAAAACTCCTGAGACATTGGAAGAATATAAAATACAAAGAAGAGAAACAAAAAAAATAGTAAAAGCTGCACACAAGGAAAGCTGGGAAAGATACATTTCTAACATAGAAAGAGATGTACATTGTCGCCAATATACTGCTTACAAAATTATGAAACACCTAAACAGAGAAGAAAAAGACGCAGCAAATTTAGATCTTCTAGATAGAGAAGAATGGATTAAGTTCTGTAAACATCTGTGGACAAAAGAAGAGGGAGAAGATGTAAATGATGAAGAGGAGGAAAATAACAGATGTATATCAGAAATTGATAAAATAGAATTCAATGAACTTCAGGAAGCCTTGCAAAGTTGTAAAAACAGAAAAGCTCCTGGCTCAGACAATTTAAATATAGAACTATTTAAATATCTACCAGAAGAAGCCAAAAATAGGCTTCAAGATTTTCTAAATCAATGCTGGCAACAAAAAAGAATACCAATGGAATGGAAGAAAGCAGTAGTAATACCCATTTTTAAAGGAGGACCAAGAACTGACTGCGAAAATTATAGAGGTATAAGTCTTCTGAATACGGCATATAAAATATATGGGAAGATAATAGCAAATAGATTGAGAAACATTGTAGACAGTATTTTACTTGAAGAACAAACAGGTTTCCGGAAAGGAAGATCCTGCTCGGATAATATCTTTATATTAAAACAAATAATAGAAAAAAGAAGAGAATACAATCTAAAGACCTACATAGTCTTTATTGATTACAGTAAAGCATTCGATAGTGTACACAGAGGAAAACTATGGAAAATTATGGAAAAAAGAGGAATACCATTGCACTTGATCGAAGTTATAAGAAATATATACCTAGGAACACAGATAAACATAAAACTAAAATCTGGAATTATTGCCCAAGGAAATATTAATAAAGGGGTCAGACAAGGGTGTTGTATTTCACCTATACTTTTTAATCTATATCTAGACAATGCTGTGAGAGAATGGAAACAACAGATCATGAAACTTAATATAGAAGACAATTTTAAAGGAACAAATTTTATTAAAACTTTTATGTTTGCTGACGACCAGATTTTAGTTGCAGATAAAGAAGATAATCTGCAAAGGGCACTATATGAACTATATAAAATAACAAAGCAATATAATCTAAGTATATCTACAAATAAAACCAAATCCATGGCATTCCAAGGCTCACAACCTTTAAGATGTAAATTCATATTAGAAAACAAAATTATTGAACAGGTTAATACCTTTAGATTTCTAGGATGTGACGTATCATATCTCGGCGAAGTTGATATTGTAAGGAAGATAGAAAGATTCAATATGATGTGTGGCACCATCAAAAGAGCGCTCAAAGGAAAGGTCCGTAAAGACACAATGCTAAAGTTTTATAAAGTTATGGCAGTGCCTTGCGGACTTTACGGAAGCGAAAACTGGACTATGAACTCCAGAACACACAGTAGACTTCAAGCAGCCGAGATGAGATTTTTAAGATCAGTCCTGGGAGTAACAAGAATGGACAGATTAAAAAACGAGACCATCCGGAAAAATATAGGAATTTACAACTTAAACGAAAAAATTAAGGAATACAGAGAACAATGGAAAAAACACCTCGAAAGAATGGAAGACGACCGTATTCCAAAGCAAGTGCTTCAGTACATCCCTAAAGGAAGAAGAAGCGTTGGTAGACCCAGGAGAAGATGGTTAGATCAAGGAGGCGCAACGGACCAACCGGTCTAATGCTTGAGGGAGAAGAAGAAGAAGAAGAAGAAGAAGCGTTACAATAATTAAATCTGTATATGAAGCGTTATCAATAGAAATTAGGAAAACTCTAAAGATATTTTATGTGAAATATATAAGAGGTATTTCGAGGTCGCGGGCAAGGTAACTAGCTTACTTGAGTTCGCGGGCACTACTTCCAGAGAAACGGGCATCTGGATTGGAAAACTTCCCGACAAAACGTTTATACAGGTTCAAAAACGTGTTTCTCTAATAAGTTTTATCTTCGAGAATGTTTGTGCGCTGGTGTTTTAAAGAAACTCCACCGTCACCTTCAACGATGACCCCAAAAGTCACGAACATTATTTCATGGCAAGCAGCATCTAAACTTCATGGTCATTTCACTTTCTACTCAGCCTCTGGCGTTGATTGGCTATTCGCCCTCAAACTCACACGTCTTTCAGAACCCTTTCTGATTGTTGGGCCAACTCCGGAACGACTTGATTCTGTTTTATAAAACGTTCGAATTATTTTCCCTACTTCACCCCCATACATCCACTCATCACTATGTAAAGAAGGCTACCACCTTTCGGTCAAGTTTCGGTATTTATTACTCCTTTACACAACACACACACACACACACACACCCTTTGCAGATGTTAACTATCAGTTCATGCCAATGAGCCTTCTATCAGAAATTCATTCATAAGCAAAACTAATAAATTCTCTCAATTCATTCGCGCTTAACCTTTCTTGAATTTTCACCTGGCTTCCCGTCTCAAATTGTACTGCAAAAACCTTGCCAGTATCGTATTCGTCCTCTTCGTGTATATCTTCGCAATGTAACTATGCCATTGATATTTGAATAGATCTAATTTCTAAATGATTTGTAAACATATTCAATTTGCGTAGTTCTTTCCGATTTTATAAGTATATAGTCAGTATTAATTGCAACAATACATCAGAAAACTTGCTTTTGAGTCATCGTACGGTCAAAATACATTTAATGCTAATTAATGCAAAATATTACTTTTAAAAAGTAATTCGAAAACGTCACATGGCAGGGGAACACATTTTGTAGACGTCTTAAATTTTATTAAATGGTGGGTATCAGAAATCAAATTAAAACCATTACACTGCAGTATATACGTTCTTAACATTGTCTTTCACACTTAAATTTGAAAAGTAATGATAAGAGAGATTGCCAACTATCGTAAAGCTGAAATTTTATTAGTCAAGTACTAGCATTCACTTCAAAATACGAGGTTAATAGTTTCAAGAGCAAAGGCATGATTTTCTTAATCCAGTATTCCAGGGATCAACAATGAAACAGATTTATATCATTTGTATTTGTGGACAGTGATGAATTATAATATACAGTACAGTTACGAATCATGATGAAAGGTCATTATATATTTTTATTTTTAAAAGGAAACCTACAGACTGAATATCATAAGTATTTTGATTTATGAATCTGTGTAGTCTTGAAAACGCGATTAAACAGGTTTTTCGGGAAACAGGTCAAGCGGCACAAAAAAAGTACCCACGTGTTTGGGGCTCTGTGGGAGAACACCTTGAGCGGCAGTTGTTTTTGCCGCCGTACCTGAAGCAGCCTTCGCTTGACTCCGCCCGGCCGCAAGCAGTCGCGGGAGCGTCGACGCACGAGGAACTCTGCGAGCTGCGGGTCGGAAGAGGCGCTCGCGATGGGGGTGTGGGAGATCGTGGGGACGGTGGTGGGAGTGGGGGCGGCGTGCGTGGTGGTGGCAGCCATTGCGTTTAAAGTGTGGTTCAAGAAGACGACTGGAATGTGCAGGTCAACGCGGAGGTTGGATGGGCTGACGGCAATGGTGACCGGCGCCAACTCAGGTGCGTCTCGTCTCATCTACGTGCTAATCTCGCTGACCCTTCGTGTCGGTCTCGTTGAGCAGAAAAATGCTACGAAAGGAACTTTCTGTGGTAACTTCTCACACATCTATCTTCATGAACAATTTTTAATATTTGCTAGGGATATTTTAACGATAAACATTTCGTTGAAAATTCCATAACTAAGAAGAGACAATTGGAATTAATATTTTCATGTGTGAGGAAATAATCACCATGTTTGCGAAATTAGTAATGTTAAACATGTAATACATTGTTACTATTGTAAATTGCTTGAAGAAGTCGCATTGGGCTTGTGAAGTGACATTGTGTAGTTTCGAAAATAATATTACTATATTACATTCAATTCAAATAGTTTTTTATTTAATTATAGATATAAGTGTTAAAAATATGATTATTGAAATTAATCTTTCAAAATATTAAGATATTCGAGGATTTGACCACTTGAAATCACAAGAAGCATTCCAAAGCCAACAACATTGACAACATATAAAAAAAACATTCACATGCAAATCTATTGCTTAATAATCGGTATCGAATCGTTGAGTTTGTTACATACAAAGATTAGTGCATAAAAGCGGCCTAATAATTTTAATGATTTTCAAAAGTATTTACTGTATTATTTCTTTCTTTATTCCCTACAACTTAATTATTTTTTAAAGAAAATTCGTGAAGATAATGTGTTACTACGTATAATCATAAATATGATATTTTTTTAAATCAGAAAGACTTTGGCAAGGATTATATTTTTGACTATTCCATTGAAGTTTAAAATATTACTGCTCTTATGCATCATACATCTTCAAAATAGACATTTTCAGTTATCTATGCAATTATTTATCTGTTGTTTAGAGTTATTACATTTTCGCATGAAAACAATTGATACCTTTTTCATTTTATCCGCCCATGGCCTTCCTGGCCACACTTAATAATAAATCTTTGTTCTCATTCCTTGTGTTCCCATACATTCCTTGTGTACATACATTCCTTGTGTCAGCCATTACTGAAAAATATCAATCAGTCAAGTACCACGAACACAGGGCATTGAAAATTAAAATACAATTTGCCCATCCAGCCAATGTCGACAGACTTTAATTGTGTAGACTTATCCTTAAATAATTTATAGTTCTTTAATTACAATATCAATAAATACATGTAAAAATTATATTTGTAAAAAGAAATCTCCTAAAAGTATAAGTAAAATCCATAAATCATGTATCTATAAATGTACAAATAGGCAATAAAATCATTAACACAAGTATTAAAAAACACTCAGTCGAAAGGGGTCATAATATATAGATCAACATCCTTATAAAGATTCCCAGAACATTAAAAGAATATTAACATTATCATAAGAATTTAATACGAAAATAGAGTTTTTCGGAAATCTTGTGATAACTACTTGAAGAATTAATGAGATGAATGATGAATAAATGACTAAAGTCCTAGAGACATGTTTTTAGAAATTAAAATGAACATAGATGAAATCACAAAATGCTAATAAACAATTTAATTTAAAGTTTATAATAATAATAATAATATAAGGGAGATCAAAAATACTAATTTATCTATTAAATATTACTATGCGCAATAGTATCCTCTTTAAAGACAAATCAATTCATATTTAAAACATTTATTTTATTGGCATCTATGCACTAATTGGTAAACCAATTGGTCGCATCATCAGGTGTTCTGCAATACAATGAGTTTAAAAATTGAAATAAAATTATAAACAAAGTAAATAATAAAAAATAGAATTACAAATCAAATTTTAAATTCATTATTCAAAGTGGGCCCCTTTAGCTGTCCACTCTTGTGTTATTATTAGTCCTCGGAATAATACTAATTTGCCCCACGTTTTTTACGTTCCCCAAAAGGTTTTTTAGGGAACAAAACATCCACTTTCTGAGAACAGAGGAAGGCATGGAAGAAATATAGGGCGCGTTCAAAGATATTGTATACAAAGCTTTGCAAAAGTTTGTTCAGTTCAAATTTTTTAAAAATAATCCTGATCCAGAATACTACAATGCACAAATTAGGCGAATGAAGAGGATATCGAGAATGGCATTTAAAAACAGAAAACACAGTAGCGAGCACATGAATTTTTTTCCAAAACATTCAGAAGAATTGGAGGGAGCAAAGAAAGTTGCTCACGAGGCATAGTATTTAAAGAATATTTTAGATGAGAAGGGAAATAACTGGACAGGATTTTATAAATATGTTCGTAGAAAGAAGGAAGAAAAGAAGAAAGAAGGAAGGAAAGAATCCTCTTAAAGAGGATATCCTAAAATAGAAACTCACACATTACAACAGGCAAAATCTAATGCGTTTAATAAGTATTTCAGTTCGGTTTTCAAAACCAATGCAAACCATCCACTAATTCAAAGGTCTTCGATTACAAATCAGTTTAATATTGAAGTAAACGTTCTACGGAATAAAGTAAAATCTATTAAAAATGATCCAGATTTCTCAAGGGGTCCAGTCTAGGGGTCCAGATTTCTATGGATATAATTAAACTAGGAGGAGAGGCAATATGAGCGTACCTATTTAGAACATTTCACGTGTGTCCAACAATTCAAAAGACCTGAAGATTCGAAATTAGCTTTTGTCGTACCAATTTTCAAACGTGGGGACAAAACTATATGAAGTAATTATAGGTCGGCACGTCTTGTGTCAGTGGTCTGCAATCTTATGGAGCATCTAGTCGCAAGTTACATTAAGCAAGAATGGGAAATCAAAAAATGTCTCTATGATGGCCAACACGGATTCAAGAGTGGTTATTCATGCGAAAGTCAGGTAGTCACACCATTTCAGGATCTAGCAGATAAAAAAACGGTGGCGGGAGAGTGGACGCAATAGTTATAGATTTTGCCAAAGCGTTCAATGTCGTTCCTCACAATCGGCTTGTACAGAAATTAATGAATTTAGGCAT
Organism: Gryllus longicercus; assembly: GCA_038098605.1. Classification (NCBI taxonomy): domain Eukaryota; kingdom Metazoa; phylum Arthropoda; class Insecta; order Orthoptera; family Gryllidae; genus Gryllus; species Gryllus longicercus. The sequence goes on from JAZDUA010000132.1 coordinate 703,024, forward strand.
CGATTCCAGGTTGTGGCGTGGATTAGCGAGTTTTTGCGATCCAGAAAAGAAAGTTCGAATTGGGCGAATTGTTCGAATTATTTTCCGGGGCAAGTGTTACGTCAGGTATACCGCAGGGGAGTATGTTTGGACCTCTTATTTCTAGTGTTCGTCAATGATCTGCCAGCGCACTTAATCTCAGGTGTTCGGCTATTTGCAGACGATTACATAATATATCGTAGCATGAATTGGAAAGATGAAGAAATGCTGCAACGGGATCTTGATGCGTTATGTTACTGGGCGAAAAATAATGGAATGTCAATAAATAGCTCTAAAAGCAAATCCATCACTTTTGGCAGGGGTCTTAATTACAGAGAAACAAATTAACATTTAAATAATGACATTATTCCAAGAGTTTCGTTATGCAAGTACCTAGGAATCCATTTCGAAAGTAAATAAAGCTGGAAAAAGCACCTAGATAGGGAAAACCTGCGGATCTCTTCACTTTGTAATGCGCATCTTAAAAAAGAGAACAGCAAACGCGAAGGAAATTACCTATTTATCGATTGTTCGTTCCGATAATGGAATATGGAATAATTTGTTGGGATCCGCACAAAATTATGCAGTGTGAAAATTTGGAAAGGATTCAGCGTAGGGCAGCTAAATTTACTTTCAAGGACAAGAAAATGGCAGGATGGGATTCACTCGAAAACAGGCGTTCAGTAGCAAGACTCTGCGCTTTGTATAAAGCTTATAGTGGTAATCAAGCTTGGAAAGAAATTAATCGGAGGGTAAGTATTTCTACATACATCAGTAGGGGGGATCACAGGCACAAAATACATTTAAGACCGCAGAGAACGGATGTCGGGAAATTTTCGTTCACAAATCGAACGAAAACGGAATCGAATAGTTTGCCTGCAAAAACCTTTGAACCCTTTCCTCGTAGCGTTCAACAGGTTAGGAAATTAATTTAGGGTATTACTAAGTAAATGAGGGAATTAACGGAGAATAGTTGGTTATAAAGTGATGCATAAGTGATAAGTGCACTGCAGTGTGGTCTTAATTGAACAAACATTCAGTGCGGAGGTAGATTATTGAAGTTTCTTTTTCCTGATGTAATTTAATGTTTTATGAATTAGACAGATTTTATATCATTATTATTTTTATTATTGTTATTATTATCGCAGTTTTATCAATTGCGTTTTTTGTTTCTATGATTATTGTTTTACCGTTATTATTATTATTATTATTATTATTATTATTAAATAATTTTCATGTTGGCTGTATTATCTTATTTATATAATTAGCTGCTACTGGATTATGCCCATTTGCAGTTCAAATAAACTTTTCTTTATCTTTATCTTTAAAATACTTTTCCAGGATAAAAGTGATTGAATGCAAGGAAACCCTACAATACTGCCTAGGGTTATCTTCTCGCTTATTACGAACGTCTCAAAACTAACTTTATTGCAAAAATGTGTATTCCTCTTTCAGAAGCGTGTCTGTGCAGATGGTAACGAACACTGGCTCCAGGGTTAAGAAAAACGATGAGTACTTTTGTGAAGGAAGCAGCTAGAAAATAAAGATGGAAAGAATTTGACTAGGAAATCATAAGTCTAGGAAACGAGTTCACTTGAAACTCTTTCATTATCATTACACACTGAACATCACAAAGCAATTAACATTCCATTTAAAAAAATAATAATAATAAAATAATAATAATAATAATAATAATAATAATAAAATAATAATAATAATAATAATAATAATAATAATAATAATAATAATAATAATAATAATAATAATAATAATAAAATAATAATGTCGGCCCCGTGGCGCAGACGGATGCGGCAGTCGTCGTCTGTGCCGCAGGAGGCTGCAGGTTCGAGTCCTGCGTAGACATGGTCGTATTTGTGATTGTCCCTTCACCTATCATCATCATCCTTTCATCTCATAATTCACACTTCAAGGCTTAACAACCATGTTGTAATCCAAGGATACAGCTGAAAAGCCGATCCTGGAAGAATTACACACGTTAATCGTGAAGCGTGGTCAGTAATGGCCTATACGCTAATAATAATAATAATAATAATAATAATAATAATAATAATAATAATAATAATAATAATTCTAAAAAATCGGAACAAGTATTAGCAAACTATATTTATTCATCAAAATTGTGTGAATATTACATGAATAACCACAAATATGAATACCATTTTCAATAATAAAAAATGAAAAAATGTTAATTGTTAAAAGTTAAAAATTTCATAGTGTGTAAAGTAAAAAAAGTTAAAAATTCCAAGGCGACTGCACACGTGCGGGCAGCGATTGGTGCATCTTGACCCGTCCAAGCTCGGTGGTGGCTGCTGAACATCAACTTCCCTCGCGTTATTACCGTATGGATTTGGGCGCACTGATGTTCTCGCGTTGATGTTCTGTACGTGACCCGTGAAGCATCGCCTTTAGAGACAAATGTCCGCCCGAGATGGCTGCATCGGCAGAGAACGATGTTGATGTAATGTGTGAAAGGCCCTGGAGGCGATATCTGCCATTTCTTTCAGAAAATCCACTGGAGACGGAGAGGCAGACGTACGACCGATAGACGTTCTTGGTGTGGTGCCAGCTCCGATGGTGTTTGAAACACTAGGTGTAGTGGGAGGCGAAAGCGTGGGGAGGGGGCGGGAGTTGCCTGCAAATGTTGCGCAATGGAATGTCGTGACGTGCTTGCTGGACCCACAAGTCGTGAGGCCGGCGAGGGGAAGGGGGTAGCCATCTAGCGGCCGGCTGGGGGCCACCAAGCCGGAGGGTGCGGGCTGGAGCGTGTTGTCGGAACGAGGGTGTCAAAGCGGTGGAATGATATGTGACGACAGATGCGTCCGACAGCGGCGGTACGCCCAAATTTGCAACAGGCCCAAAATTTGATAATGAGGTGACGCGGGCCGCAGGTCGACTTTATGGGAGATCGGTCACGTGATTCCTTGAAAAAGCGGCTAGAGAAGGAACAGCTAGCATTCGAGTTTGAACTGAATCGCGGTGCGGAAGGCACTTGTCACCCGTCAGGGGTTATCACCAGCTTCGGTTGCGAGGTGTAGCTGTTCGCCACGGGACGAGAGGCCAGGAGCGGCGCTAAGATTAGCCGCTGGGGTCTGTGTCAGGCTGGAGCGGGGTGCCTCAGGGAAGTACAATGCTGGGAGTGCAGCGCTAGTTCCTCAAAAGTGTAAGTATTGAATAGAAAAATTGTAAATAAATCTGAACATAACAACTCCGTGTCCGTGTTTTACTCGCACTATGACGACGTCAATGACGAGGAAACATTAAATGGTGGCAGTGCTTTAACGAACGTCATGAGGTTTAACGAACCTTGCCAGACGCCAAACTCATTTATTTCAACATCTGCCTTTTTTAGTTGTGCCACTATTGCAGCCTACGAACGGTATGCTAGCTTAGTTTTTATATCATTTATGGTTCTACCTGTACATTCCCATTCCTGCAAGTTATTTTGAAAAAACAAACAAAAACAATTTGCAATAGTAAATTATGACAAGTTGCAATTCCTTGCCTCTGGCTAAAGTTCGGTCGAATATATTTCTGAGAGATAATTTTTTGTCCAAAATAAAAAAAAATACGTATATTTTCTTCTGTTGCAATTATCTAAATGTACTTTACTACATTCAGCAAAAATATTAAATACCCTTTCAAAACTATAGAGTAATGATTGACAGATTTTTTCGTTTTCTTAAAATATGTAAACATGTCGCTTCATTGATTTCTGAAATAAATGCATTAATTTTAAATTTAAAAATGAAGTTGAATCATTAATATTAATTGTTTGATATATTTTTTTACGTTTTTATTTTCTCGCATACCACTCACATAGTACTGAGAATGTATTCTAGTGCTGCGGCAAAATACATCGGTTTTTCAGCAGAAAAATCTAGTACTTTGTGACCCTGGTATCGAGAAAGGGAATAAATCATGATCTTGTACGTAGTAAATTACTTCCTCTGAAATGTATAGTCAGAATCCATGTTTTGTAGTTCCTTGAGACTGAAATTTGGTTGAGGGCAAGACGTCTCTGTCCGTCTGTTGTAAACGCTTACGCCTTAAACTTTCACCCGATTTCTCCGCAATGATCCACCCATACATTCGGGCAACGTGATGCCGTGCAAGTTTGAAACCGTTATTTTGATTTTAGGGGATTCTTTGCATGAAGCCTTAACATTTTTTAACTGTGGTGCTAAACAACACATGATTTCTCGCATTATTTTTGAATTTTCTGTTTTCAAAAATTCAGAATTCAACGAAAATGCGAACCGCGCTATTCTTTTAAGTGCCCCTTCTATCCGTAAAAAAAAATTAATTACAGGTGTATGAAAGAAGTAAACTGGCCAAATGAGTAAGAACATAATGTATAACACATTATACACTAATATACGTAATAGCAAACTAGTTTCGGGGAACTTTGCCCATCCTCAGTGATACAACCAACTTTATTACCAAAACATATCTAAAACTTTAACAAAAGTAAAATTTACCCTCTTGGGAGTTAATGCTCACGGGATAATCGTCAAAATGGCAATAGTTTACTTTGCACTGAAACATTTTTTACCATTACAATAGTTTTTCATTGTTAATGATATTATAATTTCTAGAGACCGAAAAAATATGTAGTTTGTAACGTCAAAATATGTGAGAATATGTAATAAATATGTAACATTATATAATGTGTAATATTAAAATACACGGATTATTTTCGTAATACGCAATTACATTTATCAATAATTTTCTAAACAAATTAAAAAAGAATAGAATCGTTTTAAAAATCATTTGGAGAGCGCAAATTGACGCACATTTTGCATTATACAGCTTTCCCGTCAGTATAAAAGCTTCTATTATTTCTATCCAGCACGGTAGTTTAGCAGCCGGACTAGACACAAGAGAAGCCCTCGTACAAACTGGAGATATTTACGACCAGCAAGCAATCTCTGCAGCGTGCAGCACTCCCATCGCAGTGTTGCTCGTCGGCGATCGCCAAAGTTGTTCGGAAATTTCGGATAAAGTTAACGAACCGCGTCGTCAATGATACTTTTCAGACTTAAGGTGAAAACGTTCTTGCTGACGCGCACTTACCGCCACTGAGATAACTGAGGCAGGCGGGCTGGACAATGAGATCATCCGACCGCGTCTTCATGTGGCACATCTCGATTCGACAGCATTCGGTAATAACGCAGGAATAGATTCTGATTTTTTTGAAAATACTTCTTTTTGTAAAAAAAGTATAACAGAGAAGAAAATTGATAAAATAAAAAAAAATTTTGTGAAAATAGCAAAATATATAAAATGTATAATATAGTACTAAATATGTTAAAATATATGTAACAAAAAAATTGTATATTGTGTTAAGATAGCGATGATTCCGAAAGTTTACAATCTTGAGAACGGTAAGTAGAAAGAAATATATGTAATTACATAAAAATCTGGTCTCTAATAATCAATTTTGTGGAGTGTGGAAGTGAAGCGGTTGGTACTCGCGAAGCGCTTGAAAATGGATTCGAACAGCCCGCCATATGCGAATGCGGCACAATAATCAGCGCGCCACTTTGGTTTATTTCGAGAAACTGTGGAATAGAGTCGACTTTTCAGCATACTTATCCGTATACTTTTGACTACGGCGACGTACATTTTGTATGAAAATGCCGCGAAGTTACAGCAACGAGGAAAATGCAGACATAATTTATGTTCACATTTTTTGTGACGGCATTGCGGAATGAAAGGTACATAAATACCACAGGCGATTTCGTAATCGAATTGTACTGCATAAAAGTGTATTTATTAACACCTTCAGAAGATTGCTTTCATTATTTATAAATTCCGAACGCGGCCTTTCTCGAGCTACTGACAAGCTCGAGACGCAAGCAACTGACCTTATTGTGATAAAAGCAGAAGAAAATTCATCAACCAGTACAAGAAGAGTGAGATTCTTCTGGGTCGTGTGTTGCGAAAAGTACAGTGTGGACATTTTTTCACAATGAAGGTTTGTAACCTTACAAATTTTATTATGTGCAGCAGTTACAACCACAAGACAGGGAATTGCAGTTTTGTATATGGATTCTTGAAAGGACTTTCTCCCCCGCAGATATCATTCATAGACGAAGCACAGTTCACAAGAAGTGAATAATTAATTAATTCTAGAAATAGTCATTTATGGGCTCCTTGAAATCAACGAGGAACACTTGGAAGACGATTCCAAGTACATTTTTCCTTAAATGTGTTGTGCGGAATTGTTGGAAATCAAATTATACACGGTGATTCAGTGCCCGTTGCTACGCCAGCAAGATCACCTGACCATACTCCAGTTGAGTTTAATCTTTGGGGGCATTTAAAAAGTCTAGTATACACACAAACTTTTGACAACAGATCTGCTCTTGTAATGCGAATTAGTGATGATTTTGAAGAAATCGGGAATAACCGGAAAGTATTGGAGTCAGTAACGGCGTCTGTATTACTACGGGCTGATTTGTGCTCAAAGAAGGTCATTTTGAAATTATTTTGTAAGTTCAGTACTGCTAAATGTTTCAGAAAGACCCAATTTGTAAATTTGTATTGCATTTTTCATTTCTCTAAAATTTCTCATGTCTGTGTAAATAAATATATTAATTTCTTTTGTAAATATTAAACAGTTTATATCTTTCTGATGTGTTTACATGCTTCTGCAATGCAAGTTTTTCCCCTACAAACCATTTTTTCAATCCAACTTTTGAGTGCTAATTGCGGCTCGGCTATTCAAAATATCCAAGTACTTTATTTAACAATATATGCTTCAAATTGTCTCCAGAGATTATTTTCGAATTTTGAAGTTTCCTTCACAGGCAAGCTGTATAACGACGGAGACGGAAAAGGTTAAGATATCTTCGCAGAATTGCAACACAATGAGAGGGGAGCCACGAGAAATTCCAACGAAGAGCCACGAAGATATGTGTCGCAACCAGTGGCCCGATTAACGATTTGAAACAGAGAGGTTTCTCCGACCAACACCAGGCGAATACCGGAGCAGAACATAACAAACGGGCTACGAATCGCCATTGCTTTTTCCTTCCTTTTCCTTGTGCTATCGTCATGCCTTACACACATTTACACTAACATGCACTACACTACCACACACGCCGGGAGACCGGTCGGGGGTTTAGAGCTTGTCCCTGCTGGGGCGGTGCCCGGCTGGTGGGAGATACCTGGTTTGGGGAAACTTCACTTGCCAACTGAAGGCCGGCGCCGGATCTCGCCATCCAACGGAGGAAGACCATCGCCACCTTGCAAGGAAAACACACACTAAACTTACGGAACCAATGACCTTAGAATTTTACGCGTCCGGAGTCACTAACAATCAATTAATCAACCATCCCGCCCCGCCCTTCACTGATCCGTGCCACTTCGTCCGCCTACACTACGCAACCCATCCCTGCCCAGCTCCGTTCAAACTCGCCCTATCCCCGGTATCCCCCCGCCCTCCACTCCACTCATCCCCGTCTCCCTCTGTCCCGAGGAGGCATTTCGAGCACGCTGCTCTCGGGTCTCTGCCCCTCTCTACATACGGGCGCACACGCGTGCAAGCAGCGCTTCTCGGGGGATGACGTCATTCGACAGAGGTTTACAATTCCGTCAGATGCATTGCATAATAACCTCTCCATTGTGAAGGGCGTGTACGCGTAGCTGAAAAACGTTGCGTACCAACTGCTAGTACATACGCGATGTCACTTACTGAAGATTATTATGAAACAACTGTTGATCTGAATAGTGCGCGTGAGGAAAAAGAGTTTATAAAAGTGCATTCATCCGTGTAATCGAACTATTTAGTGTACAGTAAAGAATGCTCGTGGTTCGGAAGCTTTTCGACACCCACGACTTTAATCCGATTACGGCACAAATAAATACATAGCCCTTCTGAGGATTCACTGAACCATGGGTGGTTTTTTGTTAGTGACGTACCGGCAGGGCATTGAACTAAATTTCATTAGTCTGCTGACGTGTTTACAATGAGACATCTTTAGTGAAGCGAGTGAGTGGGTGAGAATTTGTTTCCGGGTGCGTCAACTATTTCGGACATTAGCATTGTGAATGTAGTGCATGTTATAACCCCCGAGGTGGCGATACCACAAACGTCAAACTGCTTAAATCCATTTTGGATGTAATACACCCCAAATATAAAACAAGACGAGGTTGGTGTATCACCAGATTACCGCAATTAATACAGAATTTAATTTCTTAAATGCAATAACCAAAAATGAAATAACTGACAATTTTTCAAGAATTTTTTTCAAAATCGCGGCGCCTTGAGTGGAACCAGATCGATCGCGGAATATCCATTTGGGAAACTATCGTAGCTATGGTTTAGGCGCTATAGTGTTCACAGACGGACGGACATTTTTCAGTCAATTCGTCTTTCGGCATCAAGAATCCTTAAAATAGGGATTCTGGAAACACCACATTTTGAGTTTTTTTTCTTAATTTACCAACTGGATTTATCTACTTTATTCATTATCAAGACTCGGCAATGAATTTATTCTGCCGAAAATCCTCCGTTTTACGCGCAACATTTCATAACATTTCATAACGAACATAAAAATGAAGTAAAAATGAAGTTGATAAAGACAAAGCGAGTCTTTGGAAAATGCAATCCATCGCACCTCAAAAAAGCATGAATGGTAACTGTCTTCACACACGTTCTCTTCTGTGGTCGGATTTCCTGTTATGCACTAACATAGGGAATCAACGGCGTTGCAGGTATCGGCCTGGAGACGGCGAAAGAGCTGGCGAGGCGCGGAGCCCGGGTGCTGTTGGCCTGCAGGGATCCCGTGAAAGGGCAGCAGGCCTTAGGTGAGTCGAATCGGTGGCGAGAACTCCGTTACATGTGCAGTGCGGAAATTATATCGCTTCATGGAGCTCCTGTCGCTGGACCTGGCTTCTTTGGAATCTTGATGGAATTTGTCGTTTGTTAATAGACATATGTGGTGTTCGTGTGATAGAGTAATGTGTGGTTCCGGTTGCCGTGCGAGTGGCCATTACCGCTGGGGCGACGGTGGAGCTCCTGTCACTGCACGTGGTTTCCTTGCAGTCTTAGAGTAATGCGTGATAGAGTAATGTGTGGTTCCAGTGACCGTGCTTGTAGCCGCCACCACCGGAGCGACGGTGGAACTCCTGTCGCTGGACTTGACTTCCTTGGAGCCTTAGAGTAATGTGTGGTTGGTGTAATCGAGTCATGTGTGGTTTCAGTGGCCATGCGTGTAACCCCCACAGCCGGGGCGGCGGTGGAGCTCCTGTCGCTGGACTTGGCTTCCTTGGAGTCTTAGAGTAATGTGTCGTTGGTGTAATAGAGTAATGTGTGGTTCCAGTGGCCGTGCGTATGGCCGCTACCGCCGGGGCGACGGTGGAGCTCCTGTCGCTGGACTTGGCTTCCTTGGAGTCTTAGAGTAATGTGGCTGTCGTGTGATAGAGTAATTTGGGTGTCGTGTGATAGAGTAATGTGTGGTTCCAGTGGCTGTGCGTGTGGCCGCCACCGCCGGGGCGACGGTGGAGCTCCTGTCGCTGGACTTGGCTTCCTTGGAGTCTTAGAGTAATGTGGCTGTCGTGTGATAGAGTAATTTGGGTGTCGTGTGATAGAGTAATGTGTGGTTCCAGTGGCTGTGCGTGTGGCCGCCACCGCCGGGGCGACGGTGGAGCTCCTGCCGCTGGACTTGGCTTCCTTGGAGTCTTAGAGTAATGTGGCTGTCGTGTGATAGAGTAATTTGGGTGTCGTGTGATAGAGTAATGTGTGGTTCCAGTGGCTGTGCGTGTGGCCGCCACCGCCGGGGCGACGGTGGAGCTCCTGTCGCTGGACTTGGCTTCCTTGGAGTCTGTGCGTGCGTGCGCCTCCAAGGTGTTGGCCACGGAGCAGCGCCTGGACATCCTTGTCAACAACGCAGGGGGGCTGTATTTGGGGAGCGAACCGACGATCGATGGCTTGTTCCCGGAGATACAGGTCGGTGCTTTGCCTATTGCGACCGGCTGGCTCGGGCGAAACACGCGTGCCGGCTGACAATTGAGCCTTGAAGAACAGATTAAACAGAGAGGTCGTTATTTTGGCAAGAAATGAATTTCTTCTTATGAGGCTTTTTGTCATATTAGTTTTTAATTGTACAAAATCAAGTACAAAAGGTCACTGTACATTCCATTTTTTGTTGAGCCATCCAAGAGTTGGACGTGAAGATGAGGCACCTGTAAAAGAGTGAGACGTAGAAAGGGAGACAAGAGTAGAAGTGAAATGAAAAGTGTTATATTATCTTGCCTGATTTGTACCTGTTCGAAATGTTTAATCACATTTATTTAGATTTTTGTTATGGAGTTATCGTGTTTTTCTTTGCATCAAGAATATTATCAATTTTAGTAATTCGATATCAAAAAGTTTTGCATTTTAAGTGCAAACATATTGTCTTGTATCAGCTCTGATGATACGCTTCATCAATCGAACTTTTTACAATTAAATTGTAATGTATTTAGACTAATTACATTTTCAAATTAGATTTTTTTATTTTTCTAGAACTTTCTGATAATATACTTACGGTTTTTTACAATTCATTTTTTTAATTGTTTTTAATTTTATTCAGCTTCTATGTTTGTGATGGGTCAAATGCCCATACCTCTCTTACTGCTAGCGTTGCCACCTCTTCTGTTTTGACCCGTCTCTCAGAAGTAATCTCTGGGCTCCAGATTACTATGGAAAACCTCATTGTTATACGAGTGATATACGAATCACTTGTTCTCAATTTAGCGAATTGTTTAAATTTTTGTTTACCAGCCATCGGGAACTGAGTTATAAAAAAGATATATTAAATAAAAAATACCTTGGAGGTATTTTACCAAACAGATTGGAAATAATAACCTAATGAAATTTTAAAAAATTCATAATTGGGATTATAATACCTAGTTTGACTGGAAGATGCGCATAGTTTCGTATTTATATGTGTAATATAATGTAAAAATATTATAGAATCTACATTATTTCATAGAAAATATAATTAAGAGTATTTTTTAAACATAAAACACTCATTACGACTTATTATGCCCCATTAAAAATCTCTGGGCCATGGGCTTCCAGAAGGTGGCAACCCTGCTCACGACCTTGTTTCAGCCTCCGTTTGGGTCCCTTTCAGGTCAACCACTTGGGCCCCTTCCTGCTGACTGTGCTGCTGGTCGACCTGATGAAGAAGTCCGCCCCGGCGCGAGTGGTCTTCGTGGCGTCGATGGTGCACAGCTTCGTGTCCATGGACCCCGAGCACCTCGACTACGCGCGCGCCAGCCGCCTCTCCAAGTGGCACACGTACTGCCTCAGCAAACTCGCCTCCGTCATCGCAGCGAAGGAGCTCGCTCGCCGCCTCTTGCACTCAGGCACGTGGCGTTCGCGAGCGAAAGCTTACACGCGTTTTCGTTTCGGGGCTATCGCGCAGTTTTGCCCACCTTCCCGGGTGCCACCCACCGGCGCCACCAGGGTCTCGTGCTGTCACTACCGCTCACCTGCAACCCCTTCCTACTGAGAAGCCCACTCGTATTTCTTGAGTCTCGCTCAGGTACACGTAGGTATTTCTCGATCTGACATGTATTAAAATTTAGCGACTTAGCTCTATTTTCAGGTTGATTAGAAATTGCAGTCGAATCCGCCTGGTAGGGATTCTTTTATCCGTAACGTCCATTCTATTATTTTATCCATAACGTAATTCCATTATATGAAAATGGAAATCGTTGTCCTTTTAGAATTATTAGAGAATATTAGGAAAGATTAAGCTTAAAAAACAATGCCTTATGGTAGAATCCATTATCTACAATCACATGCTAAAATTTAGTTGCCGCACGAAAAAGTATATGTAAGATAGAACGTGTGACACTTTAGTCACCAAGTGCAAAATATGAAGAGGAAATTAATAAACAGTGATTATTGATTCTTTAAGTGATAGTATTATTGAACAGTGCCACACTGTCAATTTTTGGCGTTTTATTTTCGCTAATTCACAGTCATTGTTTTGGTAAAGAGAATATTCCTCCTTACCGCATAAGCGGCATGGTTTAGAAGTGAATGTTTGGCCTTACAACGTGTGGTAGATAAAATTAAATAGTCATGAGATAAATTGAGATTATTACAGTACTAACATGGAATAAAAACCAGAAGGGTTATCCTTCGTGCGTTCTTGTGCTTCTTTGATAATATAAGTTACAAGAAATAAACATTTATAAATAATAGTAGATTAATATACTTAAAGTTTAACATTCAGTAAGAGATTTATGAAACATAATTAAATAAAAAAACTAGTATCATTAACAACGAAAAACGATTGTAATGGTAACAAAAGTTTCAGTACAAGGTAAACTAGTAGCAAGGTGTTTACGGCTGGCGCAACCTCTCGCATCCCAGTCACCACGTCCCATCTTCCCAATCTCCCTCTTGGAGATCTCGTTCCTTCATCGTCTTCTCTATCTCATTATTCCATGTTTTTCTTGGTCTGACACGCTTCCTGTTTATTTGAGATATACTGTAGTGTTGTAAATTTGTATAAGATTGCTACTGGCATTGTTATGTTGACGATTAATCCGTGAGCAAAAGAGTGAATTTAGGGGAGGAAACTGGAAATCGTCCCTTTAAAAAGCTTGATGAAAGAAATAATTTCACCTTGCCAGGAATAAATTAAATTCGTTTATATGTGTTTATCTTTTATTTACACACTTTGATATATTCAAAACATGGAATAGAAATGAAGGAAATTGGTCAAGAAAACATCCCGAGAGCAATTCTAGGATTCATCCAGACTGTTACGTGAGCGAAGGTGGTTGTTTCACTCTTGAATTCTTCGATTTCTTTTCCCTCTTACTGGGGATTTGAATGCCCCTATCTTTTGTTGGTTGGTTGGTTATTCCGGATTGGTTAGAGATTCCGGGCGCGTCATCTACTGGCGGCATTAGTCCCATAAGTGTAATACATGTTTTCCCTCTGGAGGGGGCGGTGATCTTCCCCCGCTGGGTGTTGAAATCCGGCGCCGACCTACCTTTGGTTAGCGGCGTTTCCTCCAACCAGGTATCTTCCACTAGCGGGGCACCGCCCCAGCCGGGACAAGCTCTAAGCGCCCGACTGGTCTCGCGACATGTATGGTAGTGTAGCGCGTGTTAGTGTAAGTGTGTGCAAGTATGGGGTGAGGAAAGGACAAGAAAGAGGAAGGAAAGATCGCGCACGGTCTTTGGCTGTTTGTTCAGCGACACCAGTTGATGCGCTGAGCCACCTCTCCTGATCCCGTGTTAAGAAAATTACCAATTCACACCAAGATAACTTCTCAATAATACGCCATGATATGATATTTCAGTTCTTATTGGAGAAACTTACATCACTAAATCAATATTCCAGATTTTTTCCAGAATTTGTTTTCAGGCTGTATTGGTAAAATTAATTAGTGAAGTGTTGTTTTATTTGGTTTTGTAGTACTGATTCCTTGCCTTTGCTTTTCCAGGGGTGACTGTAAACTCTCTGCATCCTGGAGCAATACGAACAAATGTGTACCGCTCTCTACCTCTCTGCGGAAGGCCTTTGGTGAACCTCTTCACCTCAATCTTCTGCAAGGTGAGTCATTTCAATTCATTCCATAGAGGGTCTGTCAGAAAATAACATAAATTTCTCGTCATTTGTTATTGTTTGGAGAGCACTACTATTCAAAAACGAAAGAGACGTAATATGTATATTTACGATTAGACGGCCTTCGTTTTTGTGTTCTAAATCAAATAAGACAAGTTTTACAAGTCATATTTCATATCTCATGGTAATTACATAAAAATCACTCAGGCAGAGAAGATAATTTGCGTCGTGTCCACGCCTTTGCAAATCGCCCAATTCGGTAGGATTATTACTGCACATCTTTTCTTGAACAACGGCTTGCAAAAATTCGGGTAGAGTGTTGGTATTAGTTACAAATTGGCCATTAGATTTTATGAAGCAATCTCTGGATCTCTGGAAACTTTTTTTAATAATTTGGGTTCTAACATTCTTAGGAGTTCGAGGTATCTCTTGTGATCGATCTTCTCCTTCTTCGGTCATTTCTGTAGATTTTTGGAGAAAATCACGGACAGAAGTTCTTGTCTTCTGCAGAAAATAGTTTCTAATTCGCGCCAGTGAAGATGTGTTTGGAATGTTGTCATCAGTGCTCGCTGTGAGCTTTTATCTTCAATTGTTTATTGTATCAGATAGGGGGAAGCAAGGTCATCGTTCAAGCAAAGCTGCGCGATTAATATTAAATGATTGTATCATGGCATAAATGCTTCCATCGAAGTTACTGCTTGTAGTACGTGACCGTGAAATGTGGAAGCTTTGCCGCCAAGATAAACAAGCGAAGACGGCGTCTGATGAGGGTGGGTTGCGGATGATGCATTGTGTGCCAGTTTCGAGACTCGACAACCCCTCCCCCCTTCCTGCCCTCGCCGGTCGCAAGGAGTAAATCGCCCGCCGCCCACACTTCCGCACCAACTGCGCCATGTCACCATCGTTGTCTCCTCTGCCTCGCGACATTCCATTAGCATAAATCCACATGGAGCATCGCACCGTTACAATACTATAATCGAATTAAAATAGTGTAACACAAAAAAGTTTACATAAGGTCGTACATTTTTATTTCTTTTAAAAGGAAAATATTGTAGGCAGTGATAGTTCAATATTGAATATTGAAGATTTTTGTCTTGAATGAAATTTGTTCTCGATATCTCGAAAAATGCGGGTACAGTGTTGATAATAGACACTTTTGTTAAATGAAATCTATTTAAAAAAGTAGGCTTTTAAAAAGATAATGCACGCTTTTTAAAACAGAAGAGTAGTTTGACGAACGTTTGCAGTTCGAATTTCCAGCACTTCTTGTGTTAGAATATGCCAGGGGCTGTACGTATTTTACTCTGTATATCATGTTGCAGTTCAACAATGGGAATGCTGCGACACGGCAGTTTGAAATTCTCAGAATAATTTCTCAGGGCAGGGTTTCAGTGTGCGCTTACGATGGGTAATGAGTTTAACAAGTGCTGGCTGAGATGTGTTGATATGGATAGAAATTGCGGTATTATAATTTTACGTAACCCTTACTGAAGCGAGAAAGTACGTGCTGTCGCAGCACTTTGTTCTCTTTACTTGGAGAATCGGGTCACTGCTCCGTTTAGCCCGTTCGTATCTAAGTTGTGATCACTGCCATTTTCCACTCTTCGTGAACTCAGCGTGTTTTGTTATAACGTTGAAATTAGGATCGTCTACAAAATAATAAACTGTGAGCAATCGTGCCATTCCTGTCTTAGACTGCATTGGAGGGAGCGCAGACGAGTATTTACCTGGCTGCGTCCGAAGAAGTGGAGGGCGTCTCCGGACGCTATTTCACCGATTGCAAGGTAATGGACTATCTTCATTATATTATTATTTATTGCCTGATAAGCGCCTGGTATACTACCTGATAAGCGCGCCGCAATGGACAAATAGTGGCAGGATTACAGACATTTCACATAAAAAGACAACTACAACACAAAACCTATCAGTTTTATATTTCTCTCATAATAGATCACAATTATCTGAGTATAATCCTAGAATAGTGCCATTTCAATAAATTGTTCAATTACTTAGAAAATGAAGTTTTGATAAAATTAAAATTGGCCTCCTTCTTCTACTAATTAACATTGATCAAACATTGAAAATAAAATAAAAATATATTCATTTTAAAAAATTAACAGAATTGTAACTAAAAGAAGTGGTCTTCTGTTGTCTACTCATTCGATTTGTTAATATTTATTTTCAGTCCCGTAAAACTCGTATCATGTATGTAGTGTACCGTATGTGGTTGTTCAAATCGCGCGCGTATCTCCATTTTTCATTTTATTTTGTTTTTCAATTCAAGTGATCAGTTGGACTTCACCAGATTATTACAATATTAAGTTGTTATGGAATATTTGAACTTACAATAAACAATGGCAAAGAAACAATAATTAATTATTTGTAGATATTTTTCTTTATCCTTCTAAGATTATTATTATTATGAGAATTTGTTATCATGAGAACATTGGATATAATATTGTTATCATGGCGTATCCTTTCCACGTGTGTTGCTGCTAATGTGTGCACTGGATGTGTGTGCAGGAGGCCCGCATGTCGTCCCAGGCTTTTGACTGGACATTGGCCAAAGCAGTGTGGAAGAAGAGCGAGAATTTGGTCGGCCTCCGAGACGACGAGCGACCCGTTCTTGCTGTCTGAGACGTCTGTCTCCATATGGATTCTTCAAGAAGAGCATTAAGCAAACGTGTCTCACACGAGTCTTACATTTCAGTGAAGGTTTTTTTGTTGTTGTTGAGTATTGCGTGAGAAAATGTGTATTACAATTTACTTCAAAAAGGATCTTTAACGCAGGAAATCACATAAAAAACGAATAAACGAATGTTTCTACCAAGTAACAACGAACATGGAAACTTTTAGTGAGTGTGGTGAGTGAGTTAGTGAGTTTAGTGAGTCTTGTGCTTAGATTGTACGGTTGCCGCCCCCCCCCCCCGCCAATAATTGAAAGCGTTCCTATAATATCTTAGAAATATACATTTAACGACATTCAATATTCAAGAGATTGTTCAAAGCTCGTGTATTGAGGACGGGAGTTCGGAAAAATGCCGTTTTATAATTTTTACGATTTTTAGACTTTTAACAATAGGAATTACTTAATTGTGTATCTGGAGCTGTTTAAGTAGATTTTTATTTTGCCTTTTTTGTCTATTTAAGTTTCTGAAGCCTATTATTTTCCTTTTTGCCTAATTTGTGCCTTTTCTTCCATATTTGTGGCATTTTCTGCCCTTTTCGTTATTATTTTCCGTTTTTTCTCTCCTAGCACCAATCGCTATCAAGTTGGAAACACACCTGCTATCCTGAACAACATGAAGGCACGGTCGTGAATTGTCTTTCTGTTGACGCGGAGGCTTTCCACGTTTGTGCGAACGTAAATTTTAAAGTTGAAATGAAAATGTGAATAATTTAATTATTAATTTTTTACACTAATTACTTTTTAAATGGTAATTTTTTCAACGTGTCCTGTGTTTTGCCCCCTACTTAAGCAACAATCAAAGCCTTTTTTGCAAGCATATTTTAGTAAAAATAAATACATTTTTCTCTACCTATTTTAGGTAAAATAAATGCCTTCCGGGCTCTACTCATGGATATTAAATAACTTTGAACCCAAGAGCACCTAACGAACGCTTCTGGTGGTCTCCCATGCCATAGAACAAACCCATGCCCAGACCTTGCGCCATATCTCTCTCTTTGCTGTATTACTGCATATACTCTTCGGCTCTATGCTTCCACACAGGGCTCAATAAGGCCTTCGGATCACAACTAGTGAGTGGGAGTCTGAAGGGAATACCAGTTTTCTGTCTTCGTTTGCCTCTAGCTGTAAATTTATTTTCTCAATTTCGCGAGTTATTGGAAGTCCACAAGTGATCTCTATTATTGACGGCATTGAATTCATTGTTTATGATGTTTGGAGAATTTGTTTTCTTTTGATGGACGTTTTTTTATTCAAAATGCAGTTCTGGATGGAAAGCCCTTTGTATCTCTGTTTGTGTGTGAATCACCAACCGTTGAGAGACTACCAAATCCCGTCACTACGGTGACTGCGCGTGTGTTGTGAATACAAGTGTGTGTGGAAGATCTTTCATTATTGCAATATATACCAGGGTAGTGATATTTTCGAAATAAAATAATTTTATGTAAAAGGTGACCAAACAATAATGTTTATTGCAAAGAGCTGGAGTGCGTCCACCGTATTTTCGAAACAAAGTTAATTTTTGTTTTATATTTTCTATTGTATTACCGTCAGCTGTCTCAATACATCACTAATATAAAAGCTCGAGTGCCCACTGGAAATCAAAGCCAGAACCACGTGTGCGGAAAGTGAATATACTTGGCTCGGACACTACACATAAAATTATGTAAACAATGCTTGAAGATTGACTTTTATTAAACTTTATATAATATTTGACATTAATTGTTTTGAGTTTTATTATATATTAGTGTTATGAATTTTGGAAATTACATTTCAGTCATTCCAGCTCCAGTTTGTTGTGGAAACAGTCGCAACTGCTTTTAGGCCTAGTACCTGTATCAAAATTTCTGATGGAGCTAACTAATTTAACAATTTCATTTAACAAAATACCACTCCCACTCACTTTTATAACAAATATGCCTACAATTCTACTGTAAAAACGCATTGGCGTATGGTCTAATTGTAACATTTGACCAGGCATATATCATCTCCTAAATTACTGCATCAAATGAGGTCGTTACAGAATAATCTGCATGATTTAGGGCACCACCTGTTGTGAAGTATACGTAACTTTCTGTTTTCAATGTAGACCTATCTTTAAAAGCTACTCTACTTCTGCAACTCAAATTCTGTGTTCTCACCGTTATTTTATATCATCCTTATATTTAAAACTTTAAGGGTTTTCGTTAAGAAAGAAATTTGAACTATTTTTGAACTATACGTTGTGGTGTCACCAATCACATTGGAATAATTCTACTGTGGCGTCGCCAATAATATCATAATAACTTCATCTAGAGATAGCTTCCATCGCGGCAAAGTAGGTCAAGGGACGATGCCTTTGTCGCGAAGACCCCTCTAACGGCCGCCAGGCCACGCCCCTCACGTGGCAGAGCCTGCCACGACCGCACTTAGGCCCCATCAGAGGCGGACACGTTTATTACCCCTCGTAAAAGCCGGCCGAGCCGTCGGCCAACCCCACAACGAACAATGCACGCCCCCGCACCCCTTTTTTTGCCGCGCGCTCGGGGAAGGAACACGAAGTCCCAAAGGGTTGACACGGATGTCTATTAAGAAAAGGACACGTTTATGACACCTCGTGAACGTTACCATTCTAGCCATCGGCCACCCCCCCATCAAACAATACCCACCCCCGCACCCGTTTTGCCACGCACCCGGGTAAGGCTCCCAGATCCCCAATGGGGCTATTTAGAAATTAACCGTCGCAGGCTGCCGATTAGCCTCCGCCGACCATTTATGGCCCATGAGAATACCGCTACCGCGTGAACACGTGTCCAGACAGCTGGAAGAAGCTTCTGGGATCACTTACAAAGGAAGAGAGAGAGAGGAGGGGGGCCGGAGATAGAAAGAGAGAGATCTCTGAAAAATTCCACGAAAACTGCAACTTGATTGGTAAACTACAATGCTGAAACGCAGTTACCCTCAGCCAATGGGAAGTTTCACTATGAGAGAAGGGGTAAATTTACAGATTTAGAAACATTTTGGGAGGGGGGAAGGGAGCTTTCTTGAACACGAGATGCACAGAGGACATTTACTTACGATCGAAACGCGATTAGGGGAAAGACGTTCCCAGAGTGGAGAAACTTACTTACGATCAGAACGCGACTAGGGAAAGATGTTCGCAGAGTGAAACTTACTGAGGATCAGAACGCGGCTAGGGGAAGGACATTCCCAGAGAGAAGTTTATTCTTATTTGGACGCGACTAGTGGAAAGATGTTCGCAGAGTGGAACTGACGATCAGAACGCAACTAGGGAAAGATGTTCGCAGAGTGGAACTTACTATCAGAACGCGACTAAGGGAAAGACAGTAACAGAGAGAAGTTTATTCTGATTAGGCCGGCACTAGTGCAAAGACATTCTTAAAACGGCACCGCGGATTTGCCGCGGAGGAAACTCGGGCGGGAGATAGCAGGATCCCGCGCTACTTCCGCGTAGGCCCGTCTGCCTCCGCCGCCTTTCGCCACGTCGGGTCCATTCATTGCCCGCACTGCACTACGGCCAGCGCCCGTGGCCCCTCGACCGACTGAGTCCGCACGATCCGGCGACTCCGTCGCCGCGCCCCGCCGCCAGCTGAGGAGGGACGCATCGCGGGAGGTCGGCGACCTGGGACTGCCCGCCGCCTCCGCATCCGAGGGTCGCCGCACAGCCAGCCCGTGGAGCCAACACAGCCAGCGGTGAAAGTTATGACGCGAGGCTGCCTCGCAGGACATTTTTGGGCGAGAGATTAATAGTGGCCGCGCTCAGGCCCTGCAGATTGTAGATGGTGGATAGAATGTTGCATGCGTTATTAGAAATTAAGCCTTTTATGTTAGCCTTAAGGAAATTATTTTATTAGTGATCAGAGTAATGAGCCCGCAGAATAGATCTAAGAGGAAACCTGTGTCGCCCTTAGCGACCTGTAACTTCCCTGGCAGCTCATGGTGCCAGGAATAAACCTCAATTTGTTAAAAAATGATTCAGTGTGTTAATTCATGACCTCCCAACACTTCCATCCAACCACGTTACAGGAACTGAACCTGGCGCCCTCCCCCGCTTACATTACAACGTTTTAGATCGCTTTATAAACAACTAAGGCAATTAGTGACCACTATAATTTACACCAGAGATACCATATATAAATTATTATAACAATAAGAAATATTAAGTACAATGAATGTTTATAATAATTCAGATTATTTTATCAAGACCAACAATATTAAGATAGTTTAACATTGGTTTGCAACCTTCAATTGAATTAAATATTTCATATACATCGTTTTTGATGCCAAAAGAATTTCTACTCAACCAAATTTCGTATTTATTTATTTAATTGGAAGGTACAGATGTGCTGTCGTTTGCTAAACTTAACCCGTTTTAGATAACAACAACAATAATAATAATAATAATAATAATAATAATAATAATAATAATAATAATAATAATAATAATAATAATTTCTGCAAGCAGGTCTTCCTGTTGGGCGAGCAAGGGTGAGTGAGTGTGACCGTATAGTTAGAGAAGTGAAAGTAACGAATTTTTTTAATTTCAAAGATTGGTGAAAGGGTACAAAGTGTCCCTTTACAAAAAAGATTCATTTATTATAATATGTGATGCAATACATTTTTAAATCGAGCGTCAGGAATCCTGTTGTAGTCCAACGAGATATTTATCGTCCAGATCTTGGGAAACACAAATTATTTCATTTACATTTGCAGAAACATGTTTGAATTTGTGTTCACAATGAAATGTGATTGCATTGTTCCACAATTTGTAAACCCTTCTCTTTTCGTTAGTCATAAGAACTGAATGACATGAAAGAGTATACTGGGGAGATTCTGCCTATATGTTGTAACTTGTATCTCTACAGTTCACCGCGAGAGGTGACTCAGTGCAACAACTGATGTCAGTGCAGTGCCTCTGACCTGGAGGTCCTAGGTTCGAGTGTCGGCAGTGGCAATGATTTCGACACTCGCTTGTCGGCTAGATGAAATTCTGGAGATCGAATTCTGGAAATCGTCGTTGTCTGGAGAAGAATTCTAGCGGCGGGCTGCCCTGATCGGCACTTTTCCGTGATTTCTTCGATCAACACCAGGCGAATGCCGGGGCAGTACCCTAACAAACGGGCCTCGGACCGCGCGGGATCTTTCCTTCCTTTTCCTACCCTCACCCTTTACACACGCACACACTAACATGCGCTTCACTACCAGACATGCCGGAACACCGGTCGGGAGCTTAAAGCTTGTCCCGAGTGGGGCGATGCCCTACTGGTGAGAGATGCCTGGTTGAGGGAATCCCCGCTAGCCAACGGTAGGCCTCTGCTGGATCTCGCCATCCAGCGGGAGAAGATCACCACCACCTCACCCCGCGGAAAACATCCATTATACTTACGGGACTAACGACTTCAGTAGTTGACGAGCCCGAAATCACTAACAACCAACCAACTAACCATCTATAGTTCTCTTTTGTGCGATATAATCGTACGGGGTCAGCTAGTTTTATATGAATTAATGTTAACAGAACTCTTATAAAACTTTTTGTAACGCTTGCTTTTTAAAGATTAAGACATAACACAAGTCATAACGTGCCCCTGTTAGGTTCCAAAACTTGTCTTTTTGTAATATTTTGGACCTTGTAAAAGTTCTCACTGTCTTCTTTGAAGAGACCGCTCCCCCCCCCCCATCCACGAGGCCGATGTGCCGAAGGTCGACCACTGCTTTCGCGGCAGCATGTACAGCATGCAATCTTTACGGCAATTACCCACTCTACTCTGCCTCCGGCATTCATTCATTAGTCGTCATCAAACCCGTCATTTAGAATCCTTTCCGTTAATCGCACCTACTCCGTCACGATGTGTTCCTGCTTTATATTACATTCAAATTATTTTTTCTCCTTCACCACCCTACATACGCTCGTCACTGAGTTCTGGACGTGAACACCTCTGGGTCAAATTACGGCATTCAATACTCCTTCTGACAACACAAACCCGCACACCCCCAATATCTGCGCTTTCGTAAACGTTAAATGAATGGGGACTTTATTAAGAATCAGTTATTGGGTTTATCTTGACCTCATATTAAAAATATAATCGTCAGGGTAGGTCAATAAAAAGTCAGTTATTTTACAGTGCCAACGTTTATTTTTTTATTTATTGGGTTCACTACAGGGCTCTAAATATACAATTTAACATATAAGATTGTCTCTGCTTTGGTGTACAGCAAATTGTATTTTGAATATGTTGATTTTCTTACGTAACGATACATCGGGTTAACTAATTGCACAACTCGAATATATCTCTTCTATGTTATTGTATATTCATATCTCTGAGGCAAGCCCAAAAAATTCGCCGAAACCTTGAAGCTGTAAAGAAAACAGAATTTAAACAAACAGTGCGTAGCGGAGAAAAAGCAAATTATAATCATAAGCACTGTAGTTATATTGGAGACATTACCTATAAATTTCATTTTAAAAATTCATCAAAGTATCAAGTACCGAGTAGACAACCTTTAAGTATGAAAACACTGGCATTACGAAAATAGAAAATCATTTTTTCTTAGACGAATGCTCCCGGCGGCGAATAAGAAAACGATTTCAACTCTTGTTTTTCTAGTTAGTGAAGCATTAATTCATTGTGATTATTTAATTGATTAATTGGGAAACAGTGCTAGAGTACTATAAATTTAAATGAAACCTTGCAATTGAACTTTTAAAAGTATTTGTATTTCTGTTATTTCGAAATCACCACCAAGCAGCTTTTTGCGTGAACGCGTCGAAACCCGCGGAAACACGCATGTGAGTGGACCGCTGTGGGAAATCACCTTGAGCGGCAGTTGTTTTTGCCGCCGTACCTGAAGCAGCCTTCGCTTGACTCCGCCCGGCCGCAAGCAGTCGCGGGAGCGTCGACGCACGAGGAACTCTGCGAGCTGCGGGTCGGAAGAGGCGCTCGCGATGGGGGTGTGGGAGATCGTGGGGATGGTGGTGGGAGTGGGGGCGGCGTGCGTGGTGGTGGCAGCCATTGCGTTTAAAGTGTGGTTCAAGAAGACGACTGGAATGTGCAGGTCAACGCGGAGGTTGGATGGGCTGACGGCAATGGTGACCGGCGCCAACTCAGGTGCGTCTCGTCTCATCTACGTGCTAATCTCGCTGAGCGTTCGTCTCGGTCTCGTTGAGCAGAAGAATGCTACGAAAGGAACTTTCTGTGGTAACTTCTCACACATCTATCTTCATGTACAAATTTTAATAGTTGCTAGGGATATTTTAATTGTAAACAATTCGTTGAAAATACCATAACGAAAAAGAGACAATTGGAATTAATATTTTCATGTGCGAGGAAATAATCACCATGTTTGCGAAATTGGTAATGTTAAACAATAGGGGTAATGTTAAACATTGCATCTATTGAACATTTCTTGACGAAGTCACATTAGTACATTAAGTATTTTCAAACAAATATTATTAATACATTGAATTCAAAGAGTGTTTCGTGATTTAATTAGGATAATTATATTTTAACAATATTCGTGAAATGATAATTTCAAATGTTAAAGAAATTCGAGGATTTGATCAGTTCAAACATTGGGATAATTCCATCAAACAAAACCAACATGTTTACATCCAAATAATACGTTCAATTGGAAATACGTTAAATAACTATCAGAATCAATATTTATGTTCCGTTTGTAACACAAGTTGACTATTTCTTCAAATGCAAGCGAAAGACTAAAGATTTTGAACGAAGACACAACTTAGATTCACTTTAAAGATTGGAATGTTTTTACAGTGTAGTTTGTATTTCCTTTGCCACTAAAATTATTACAATTCTAAAGAAATTTCATAAGATCTTCAACGGTTAATGCTATAATGAATATCGTAATTTGTTTTTTTCTACAACGGCCTTGGACAAGTGAATACCTGGAAAAGCGAAACCAGTATCATTGATTAAAAAATATCAGTTCTTCTAGTTTCAAAGTTGTCATTTCCAGTATTCTTCGCAAACAATGTTTCTAGGATAACATAAGAAGGAAAACGTGTCTGCTATTTGGCGTATATATTGTCTTACAGAGTAACTGGTTACACGACTATTATTTGTGTATTCAAGGATAACTACTTTTTAAGCTTTAGAATCTGCTGTAACAATACTCCCTCGCGTTCATTTTTGGAATTTTAATAATTGCAATGTTTTTGAATATTTTTTATCTATATTCATTGTCTTTAGCCATAAGAAAGAACAGTTAAAACGATTTTAAAGTGAAAATTAGCTAAACTAGTCTTAATATTTTCTTAATGAATTTTTTTCAGACAGAACTTTAAAAAAGTTATTTAATTTTATTTAAAGATTAATCGTTTGTGTAATTTTGCGTGAGATATAAGCAGTTTTTAAACAGTTTTTACCTCAAAAACGTCTCCATCAATTTTCTGTAAATGCTTCAACTGATAAAACATTAGACGCCTTAAAAAATGTACAAGTCTCATTTTTGGCGAATTTCAAAATTGCAGACAAATTAACATTGCGAAAGTGCAATATTGTTGATATTGTTTCCTTTGCACAGATCACGATATGTATTGAAATCGGTTGTAAAATTATGGTCTTTAAATTTTTATTAAAGTATTTTTCGCAAAATGTCTGGTTAAAATAAATGAAGTTTAGAACATCTTACTCAAAGTATTGTTTCAAATATTTATATTTTATCCCACGAATAGAGATGCGAATATTTTAAAATGGCACAGATCTAATTTTTGTTGAACTCTCTGAATTTTCAAACATTGATTAATTTACAAGTAATGCGAGAAAAATATTTGATTTTGGCACCACTTGTTTTCTGGGATTTCCTGTTATGTACTGTCATGAGGATCAACGGCGTTGCAGGTATCGGCCTGGAGACGGCGAAAGAGCTGGCGAGGCGCGGAGCCCGGGTGCTGTTGGCCTGCAGGGATCCTGTGAAAGGGCAGCAGGCCTTAGGTGAGTCGAATCGGGGGAGAGAACTCCGTAACATGTGCAGTGGGGGAAAATGTATCGGTACCCTGGGTCTTCTGTCGTTGGACCAGGTTTCCTTGGAGTCTTTAAGTAATTTGTCGTTTGTGTAAAAGAGTAATGTGTTGTTCGTATGTTAGAATAACGTGTGGTTCCAGTAACCGTGCGTGTGTCCGCCACCGCCGGGGCGACGGTGGAGCTCCTGCCGCTGGACTTGGCTTCCTTGGAGTCTTAGAGTAATGTGGCTGTCGTGTGATAGAGTAATTTGGGTGTCGTGTGATAGAGTAATGTGTGGTTCCAGTGGCCGTGCGTGTGGCCGCCACCGCCGGGGCGACGGTGGAGCTCCTGCCGCTGGACTTGGCTTCCTTGGAGTCTTAGAGTAATGTGGCTGTCGTGTGATAGAGTAATTTGGGTGTCGTGTGATAGAGTAATGTGTGGTTCCAGTGGCTGTGCGTGTGGCCGCCACCGCCGGGGCGACGGTGGAGCTCCTGCCGCTGGACTTGGCTTCCTTGGAGTCTTAGAGTAATGTGGCTGTCGTGTGATAGAGTAATTTGGGTGTCGTTGTGATAGAGTAATGTGTGGTTCCAGTGGCCGTGCGTGTGGCCGCCACCGCCGGGGCGACGGTGGAGCTCCTGTCGCTGGACTTGGCTTCCTTGGAGTCTGTGCGTGCGTGCGCCTCCAAGGTGTTGGCTACGGAGCAGCGCCTAGACATCCTTGTCAACAACGCAGGGGGGCTGTATTTTGGGACCAAACCGACCATCGATGGCTTGTTCCCGGAGATACAGGTCGGTGCTTTGCCTATTGCGAACGGCTGGCACAGACGAGATAAGCCTAGTATAATTGAGGAAAAACGTGAGCAAACATTTTTAAGATCAAATTAATAGAGTGGTCGTTATTTTAGAAAGGATTGAATTTATCTGTTGTTTTGTTATATAAATGTTATTTTGAAACAAAAATTTTTGAATCTTTTGTTTTCTTATTGTTGTTTGAAAAATATATTTCCTTTTTAACTAACCCATTTTGGGGGGAGTGATGTGGGGTGGGGGAATATGCACCTTGATTTAATATTTTACTTCCATTTGCAATTATTTCAGGTTAACCACTTGGGATCCTTCCTACTGACTCTGTTGCTAATAGACCTGATGAAAAAGAGTGCGCCGTCTCGGGTGATATTTGTCTCAACTCTGCTACACCGCTTTGTCTCCATGAACCCTGAGCATCTTGAATACACACGCGCCAGACAGCTTTTTAAATGGCAAGTGCACTGCGTCAGCAAACTCGCCTCTGTCGTCACAGCGAAAGAGTTGGCTCGTCGCCTCAAGGACACAGGTACGTTGCGTCCGCGTCTATATTATTATAATATTTTGTTAAAGCATTATAAAAAATTAATTATTTTAAGAAGCGTACCCCCGACGGTTTGAGGGTTGTCGACGTGGGTAGCTGAGAGTATTAACACCGACGTGCCTTGGAAAGCTTTGAAGGATCATGTGTTCGAATGTCGCCTCGGACAAGGGTGTTTGCTAGAGTTGTGTTGCATGGTATGACTAATCCATCCACCAAGTATAGCCATTCAAACCTCTGTCTTCCATTTCTGGTAGCCGTGGCTCACGCAGGAAATAGAGGTATCAGCAATTCTAGCTCTAGTACTGTAACACTAAGAACTTGGAGTGACTAACGTCTGCTTCATTTTTTCAAAGCATAAAATCTTAGGTCCACTTATATGAATATAAGAGGAGTTTCATTAGAACAAAAAAATGGAAAAATTGGATAGGTTATGCCACACAATCCGCCAGTCAATTTGTGCAATAAATGAAGTAAAGATAATTAATTTTAGTCACAGTAAAAAACTGTTTGATATTCCCAAAGCCACGAGTTCATTCAGATGTACTGGAGAATATCAATTTTGAAGAAAATCGACGAAACAGTTTAGGCGCTAGCGTTGACCGCAGGCGGACGGACAGAAGGGTAGGCAGCGTTTTGCCGTCAGTCGATTTTTCGGTATCCAAAACCAACGAAATATTGATTCTGGCTACACTACATGTAGAGAATTTTTTTTCTAACTTAAGCAACGGGATTTATTCACTTTTTAGTTGCCATAACACGGCTATAACACTTTTTCTGGCGAAAATGCACCGTTCTCCGGCGCACGATTATATAATTTTGTCTTCTTACGACGTATTCGTAAGGCGTGAAAGTAAAAATTGAGAAAAAATGCAGTTATTCACACGTCTCGTTTCTTTGATAATGTATCTAACAAGAAATAAAAACGGGTAAATAATTGTATCATTGGCAATAAAATACTATCGATATGGCTTTCTACGAGACTTCCGATGAAATTGATATATTGAGGAACGAGAATTAACTACCAGAGTGCAAATTAATGGGAACAGAATGCCAAGAATCGTATCTGAGTGTATCATGTCTCCTGGTTAGAAAGAAAGAGTAGGGTAGTAGAAAAGTGTTAATTTCTCCTATTCAGGGAATGATTGCTCAATATATAGTATCTCTATTATGATTTTCATAATTGCAATGTTCATTTTTTTATTTGTTACGTCATTAATTGACGCGACGCGTCTCCAAGCCCCGGGGGACGTTACGCGCTTTGCGCTTTCAGAGTGATCCTCCATTTGCAATTCGCACAGGAGTAATTCTCCATTAATATTTCAATGTCTCGTTGTAGTCAGTTGTCAAGAGCACCGCCAAGTAGCATCGCCGCGTACGCGCCCTTGCGTCGCTACTCAGCGGCCAGAATTGGGAAGAAAGTAGAATTGGGGTAGGGTTTAGGACACTTTAGAGGGGTTGGACTAGCCCCTGTGAAGTATGCAAACTCGTTTTGTGGTAACAATTTCATATGATGTTCTACAGGGAATTCTACGGGAATGGAACCCGGAATCTCAGTGGTGAAAGGTAAGCGACTGTGCCACTGAACCAAGAGAGCATCAATAAATTCAATAAAGAAAAATGGAGAAGAAAAGTCACGCGCGTTCTGAAAATTCATTCAGACTGCGTTGCGCTAGCGAAGATGGTCTTCATTTCACTCCTTAATTCTTCTTTTAAATTTATTTTCTTCCTGGTATGAAGTTCTGCCTTTCAGGGTTTTGTACATTTTTATTTGTAATACGTAACATTTGGGAAAGCAATCTCTCATTCCTGTATATTTGTACTACCTAATTCATAGAATTTCATACTTATATTTCTAAAAAATACATTTACATACAATTTACATACAATACACAATTTTTACGATACATTATTCATTCTTACATTAAGATACTCTCTATTTATTCATTCAAAAATCTGTATATTGGAACGAAAATTTACAGATTTTAACATACATTAGTATAGTGAATATTCATGAGGGTTCTAACATATTTCTCGGATATCGTGAGTGTTTTCTAGAGATTGTTTAATGTTTTCCCCATTGCAAATTTTACACTGCAAGCAAAGGATGGAAGAAGTGACAATAATTTGTTGCAGTTCTTTCTCATCAATTCTTCGATTTGTTTCCCCTTCCACTGGGAATATTGAATGTCCGTCTTTGGAGTAATTTGCAATTCGCTAGTGATATAACTTCTGAGAAACATATTACGAAATGAGAGTTCAATTCCTGTTGGAGAAACGTATAGCACTGAATTAATTTTCAAGCTCTGTTGTAAGGTCATGTACATAGAATAAATGAATTGTAAATTCTGTTGACTATATGGCAGTGACTCTTTGCTGTTGCTTCTTCAGGGGTGACTGTAAACTCACTGCATCCTGGGATAACAAGAACAAACGTTTTCCGATCACTACCTTTCTGTGGAGGACCCTTGGTGAACCTTTTCACCTCGATCTTCTGCAAGGTGAGTTATTTCAACTGATCGCATAGAATGAAACACGGTTTTCACTATTTTTTATTGTTTGGAGATCACCAGTGATATATAATTAAAAATATAAAATAATCCGGTTTGACCCGATTGTGGTTTAGGTTCTGGTCACAACCGCTTTATTCTCAAGTCAACACAAAGTGAACTCAACAACTTAAGTCAACACAGAAATTAAAAACAACAACACGTGTTTTACATGATTAATCTTTGTAATAATGCTTGATAGGGATGACTTTCAAAATAAAAAAAATATTGTGAGCAATTTGGTCTTTCATGTTCTAGACTCCATTGGAGGGAGCGCAGACAAGTATTTACCTGGCTGCGTCAGAAGAAGTGGAGGGTATATCCGGCCACTATTATTCCGACTGCAAGGTAATGGACTGTCTTTATTATATTATTATTTATTGTAAGTAGCAAGCATGGCGTAACGTTTGGTCCCGCAATGCGGGCGGGCTCTGGTAAAAGAGGCTCTAGTTTTAGGCTGTAGATTTTGCAATTAAGAGAAATATTATTTACTTTATAATTTCTTTGATTCTTTGTGATTGTTAATATAATAAAATATTTTAGAAAGCAACTTTTAGAAGAACGATTTTTTCCGCGTCAATGGCTAATGTAACCCTGTTTCTAAAACAATAAAGATAACCAATTATTTACGTTTTATAGTAATATCAATCTTTTATTAGTAAAATGGCTAACATACTGACATAGTCCGAGTGAATGCTCTTTAAAAGTTAGCAAGTCATGCAGCGATCGACAGTGTGCCCTCTTCAGTGTGCTTTGCGGCGGCGATGGTGTAACGGTTAGCGTATCGGACTATTATGCCCACGTTCGCGGGTTCAAATCGAAAAAATCCTTCGTACGCCTTCCTTCGAAGGAGGAGTAATGCCGGCTGCCCCATGTAAGTAGATTTACTGCATGCAAGATCCTCAAGCCTAAATGAAGCTTCTGAGCTAAATTCAAATCACCTGTTTCGTCGCCCAAGAAATACGTATCTCCGCTAGTTTGTGAAAGGAGTGTAGCGAAATGTATGTGGTCAGCCGGAAGAGTGGGTCTGATGGCCCGAGTCTCACCACGTAAAATAAGGCATAAATTCATTTCAAATATTTCGTTATTGTTCGGTGTATTTCTTTTCTTAAAATTACCTTTTACTTAATTATCCAGTTCAATGTTTCATTTAGCTACTGTATTCTACATAACACTCAATGTTACGTTCATTGCTTCTTCAAACTGTAAAGAAAAATCTTTTAGAAATATATCATTACCTGACTTGCGCCAAATTATCTCATTCTTCCGACATCAATAACAAACGCTCAAAATCCTTCATAAATATGAGCAAGACATATACCATGGAGTTCATTGTTGTGGCTGTTGTTTAATTAGTTGAGGCTGTTGAATTAAATCCATTTAAAAAGACTTAATTTTAATGTAATTCAAAAAGAAGCTTGAAGATGACAATGAATGAAAGTTGGCGAAACGTGTTTGTGTGAGAATTTAATTAAACGGAAATGTGAAAATTTCATTGTTTGGTATATAAGCCAACTAAAACAGGGGTCACTATTGAGTTATTAAAGAATTTATGTGCATATTTGAACATTTGTGTGACATATATCAGGGCTAAATGCTTGTCTAAAATTCCCAGCTCTAATCATCACCCGGCGTGACGTTCATTCTTTTCGCAACCTGTCAAAGAGGTTCCCCGCTTTTTTTTTTATTTCTTGCGTTGTTTATTTATTGGCGCACCGCGTCTCCAAGCCCCTTGGCAGACGCGTCTCCAAACCCCTTGGAAAGCGTTGAGCGCTTCGTGCTTGGGAGTAATTCTCCATTACTTGTACAAGTCATGTCTCGTCGCAGTTACTTGTCCAGAGGACCGCCAGGTAGCATCTCCGCGTACGCGCCGCCTACGTCACTACCCAGCGGCCACAATTGAGAACGATTTAGAAAAGGGGTAGGATTTTGGAAACTTCACAGGAGTTGGTCTAGCCATTGTGAAGCAGCCAAACACGTTTTTTTGGAACAAATTTCACAAGGAATCCGGGAATCGAACCCGTACCTCCGTGGTGAAAGGGGGGCGACTTCGCTTTGAGACATCCGTTCTTAGAGCAACTTCTCTACATTAATGTGTGCACTGGATGTGTGTGCAGGAGGCCCGCATGTCGTCCCAGGCTTTTGACTGGACATTGGCCAAAGCAGTGTGGAAGAAGAGCGAGAATTTGGTCGGCCTCCGAGACGACGAGCGACCCGTTCTTGCTGTCTGAGACGTCTGTCTCCATATGGATTCTTCAAGAAGAGCATTAAGCAGACGTTTTGTCTCACACGAGTCTTACATTTCAGTGAAGTTTATTTGTTGAATATTGCGTGTGAGAATGTATGTGACCTCCTCAGTTGACTTAAGAATGAATATTGAGTTTAGGGCAATATGAAATACAAGTTCTTAAATCGGCAGCGTTTTGGCGTTTATTGAGCCCTCTTATGAAAATAACAATAATTACGTATAACAAACGCAGCAATGCTTCTAACCATGAACTAAAATCAACCGTGGAAAAAATCTTTAGTGTTAGTACCCACATCAATGTATTTTTGCGCTGACCAATTTTGTAGATTTATCTTAACATCCCTGTCGTACTCACTTTTACAATGAAGAACAACTAGTGTAAATTTGTAATGCAAAATAACATTGCTGTATGGTCTCACGGTAACTTTTGAAGCATTGAGAAGGCGTAACAAATCCCTAAGAGTTGGCGATTTAAATATTTTTATTCGATTGACTTACATCCCGGATCCTATTCTATGTGAAAGGAATACTAAAATCAAGGAGGAAATCACATATTTATCAAAAGGTCATTGTTGGTTAATTATACTTACTTGTAAAGGGAAGGGTTCGAAATATGTCCTTCATTTATGAGCCCAGGGAAACTAGGTACCTATACACTTTGTTTGCGTGGCGCGTGACGGATCTCCGAACTGGATAACGAAAGACAGAGAGATAAGCCTGCTACCTCTGTTAACAATTGAATTTAATACTTACATCCATAGAGATTTGAAAATTATTAGTATTTACTCAGAAGTAAACGTTGAAATAGGTTTCATGCGCAAAAATTAATCTGTGTAATTCAAGGGTTCCCAAAGGGGTTAAAATCGACCCCTCAGAGATAACTTTTAAAACGTCATTAGTTCTATTTGAAAAGACGCGAGTCTGGGCTGTCCGGGTGTCGCCGCGTTGAAGGTTGAGGTGCCGACGCGTCGACCAATATATCTTGGTCTTCTTCAGGGCTATAGCACTACGTTGGTGGAACGTCGGCACTTCAGCCTTCTACGCGTCGTGCCCCGTACAGCCCAGATCGTGGAAGCCTACGATCCGCACATCATCTAACGTGAGTGGTGATAAATGATTCATTTTGAGAATGAGGGCCTAAAGTACGCCAGTGACCGATCGGTAAAATGAAGATGAGATTGATTACAAAACTTGTAAGTGAAGTTGGTAATTACTTCTCTTTCGACATTTAAAATTTGTTTTTCATATGTTTTCATCAAATAAATTACAAATTTGCTCTTCATTTGAATTTTTCACACTAACGAAAATTGAAATTTGTGAGGAATTATAATTCGTGATTTTGCTTATGAAAACTTGTTTATATTTGTGAAATTAAAAATGGTAATTTACGAAAAATAATAAAAACATAATTCTACTCATTTTGTTGGAAACTGTTGTTCTTTATCCTTCTGTTAATTACTACTACTTACCTTTGTGGCTATGGTCATTATCATTTGAAGAAAACTTGTTTCAAATAACGTTTAAGGCACTGTAAATAAGTTTTAGTTAAGCTTAAGGAAAACATGACACGAACTCAATTAGCTTTGCAAAAACTATAAAATATTTAATGAAATAAAAATATTACCTGACATAAGTTTGAAAAATATCGTTTGTTTAATGTGCTTTTACATAATGAACCTTAAGTGTGGCAAGACACTGACTCCTTTATTTTCCAGTACTTCCGTTTATTTTGTAAACATTTCAATTTGATAATAAGTTTGATCGGAAATATTTTTTTATTTAAGATGCGTATATGAAATTAAGGCGATTTTCATTTTTAAACTAATAACTGGAAATGGTATAATTTTGTGATGAAATTCCCAAATAAGCGTTTTCTGTTTATATTAAAATAGAACTAATATTATACAATTGTGATGAGATCACAACTGTTTCAAAATATCATTTACACGTCTTAAGTATTTTACATCCAAGACTCATTTTTTTCTGGCTTGTACCTCCCAAAAAGTTAAGTGATGAGAATGAAAAAGAGTTATCCAGAAAAATCTTGTTTGACAGATTAATGTTTGACTAATTGTAAATTGTTTGCAAAATCGAATTGCATTAATATGATGTAGGTTATCCTATTATGCCATCACTACCATGAAAAAAATCAGAAGAGATACTGATACAAGGCACCATGCGCACAGAAGATGAGCACGACGTAAAATGTGAATGTGTCTCCCAATCTATTTGCAGATATCCATTGAGTTTTGTTTTGCGCCAGGAACTCTTTTGTGATGAAATTCCCAAATAAGCGTTTTCTGTTTATATTAAAATAGAACTAATATTATACAATTGTGATGAGATCACAACTGTTTCAAAATATCATTTACACGTCTTAAGTATTTTACATCCAAGACTCATTTTTTTCTGGCTTGTACCTCCCAAAAAGTTAAGTGATGAGAATGAAAAAGAGTTATCCAGAAAAATCTTGTTTGACAGATTAATGTTTGACTAATTGTAAATTGTTTGCAAAATCGAATTGCATTAATATGATGTAGGTTATCCTATTATGCCATCACTACCATGAAAAAAATCAGAAGAGATACTGATACAAGGCACCATGCGCACAGAAGATGAGCACGACGTAAAATGTGAATGTGTCTCCCAATCTATTTGCAGATATCCATTGAGTTTTGTTTTGCGCCAGGAACTCAAAAATAGATTCGTGGACTGTTACAAAACACACGGTACAGAATTTGGCAGCCGCCCATTCGGAGGCTGACACGAGCGCCATCTCTCCGCGACAGTTCGCATCGAGGCACGCCAGGAAGCGAATTCCCCCTCTCCCTCCCAGCTCGCTGCCAAGGTTACAGTGAAGCACTCCTTGTCAACACAGTGCGTCGCTGATACCGCCCACTTGGCCGCAAAAGAAGTCTTGTTTCGCACGGCGAGACGCCGCTGGTTTCGTCAGAGGACCAGTGACTGAGCGAGTTGCGCCGGGATGGGCGTGTGGAGGGCTGTGGGTGCGCTGGTGCTGAACCGGTGGGCGGTGGCGGCCGGCTGTGCCCTCCTCACCTTCAAGATTTGGTACAAGAGCACAGTGGGCGTGTGCACGTCCAAGAGGCGACTCAACGGTCGGACGGTGCTAATTACCGGGGCCAACACAGGTGCGTGTGCTGGAAAGGCTGGGAACTAGTGATGCGATATCGGCGAAAAACATCAATGTTCAAAATCAAAACATCGACCAAAAACCATCCACATCGATGATTTAAAGTTGGTTTAGTAACCTCTAACATTAAATTAGTGTTCAACAAAATTTAATTTGACAATGGAATTGCCTAATAATTTATAATTAAAATTTAACTGAAAACAAAGTTGTACAACGTCTCTCTATGTTCAAAATACAGCAAGGATGAAGGAAATACCAGACCGTCAGGATCATCTGAGCAAGGGATGGAAATCTGCTCGATGAAGATGGAACAAGCTGCGTTCGTTTCAATCGAATACAAACAGATATTAGTACTATTTTTTATTTAAATTGTGATTATGGGCTTTTTTCATCCACGAACAAAACATTGAAAACGTAAAAACACCGAAGTGAAAACAGAGATGTTGAATACATATCGGTTTCAAAACATCGATATTTTGAATACATCAACATCTATGCTGGGAAAGACATTCAGATAGCTATCTGAAAAATAAATATTAAGCATTTTGGGTCTTTGTTGTTTTGACTTATACATTTGATTTATGCTTTTAGATTTCATATAATTTAAAAAAATATCTATTTGTTTATAAATAATAGGCCAAAATGCAGGTTTTACTTCATACACGACAACCACTTTAGGAAAATGGATCTGAAGTTCATTCACTTAGGAGTTGACACTTGACATTCACTTCGAAAAAGAAAATGTTTGCTCAAAAACGTACAGGAAAGATTAGAAACGTAGCAAGAAACGGTTTGAAGCTTTTAAAAGATAATTAAACAGAGCATACGACCCAATAAAAATTGAAAAAACATGGAATTTCACGATTTTCATCATTTTCAGGTAGGCAGCTTCTTTAACTCCTCCGTGTGTTCGGCCGGTCACTATTGTATTATTCTTTGACATTCCGTACGTGGGATATTATCAGCGTTTTTCACAGGTGACGTAGTAGGGAATCCACACACCATTCTTCAAAATTGCAGAAAAACAGATATACATCAGTTCATCACAACAGATATTTGTAGCATTATTCTGTCTACACAGGAGGGACATTGAAATATTAAAGTACTGGGACAAACAACGTTCATTATTTCTCGTATTTAATAAAAAGCCGTTCAATTCCTAAGCAAAAAACCTCACTGGAAGTACAATATTGATGTTGAACTATTTACAGTGACCAGATGTTTTCGAGAGCCTCATCACGAAATGTCGTGCATCAATAGCCTTCTTAAAAAGGGGAGGAGCCAGAAATTGTATCATATTTACAGAAATTAAATGTTTTATTACGTAGTGCTAGGGGCACATTTCGAAAATTTCCGGAGGTCGCGCCCCTCCTGGCCGGCCCTATGCCCACGCCAATGGGCCCAGCCTTGAGGGGTATTCGACTTTAGTGCTGTGTCCGCTGCAGGTATCGGGCTGGAGACCGCAAAGGACCTCGCGCGGCGCGGAGCTCGCGTGCTGCTGGCCTGCAGGGACACCCAGCGCGGGCTGCAGGCGCTCGGTAGGTAGACACTTCAGTGGCAGCGCTCGAGTTTACAGTAGTGCTAAAAAAATAGCGTCACCTAAATAAAATGGGCATTCTGTATTTTCCTAATTCAATCTACTCTCAAAAATTTTAAACATATTAATAGATATTGGTAAGTTTCAAATTGTTTGTGGATTATATAATGTTTCTGATTCCGTTAACTTTATAATTTGCTCAATTTTTGCAAATCAAGTGGTGTACTTTCAGGATTACAATGCAGATTACAACTGCGAAAAAGCTGATGCGGTTTTTTAGCACTACTGTATGTCACTGTTAAGTTTTTAGTAGCACAAGAAGCGTCTGAAAATATTTGGTAAAAACCAAATGTTCATTGTAAGATTAATGTATCTCCCCTGAAAATTTGCACCAAATGAGAGAATATTGCAGGTGTTTGCTTCTTCTTGAAGGAAGTGGTTCAGTTTCCTTGTCATGTGGCGTTCACCCTTGCAATATGACGTTCTCTTATTATTTTTTCACAAGATTGGTAATTTCCTGGGACTGAATGCCCTCTTAGTTCAGGTGTATCAGTACAGGTCGTTTAGATTGATTTACTATTTTAATATGGAATTCTCTTTTATACGCGAGTTATATATCTTGCGGATTGCCACTGTCTTATAGATTGTTTAGGAATTTAAAATAAAATACTTTTTTTACATAAAAAATGTGAGCTATTCCCTTTTACTTGCCATTTGTAAATTTCGTATTTCCCATTAAAGGGTATTATCAAAACTCTTTAGATAAAAAAATACCAACCGACGTTCTTCAATATTTTCTAATCAACAGAACAAGATATGCGGTATTTATGGTTTTAACTAATAATATTATCATGTAATACAAAAAAACGTTATAAGAAATACCGGCACATTCCCGACTTTATACTGTCTTTTAACATTTCATAACCTATGTTTACGACCTTGACAATCCGTCTCATTTCCATGACAATGATAAAGAAGAAAGCTGTCTATTCAGAGGAGGTTCTCGCAAAAAGCTGGCGACTGAACGATTCGCAGGCTGCTGAAATAAGAGAAACTAAATAAAAATGAAAACAAAACGTGACAAAGAGACTTATCTTCTAATTTTTTTCCCTTTTTGTAAATTCAGCGATTTATTGGCGTCTTCAGTCTGGCTGTTTCGTTATTAAGATTATTTTATAACATGAGATACAGTCTCTGGAAAAAATTTGACATTTACTTCGAAACCCAGGCTATAGTATATAGTTGAAAAAGCTATCGAATCCTTTTCAGCTCCTATTTCCTTTTTGTAAGCCAGAATTTTTTGTAACCATTTCGTGCCAGAGAAGGTGTTGTCGGAAGCACTACGTATGACATGTATTTTTATCTTTACATGTTTTTTCGTGTGTCAAATAAGGCACAGTCGCAGGCACTACGTAGTCATTAGTAGTTTCATCCATACATTTGTTTCGTGGATCAGAGGAGGTATTATCGGAGGCGGGCGACGGGGCGACGGTGGCGCTCCTGGCGCTGGACCTGGCATCGCTGGAGTCCGTCCGCGCATGCGCAAAGCACGTCCTCGCCACGGAGCCCCGCCTCGACATCCTGGTGAACAACGCAGGCGCCGGCGGCCTAGGCAGCGGGCTCAGCCGCGACGGACTGCACCTTGGCCTCCAGGTGGGTGCACGGGCGCGCCAGCTACTACGGTCATTAGTTTCGCAAGAGATGTGCACGTATTATCTCGGCATTCCTCCCTGCTAGTGAACAACGCGGGCGTCGGCGGCCTGGGCAACGGGGTCAGCGTTTGATGATCAGTTGTAAAGGTACTATTGGTTGGATAACATGAAACACGAAAAGCTTGTTTTTCTTTTTTCTTTCTAGCTACTGCTACCATGGTAAAGAGCAAGTTTTGTAATGCTGCGCGAAAAAACGATGGAATTTTCGGCGGAAAAACTTATTTCAGGGCCGTGGCAACGAAAATGGGGCAACTGTAAAATCAGATGCTAAATTAAGTATAAAATTTCTGTACCACATGATGTAGCCTCAATCTATGTTTTATGGGTCCTCTGTACCGAAAACTTGATTGACGGCAAAACGTCTGTCCGCCGTATTGTCTGTTTTGTTGAACCGAGGCCCACAGCCGCCTGAGTATCGCGCTGAAAAAGGCCGCAATGCGACCGAAAAAGCTTTTAGACAAAATAGACACCCACGACAAAACAACGCCTCCTATCTCTTTCTACAATTTTACACATTATTCGTGTGTGTGGGAGGATAAGGGGATAAGACACGACTTTTTTGTTCAAGTGAACCACTTCGAACCGTTCCTCTTCTTGCTGCTCAAGAAGTCTGCGCCCTCCAGAATCATCTTCGTATCTTCCAAGGCGTGCGAGGGATGATAGAGGATTAGACCCGATTTGTGTGTGTAGGTGAACCACTTTGGACCGTTCCTCTTCACGCTGCTATTGGTTGAGCTGCTCAAGAAATCTGCGCCCTCCAGGATCATCTTCGTATCTTCCAAGGCGTGCGAGGGATGATAGGGGATTAGACCCGATTTGTGTAGGTGAACCACTTCGGCCCGTTTCTCTTCACGCTATTGCTGATTGAGCTGCTCAAGAAGTCTGCGCCCTCCAAGATCATCTTCGTATCTTCCAAGGCGTGCGAGGGATGATAGGGGATTAGACCCGATTTGTGTGTAGGTGAACCACTTTGGCCCGTTCCTCTTCACGCTGCTGTTGGTTGAGCTGCTCAAGAAGTCTGCGCCCTCCAGAATCATCTTCGTATCTTCCAAGGCGTGCGAGGGATGATAGGGGATTAGACCCGATTTGTGTGTGTAGGTGAACCACTTTGGCCCGTTCCTCTTCACGCTGCTGTTGGTTGAGCTGCTCAAGAAGTCTGCGCCCTCCAGGATCATCTTCGTGTCTTCCAAGGCGTGCGAGGGATGATAGAGGATTAGACCCGATTTGTGTGTGTAGGTGAACCACTTTGGACTGTTCCTCTTCACGCTGCTGTTGGTTGAGCTGCTCAAAACGTCTGCGCCCTCCAGGATCATCTTCGTGTCTTCCAAGGCGTGCGAGGGATGATTGGGGATTAGACCCGATTTGTGTGTGTAGGTGAACCACTTTGGCCCGTTCCTCTTCACGCTATTGCTGGTTGAGCTGCTCAAGAAGTCTGCGCCCTTCAGGATCATCTTCGTATCTTCCAAGGCGTGCGAGGGATGATAGGGGATTAGACCCGATTTGTGTGTGTAGGTGAACCACTTTCGCCCGTTCCTCTTCACGCTGCTGTTGGTTGAGCTGCTCAAGAAATCTGCGCCGTCCAGGATCATCTTCGTGTCTTCCAAGGCGTGCGAGGGATGATAGGGGATTAGACCCGATTTGTGGGTGTAGGTGAACCACTTTCGCCCGTTCCTCTTCACGCTGCTGTTGGTTGAGCTGCTCAAGAAGTCTGCACCCTCCAGGATCATCTTCGAATCTTCCAAGGCGTGCGAGGGATGATAGGGGATTAGACCCGATTTGTGTGTGTAGGTGAACCACTTTGGCCCGTTCCTCTTCACGCTGCTATTGGTTGAGCTGCTCAAGAAGTCTGCGCCCTCCAGGATCATCTTCGTGTCTTCCAAGGCGCACGTCCGCGCACAGACGTTGTCTGTGGAGGACCTCGACCACGCCCGTGCCAAGGAGATGAGCGACTTCGCCATATACCCCATGACCAAACTGTGTAACGTGCTCATCTCCAACGAGCTGGCGCGACGCCTGCGCGGGTCAGGTGAGTCAACGTGAGGAGGCAGTTGTACTTGGAAATGTTAAGCATAGTCAGGCGCGGATCCACGAGGAGGGAAATGAGGGGAACCCCGCCCCCCACTAAAATTTTGCAGTAACTATAGATTTTAACCTGTTATGCAACTTTCAAGCAAAAATATTTTAGGATAATCATTAAATAATATATAGGATAATCATCAATAAAATCGTATCGCAGCATGAGGTGAGGGTAGCATGCAACATTTTACAAAATCTGTAATATGATATATTCGACCAAAACATTTTGAATTTCCCCTCCAAAAATGAAAAAGGATCTGGGTCCGCCCCTGCAACAGTCGAACTTGGGTGGGTGGAATTTGTAGGCACAGACATTTTAACCCTGGATTCTGTTTCTCCATTACTTTCGTGGACTCTGTTTGGGGTCATGTTTGACCTCCACATCTTTTGCACTATAGTTTACAAGTATATCATGCGCGAATGTTATTTGAAATTATTAATGGAGAAAATTATGCTATTTATTTGTTTTATTTACTATATTGTAATAATCAACAAAGAATAATATATTTACAAAAAAGGTCTAACATATCGTCATAACTATACATAAGTGCCAATCTTACCATCATGAGAAAGTTGGAAATAGGACAGCCAATTTTCGTAAAAAATTCGAGATTTCATGTTTTTCTTCTTTAATGCAGGTTTCCCATTTAACCAGATTTGACTGTATTAATTATTATACTACTTTGTGTAATATTTTAATAGTTTACTTTCAGTTTAAGTAATGCAACTTTTATCATATAAATATCCTTAATAAACACAATTTAAATATATTATGGTACACGAGTAATTATTTAGTATTATGGGACAAATCATCAATGCACATGAAAAGTTATACACCGCAAAATTCGCAATATTTGAGTTATGTGGAGTATGGTATTTAGAAAATAATACATGTTTACTGTAAAAAAGTAAAAAAAAATATTCCTAAAATAGGTTAGTTCAGTGCAAATTCGAGATTGTCAGTTTAGTTCAGATCAATTCCGAGATATTCTTTATCTCGCCTTTGCCTACTACTAAATGGCTCTGCTCATATTTAAACAGCTCTACTGTAAAATTAAAATGTTTGAGATGTACGCTTTTCTTGTGCACAGACGACACGAGACAAAGGTAATTACTTCAATAAAAATATAGGTATCGTAAGCAAGGTCTTTGAAGTTAATGCTCTTCCTTGTAATGTTCTGGAAATATTCGATCTTCCATGCGGTTCTTTATTGCAGCAGTTTGCTCCGCTCTATTCTTAACGGCTGATAGATAACGCTTCTTCATCCCTAGGAGTGACCGTGAACTCCTTGCATCCAGGCGTCGTGCTGACCGACTTCTTCAGGTTTTTGCCCGCCTGGTTCTTTGCAATTTTTGGCAGCATCGCCAGGCTCTTTTTCAAGGTAAGAGAATAGTGGATCGGTTAACCTGCGCGTGTCCGTTCCTCTGAGACCTTTTGGCGTGTCCGTTCGGTTAGACTTTATTACAACAATGGCGGCTCCAGACAATTCTGAAGGGGGGCACAAAATTTTGGATTGGGAAGGGGCTGTTGAAAGGGAACTAGAGATAACGGTTAAATTTAATATAAGAGAAACCAATAATTTCTTAACAATCTTGAAATTTGATTGAATAGAAAACATAAATGACTTTCCAAGTGAGAAATCTTAGAGCATACAAAAGCTCTTGGTGTTTTGAATCAGTAGATGAGAGGTTGTACCAACTCCAGGTAATATAAATATAAGGCGTCACTTTGGTAATTCACTCCAATACTCAATTCAGCACCGTACAGTTGGTGGTATGTAGAATTCCAATGAGATGTAAAAAGAAGGAGTTCTCAATTGAAATTTTCATATGGCTCACAAACCCGTCCAGGAGAAAGGATTCAGTTAGTATGGAACTGGAAACCTCTTCTGAAATATCGTGATCCCAGAATAGCGTTTTATCTGACGTTTTGGAAGAAAATGATATTTTGAAGAGTTCTAATTCCGTATTGCCAGATCTATATCATCTTAAAACCCTTTTCAAATGATACCGAAAACTTTCAATGGACAAAATGACATTGCATTTTACGTATCAGTGTTACACATGCACTTTTAAACTTTTAAAACGCTCGGCTGTAAAATGTGCCCAGTCAAAAAGAAACTTTTATTTTTGAGACTGCGATGTGAAACAGAATCTCGTTAAATTCGTCAAATGCTTGAAGATTCTGAAACCTTTTTTACAGTTGCATTTCTTGTTCTCTACTCTAAACAAGCACAAGTATTAATCGAATTAATTGATTTGAGTTCAATTTTATGAAAATTTAAGTGACAAATTAATACCTTTACTTTTAGGCAATAAATTTAATGTTTCATGAACTGCATTATAACAAAAAACTCAATTAATTTG
The DNA here is from genome assembly GCA_038098605.1 of Gryllus longicercus. Taxonomy (NCBI): domain Eukaryota; kingdom Metazoa; phylum Arthropoda; class Insecta; order Orthoptera; family Gryllidae; genus Gryllus; species Gryllus longicercus. The sequence continues at coordinate 745,281 of JAZDUA010000132.1, forward strand.
TCCCAATTATAATCGTCAAAAAAGTATAAACTAGCAAAAGCAGTAAACTCTTTTGCCGATGCAAATAAGTGTTCTATTACTTGAGAGCACACATGTCTAATGTTGCTTTTTTGGTACTTTTGTTCATCTTTCAACTTTAGTGGACTTAGGATGTAGTGATTTCGGATATAGTTAACCCTCTATTATAGTGAACTTAAGTCACTGGTCGTGTTTCACTTACAATACAAATAAGCAGAAGATTCAGTCATAGTGAACCTGAACCTCGGCTGTAGTGAACGTTTATGACGACCGGGAAATTAGTTCCCCCTTGGAAAATAATACATCATCTCAGTGCCACAAACTCCAGCACTAGACAGCTTGAAAAAAAATGTCTTTGGGCAAAGATCATAATCAAAGAAGTCTCCCTGAGGTGAAGGTAGCCGACTGGAAAAGGAAACCTTACTGATGACCTCATGCCACTCAGTTTCACTGCGGAAACGAAGGCGGTGTCCTACCTGGGCTACAACTGGCGGCTTGGTGTTATTTGATATTCCGAGGAACAAAGCGCGTTGTGTTCTATGTAGGCGACAGGAAGGAATGTCACAACCTAGCGATATCTGCCGTACCGCGCGGAAAAGCGCTCAGTTTCATTAGCGGCTTGCGGCATCCCACTACCGAAAGCATCTCGTGTGCTCTTAGGTGAGTAAGGGCCTTCAGAGTGTTCAACAGTGCAAGAAGCATTGAAGGGAGTCACAACTGCATTACGATACTTAGACCCAGAGGACAATGCAGAATTAAGTAAGGAAAGAGCACAATCGATGGAAAAGAATCTAGAGAAATTACCAAAGAAAAAGTGCGAAGCAAAATATTGAAAATAATTGATTTTTTAAGGACAAAAAACGATATTAAAATTTTCAGTTCGATTTGTTAATGTATTTTGCAGTGTCTTTATATTAATAAAAATCAATCGTTATGGAGTAATTCTACTGAATTTTGACATCATCGGATATAGTGAACTAAAAATGTTAGTCCCCAGAAGTTCACTGTATTTTTATTTTTATTTGCTTTACAAATGTGTATACTTATGTTGTATGGTACATGCGTAAACGAACAATTTAATTGCTTTAAAATGGCTTTAATGATTGATCTAAAATGCAATTCAAAGTATTGATTCTTGAGAAAAAGAATAGCTGCTTAATTTTCATTTCTGGGACGATTAGGTTTTTTGATTTTATGACATTCTCCCATTTTCCCTACCCTTCCCTACCTTACAGACTTTCGTATCAACAAGTCTCGCAAGCGTTTGAGCTCAACTCTGGTCGACGCTTTCGCAACGGCAACTTTCACACGACTATAAATAAGAAACTTCGACGTAAGCTATGAGTGAATTATTTCTTATGCATACATCATATTCTTCATGTATTCAACTACAGGTTAATTTATTTTATTTAAAGCTGCTTTGTCCCTCGTTGGTCGTACTTAGCTACAAAATGTTTTCTTTTCTTTTTTTCATTTATTTATAGTCTTACATAAAACTGAAATCATTAGCGACTCATTATTTGTACATTGAGTTAACAATAGTTAATAGTACCTTCTTAACCCTGATAGTACAATCAGAGATGTAATACAAGGTCAGATTTTACACATTTTTGACCTCCATTAAGATATTGATCAATAGTAATTCATTGTTTTGGCCAGTTTTGGTAGATAGTCTAAGTATTTATAGTTGATTTGTGTATATTTTATTTCAGTAAATTATGACTATATTTTTATAAATTTTTCGTTTTCTTATTTTCTTTCAAATAATTTAAGTTCAAATTAATATTCTTTATTTTATTTATTTTAATTTTATTTTTAGCCATTAAATTTCTCTTAACGGGCAATTGGCCTCCTAACATAAGGTATTTAAATTCTGCTAGCGGAACCCGACGTGGTCCTGATCTCAGTCTCATCCTCTCACCTTTCTTAGCAATAACAATTAAATTCAACAAAAGATCCTGACGATAAAGGCCAACGTCCTTCGAAACATTGATATGTGTAATACTCAAAGAAGTGACAAGAATGTTAATGAAATCTGTCATTCATGACTTAACAAATTTAATTTTGTTGAATATGTGCCTTAAAATCACGGGACGTAATCTTCACAGAAATTCAAATATACTCATAAGACAATCTTAATTTTAATTTAATTTCAACCTTGTAACATAGCTGTTTAACTTAATTATTTCAGAATGCCGTGGAGGGCGCCCAAACAACGATATATGCGGCTGTTGCTGAGGAACTGGAAGACGTTACCGGTCGCTACTTCGTCGACTGCAAGGTAAATACGCCAATTTCATGAACGAAGTGGCTTGGAGCGTAGCGCGTTGACGTTGCAGTCGGAAGGTACGGTTTTCCCTCGATCATAAGACGAATGGTGGGATGATTCGATTCACGATCACCTCCCTCCACCCCACCTCCTACTTCCCACCATCGTCCTAGTCCTTTCACCTCTCATCATCACCATAACACTTCCTTTCAGCATTCCCTGCAAAAGGCAGGGGGCCCTTATCCATAATGAAAACGTAGCTGGATAATAATAATAATAATAATAATAATAATAATAATAATAATAATAATAATACATAAAAATTTATTATTATTATTATTATTATTATGTTAATGTGAGGAATACCGGTACTAGCATATCAATATGCAAATTACTTGTTCAAATATTTCGTACAATCTCTGCAATGAGAGACCTACATACATTTGTTTGTAATTTCACTGAATATTTTGGTTATTCATCGGAACGCATTCCAAAGAGTGTCTCCATTATTCCCAAGCGCACATTTCAAAAATAATTTTTCCTTCTAAAGAAGAGTCATTTTCTTGATTTTAGCGTGGGAGGCCCAAATCATTTATCCAGGTAATTCAAAACTCATGAAATTTCATCTTGCGACTGCCCATTACCCTTTTATCAATAATTCCAATATACGATGTTCGTCGGAGACATATCGCACTACTAGCTAGAGGGATTGTTTGCAGATCATTGAGTGGTAACATCTGTCATTGTTTGCACATCATGTGGTAACATTTCTACGATGTACGCTATCATTTTAATCCAAGATAAAAATAAATTCTTAAAAAATTAATCCAATAGGACAATCCAAATTTGTCTTATTTTAATAAATATTTTTTGTCATTTCAAATTGTGTTAATGTTCTATAAACTACGTTCTTTAAATTTGATTACACATGTCAGTTTTTTCATTCTATTTGTATCATATTCATATCATTGCGTATTTATAAAAATATTTTGTATTTTCATACTACATATTTTTCCGGACTTTGCATGTGACTAGGGTTACCAGATGTCCGGATTTAGTGATTGTACTGGCGTCCGTACTTACTTTTCGAAACTAGCAAATTGTCCGTATTTTCGTGTTAGAAATAGTAATAAACTTTTAAAACATCGTCAACTATTTTTTACGTTTAAATTATATTTGATTATTCTCTTTACTGCAATCTTTTTGACATTGAGTATACAGCGTGCCAACGCTGCATCGTGGTTCTCAGCATGTTAAAGATCGATAGTTTCTCTTTGTCTGAGCTTTGTATCACACCCCTTATCTACTAAGCCTAAACATATGTTGCTAGGAGGATTTTAGAATTCACAGTTGAACTGCCAGAAATAAACAGGAAGAAACAAGTCACCAATACCACGCGTGACTTTAACGTGTGTCAATTTCAGCATGAAATGAACAAATGAATGCATGAATAAAACATTGCTTGGAGTTTCCTATAAGGTACAATGAAAAAAAATAGGTGTACGTTTACTGCTGAGTTCGACGTAAAATATAAGCTTCAAAAAGGGTCGCACTACTTAGAAAGCAGGGTGATTAGTTTGAAGATTCGCAACGTACGTACGTTACCAGCAATTGCTTAATATGACCTGTTATTGTCCTGCATTTTAAAGTCTTTACACTTTTTCTCATCTGGTAACCCTCCACGTGACATTAGAAATGTGACATCTCTAATGTCGTATGTAAAATATGAACCTTTAAATAGTTGGAGAAGTCTTCCACTAGAGTCCGCTCCAATGTACCTCTTCGTTTGGCCGCCAGGAGGCGCGCGCTGCGCGGCAGGCGCGCGACGAGGCGCTGGCGCGGGCGGTGTGGGCGCGCAGCGAGCAGCTGGTGCGGCTCCGCCCCGACGAGCGGCCGACGTTCCACGCGTGAAGCCGAAGGAAACCACATCCAGGTCGCTCCACTCGTCAGCGAAAGCACAACTATCACACGCATCGCAGTCTGAATGAAACACAAAAATAATATTGCTCTCGGCAATGTGTTCTTGGACGATTTTCTAGATTTGAACGTTTCCAAATGTGGAGCGAAAACAAAGCAACTGTTCAGGATTAATTGTATTCCTGGCAAGGTGAAATTACTTTTCCAGTCGTGGACATCAAACTCTCCAGAAGGGGGTCAATTCGCACCCTGTTTATTAGGAATGAAAATATAAGGGGGCTGAATGTTGGTGGTTACAAGGTCTCTCAGATGTCTCTGGCTCGGGGGCAGGAGGGTCCAACAAGATTATCAAGTACAGCCATTGGTTGTATAAGGCCGTCCATCAATTACGTAACGAAGATTTGGAGTATTTTGAATACCCCCTCTCCCCCTTGTAACGCACCCGTAACGCGCGCTTGACCCCCCTAAATAATTACGAAACGCTTGCGACAACATCCCCCCCTTGTCAACACAAGAAGCAAAAATACGTTATAACACAGTAAACAAATTGTATTCATTTTATTTGTGTTGTATATTTCAATTTATGTTAAGTAAAGTCGCAATTAGTTGGCGATGCTCACTGCATCCAAGTTGTGAGTGAAGGAAGGTCGTATAGGCATATATATATATATATATATATATATATATATATATATATATATATATATATATATATATCAAAAAAGCTCATATGTCCTCTTTAGCGTTACATAATGTTTTCTATGACCCCTATTCTAAATTTAATTTTTTAAACTGAAAACTTTTTTACAATAATATGCTATGACGATACCAGAAATATCCATATTGTGAAACATTAACATGGTAAGAAAATTGTTTTGCCATGTTTCTTCATTCGTCAAAAAAAAAGTTAGCAATGCTAAATAAGAAAATGCAGACTATCTGGAGGACCGTTAAGAACGATCGAAGCAAAAGAGATCTAACTAATGATGCCGTATAGGTACTCTTGTAGAAAGATGGTTTTACGAAAAGTATTGATCGACACATGGCTGATTTTAATTTTTAATTTAATTCAATTATTATACATATTTGGTTTATTTACATACTTTACATGGTTGGTTATAAACATCGGCTAGCGCCGCGGGTTACAAACACTGAACTGAAACCTTATAACTGAAAGCGGGGTTGTTGTGATCGCGGCAACTGAAGAACAACTATAAAATTATTTGAAATTTTTAGTTTACTATTTTTTTTATTGAATGTCAAGATTCATCTTTTTCTGAGCTTTTTCAAGAGCTCGTTCTTAAAGTTTTCAGTAAGATAACTTTTCATTTTTTTAACAGTAGACCACAAAATTGCAACACGCAGCACCGGTTTGGCATTCTTTCGCGTTCCGGCACTAGTGTACTCCTATGTATAGGTAGATCAATGGACTTTAAGCCTTTGCTAATCTATCAGCTGTTACTATCAAGAATTATCTCCACAACCAGATGTCCAGGTCATAATAGCGTGGCTGCTGGTTTCGGCCGGAGTATTTCAGTGAGGCCGCGCACGAAAAAAGCAAAAAGTCTAATAAAACTGCTCTTCTTCATAGAACAAAAACGTTCTATTCTTTTTCAAATTGAAAGGTTATTTATTACAAAGATGAACATTTTCACAGTTTATGTCGCTACACCAAGGGAATTTTTAATTCATTAGCAAATCTACATTTTAACTTTCTACATTTCTACAAATCTACATTTTAACATCTAAGCTATTGGCGTGACATTAGTCTCAAGGATCGTTCTTAGCAACGAGACCGTGGAAAGGAGATTACACTTTTTTGAAAGCGAAAGCTTTTGGGGTAGAAGTCGGTACGTATTTGACTTTCCGCTGCGTCCTATTGTCCGATTTGAATATAGTGCTTTGTGACTTATCAGCTGTGACGCGGTTATCGCATTGATTGCTTCGTTACCTAAAATTAGTCTCAACGAACCTGTCGATTGGATAACCGCGTACAGCTGATGTCACTAGTCATTATATTTAAATCGGACAATATGTGGCGCCTCCCGGCCAACCAGATTTTATTTTTTCTTGTAAATTCATTATAAATGACAGATTTTTCTCTGTATAAAACTTTTAAAAGCCAACCCTTCGACACGTCCCAACCAAAAATATTTGAGTCACAGGATACTCTTTATATGCTATCATAATCTTAACTACCGAATGTTTGCAGTAAATTAGCTAATATAAAAAAGACTAATATAACATCTAATCTAATGTGTTGAGAAAAAAAATCTTGGAAACATTTTTACATCAATATTCAGATTTCAATGTAGGTATGGAAGTTAACTAAAGTTTTGCGAAAAATGAAGCTTAAAAATGAGTGCCTTTCCCTTTATTGTCACTTTCAAACTGTACCAATACGTTGGTGCTGTCACGTTCGCGTGAATAGTTCTTGCCTTTGGGTCGTTCGCAAGAGGTCTTCCTTTCACATACCAGTAATGGACATATGGTGGAGAACCTGCCTATTATGTGTAATTGAACTCCAAAAGTAATCGACCAATGCCTTCACGCCATAAATCAAACATCAAGCGATGATGGCACATGACTGGAAACAATTCCACACAGTAAATCAAAGTTTTCATTGCAATATTTCAGTCTTAATTTAAGCGATGTGTTGTCTGAAGTTCACTGGTACTTTTTCAGTTTTGTGTTTACGTCTGCTGATAGAGAAAAAGCAGACAAGGTCGCCCCTTGTCCCCGGTCATTTCCCTATTTGTGGGTACCTGTCGAAGGTTTTATACGTTCTGGAAAGGTAATTGAGTGTCAGAATGATGTCGGAATTTATTGCGTTGATTTATATCAAAATTTTAGATTGAACAAGAACACATTAATTCAAATTCAATTGCAGTCAGAAAAAATGTTTTTGGAGAGAAACGTATTCATATTTTAAATGAAAGTAAATTTACCACAAGAACAAATGTAGAAAATAAAAAAAAGTCTTCTATACGGTGATGCGTGTCTAAATATTATTTGTGGATGTCTACGTCCATATAATGTTAATGTTCCTGTTATACCCCTTAAATTTGCTCTAGAATGTAAACAAATATCTACAGAAAATAGTCGTGGATTTTACATTAATTTGTGGTTACAAACAACATAAAAAGTTTGTATTGATAGTTTTCATAATTTTTTTCCAAATATAGGCTACCCATATTTGAGACTAAAATGGCCCAGTATTTTGAGGTTTAACGTTTGAATGCCTGTGAGGGTGAATTGTTGTGATACGTACTTCTAAGTTAAGTTTTTATTCCCACTTAGGGCTGTGAATATCGGTGTATTCTGTGAAATATAAAATAAAATACTAAGTACATGTATTTCTTCTTTTTTGTGTTATTCTATAGTTGTATCTCATTTAAAAGGTGAGGGTGAAGATGTTTTCCTAATTATAGTGCACGTTTCTTAATCTCAAACACGTTGAACTTACACAAACGGCATAATTGAAACTGATCAATGAAGGTAATTTTGTTTTCATCTCGGCTTTCAGCACAAAAAGCAGGTTTGTACGCGGTTTGTCGTCGTGCATAATTTGTAAAATTTCGATTTTGAAATTTGAAGTCACTAATGTTGAACTAAACGAGACCAGTCACTAATGTTAAACAAATATTTTCAAATAGGCTACTTTGTTGACAGTAATGCTTACGTATTAATAACATGAAGTGATAACAAGAACTAACGATAACAGTTATCACATTCTGACTTAGAGGAATGACATATAAAACCAATATCGCTTTATCTCTCCGTGTAGAGTTTCATTGCCTCAATGAAGAGGCTGACCGTGGGTTGGAGTGGGGGAAGGCGGGAGGACATAATTGAGTGGAATGCTTCCCGGCCGAGCGCCAACCGAGCGCACTTTGTTAGTCAGTGCCTGCGTCCGTTTACGTGCAAGCGCGTTGCCAGAAAGAACCTTCAAGTGACAGCTGGAGTAGCACGATGGGTTGCTGTTGTGCGCTGCTGTGGTTCCTTCTGGACCACTGGCTGGCGTTGAGCGTCGGCGCCGCCGTAGCCTTCAAGATGTGGTACAAGTCATCGGTTGGGATGTGCGACTCCTCGCGGCGCCTAGACGGCCTCACTGCTCTGATCACTGGAGCCAACGCAGGTGCGTGTCCTCCTTCACAATTACTACGCGAATAAAGGTTGACGTTCGTAGCTCATCGTTGGCAAGAAGATTCAACCGAGGCAAGGAATTTCAATTTATTTATTGACCATTGCTAATACGCAAACTACCGTATACTGCGATTTATTTACAGCTGCCTCTGACAGAACGTCAGCTGTTACGGTGTCATCCAATCGGGAGCTTCACGTCACTACAATGACGTTCAAACTTCCGATTGGATGACATGTAACAGCTTATTTACTTCAGAGGCAGCTCTAAATTTATCCAAGTATAAATGGTGGAAATAAAGGAAGTCTATGTCCTCCCCCCCCCCTCTGGTTCAATCAACGAGCTAGACTATACTACACAGAGTGGCTAATTACTTTCAGCGCTCTTGGTGGATGCTTGCCGAACCAGTGACCGCCATGTTTTTGAAGTCAAAACATACGAGGGGCGGTATATTAACCACGGTGTAATTGTCCGTAATCACCGCCAAACGTACTGCTGTAAGAAGAATAGTCATTAGAATGCTATAAAAAGTTTATAGAATACTTTGTTTCCCAGAGGGCGCTACTTTGACTGCAAAAAACATGGCTTCAATTTGCTTCAAAGATTGAGGCGCTTCAGCCACTCTATGTAGTACGTATATTCTAGCACGTTGATTTCAACCAACTCATTTATCATGGGATGAACACAACGTTTTATTCTTTATTCAGTTTACATCAGTTTCAGGTTTATAGTGTTCTCAACGTTAGTTGAGTAGTATTTTTTACTTTATTCATTTTGTTTTTATTTATTTTTAAATTTGTTGTTACTAGTCCTTTCATTAAAATTTGTCTTTATCATTTTCATTTCCGTTGTTGAGTAAATCAACTGAATCTGGGATAAATGTCCCGAAAACTGATTTGGGTTCTTATTTTATATAAAAGTACAAAAAATTTCCTGGTTTGATTATCTCCGAAACTCATTCTCAAGTTAACTATCACGAGATTTTTTCCGCCGATACATTTATCGTATTATCGTTCGTTTTAATGGCACTCTGCGAGTTATTAACTTTTAAACATTTATTTTAGGTTTCTTTCGCTTACGACGCACTAAAATGTAACATATTGGTATATGCTATCTAAACGCAATGGAAAGAAGTATATTTCTCTTTTCTCAAAGGAGGAATTTTTTTTTCTTTCAAGTTTCGAAGATAATACATATTTTAGAACTTACCATTTGTTTAACGAATCTCTGGATTGATGTTAAAACTGTGATAATTGTTAAATTTGTTTTCTTGGTATAATATTAGAAAGACTTTGCATTGTGTCCACTTGAATGATTTGCACATTTGGGAATGGTGTTAAGGAATAGAAATATTACGTTATGTGAGGACCAAAGTTCTTGAAATCACGTGAAAAGCTGATAACAATGCTTCGTCCACACGTATTCTGTAATCGAATGTCTTCCTTACCCTCAAACATATCTTGTCATTCTTGATAAAAAAATCTTATCTACACCCCTGGAGCATTTCAGACGAAATTAGAAGTATCGGATTTTCTCTAGTACCATCTCGTAATTTAACATTTTATGCATTTTCCCAGAGTCAATTCAAAAGTTAGTAATGCTTCAACATCATTTATTTTCTCGCATACTTTTTAACGGCTGTGCAATATTATACTATAACAAGAACCTGCAAGAGTGTTTCCAAATATCAATTCTTTTTCTTAGCGTCGAAATTCAGACTTAGGTTCATGGAGTAACCAGACAGGTGCTTTACAGCTACGTACACCATGGTGTCTCCCATAATTTCTAACATATGCAATTTTCGAAAATACAGATGATTCAACAAAAATAATTCCTGGTAATTTTTAAGCGTCCTTTGCTCCGTCCGTGGAAAAAAGTTAAAGAAAAAATTTAAGACCTCTTTAAAAAAAATTGCTTTAATTTCAGGCAGAAAATACACACAAATAACTCGTTTTTTTTTCAAAAATTGTGCATAATCTTTTTTAAAGATCTAATATTTAGAATTAATTTTCTCTCAGATAAAAAACGCTGTCCCCATTATTCTATATTTGCAACATCTGAAATTTTCGGAAATATGAGAGTTTTACGAAAGTGGAACCAGCACATATTTTTAACGTCCTTTGATTCATAGGCCAAGAAAATTTAAGGAAACGATTTGGAGACGTTTAAGATTTAAACAGATTTCAGTCAGGAAAACAACTCAATATTGTGTTCAGTTGTAGGAAGACGCCTAAAAAAGTTTAAACTTTTGCAGTTTTCAACACAATCAAGAAATTTAAACGCAAATGAGACCTGCGCTATTATTTTAAGAGGTCTTTACGTTATGCGAGAACAAAAAATTTAATAAAAAAATTTTGCGTCATTTTTGAGAAAATGTTAAAAATATTGTTAAGGTTTAAAGAAAAGTACCTCCAAAAATCAAAATATCCGATTCATTTCGCGAGATTTTGCCAGTAATTTTTCAAAGACATAACTCAAAATTGATAAGAGAGATGTGGATCTGCAGTTACTTGGGATTGAATGCACTTTTCTGGTTTTAGTGTGAGCGTGATATTGTATGTTTCATGATTTTGGAAAGTCGCCTAACCAAAAATCTTCTTTAAACAAGAAAAATAAATACTGAATATGTAGAATAAATCTCTTTTGGGCACATGGAACTGAATCCATGGATTGATCTTATTCACAGTTGCGGATCAATACTTATGTCACGTAGGTTAATGAATATAAAGGTTTAATCTTTGAAATATCTGATAAATGATAAAGTTGCATATATTGTAAAAAGTTTCGTTACTCTATGCGATTTATGTGACAAAATGAAGACGAACAATGTCTGCGATACCAAGGAGTATGATTAATCATGCATAAACATTTTGACAGATAAATTATTTTCAAAATATGCGGTATGGTAATCCCACTACTCAATAATTACCTTGATACATCATGTCTTCATGAAATTCAAGTTGGTGTACTGATCTGAGTGTTTGCGTTGTGTGTCACAGGCATTGGTCTGGAGACGGCGAAGGACTTGGCGCGGAGAGGAGCTCGAGTCCTGATGGCCTGCAGGGACCCCCAGCGTGGACAGAAGGCCCTTGGTGAGTGAACGATAAGAAAGACCTAGATGAGCGATATTGGTTTAATAGAGAGGGCCTCGAGTCCTGATGGCCTGCAGGGACCCCCAACGCGGACAGAAGGGTCACTCACCAAGGGCGTAATGAAAGACCTGGATGAGCGATAGTGGTTTAATAGAGAGGGCCTCGAGTCCTGATGGCCTGCAGAAGGCCCAGCGCGGACAGATGGCCCTTGGTGTTAAGAAAGACGTGAATGAGCAACATTGGTTTAATAGAGAGGTATTTTTCGAATGCGATTAGTTTAAATAAGAAGTATTGCCTTCGCATTACTCCGTGCGCTCTTGCACCAAACACTCTTTTATGACTCCGTGCGCTACTGTGCCAAACTCTCTGTTATGACTCCTTGCGCTCATGCACCAAACACTCGTTTATGGCTCTGTGCGCCAAACATTCTTTAACGTAATTTAACACGTAACTTAACTTAATACGTAACGTCCGCTTGTGCCGTTGCAGAGGTGGTGCGCGCCGCAGCGCGGGGCGACGCGACGGTGGAGCTGCTGTCGCTGGACCTGGCGTCGCTGGACTCCGTGAGGGCGTGCGCCGCCAAGGTCCTGGCTTCGGAGCCCCGCCTCGACATTCTCATCAACAACGCGGGTGCAGGCCTCGGGGGACTTGGGTCAGACCAGACGGCCGACGGCCTCCACAGGGGGCTGCAGGTGAGGCAACAACTTTTTACTAGTTTTCGGTCTTCCCCCAGGCACTTGTAGTCTGCTCTATTTCCTGCGCAAATGCAAAGAAAACCAGGAATTTCATTCTTTGGTCAGATGAAGCGTGTTTTGCCAGAACTTCCACAATTATTCCGTACAATTTGCATGTGATAGCTGAGAAAAATGCGCATGCTGTTCGTAGTGTAGCTTATCAAGAGCGCTTCTCTGTAAATGTGTCGGTTGGCATTGTGGATGAATTGATTCTCGGTACTCTCCTCTCCCAGGCGTTTAGAATATGAATTTAGTAATTCGAGTACCCCGTTTTGAGCTCGGGTTAAGCAGAAATCGCGTTTATACTACCCAAGTTAAATCGTGTTGGCATTCTTCGCCGCATTGGAAGCCTGCCGTCCGAAATGAAGTGTGCGTCACGGAGGCCGTGCAGCGCAGAAGCCTATCTTGCGTCGACCCAAGAGGAGGCCATTTTAACACTGAGAGAGCCCCTGTTACACGAGGTGACAATGCAAAATGTTTGCTCTATACTCAAATATGGTAAACAATCCTAAATAACGCTTAATGGTTTTTTTTCTCTCCTTTCATTATTGGTAAGGTTTGTAGACAATAATAACAACAGGGAAGAATATATAATGCAATATTTGGGCTACAGTTTTTTTAAAAAAGTGACCAATGATAAAAATCTTGATTTATTTCAAAATTTTGAATAGGGTTCACACTATTTCTTTTTGACTCATGAACAACTTAATGAACTCCATCAGCGAGTCCTGTAGGAGCGAGTACTGATTCCCCTTGTGTGGTGCCAAATGAACGTGTAAAATAAATTTCGATATTCATTGTTCCAAATAAAGCAATATACTTATGACACGCAATATTGCACCCAGTATTTACTGTGGTCTACACAATTCTTTTGCAATAATTTTTTGAAATCAAAAACTGGAAAGATAGATAACATTCGGAGGCACAGCAATGGTTCCATCTAATAATTGAAGAAAATATACAGTGTTAGGCTGCTGTGACTCGCCAAATTCTGATGTATATTCGGTGTGACTTTCCATAATTTAATCTTCATTGATGTAAAGAATTATCTCTGCCTCTACTAAGTATTAGTCATTTACTTGAATAAATTACTTGTTTATTGATTTAGTTTCTACATTTTATGGAATATTTAAAGTTGAATCAGCCCCTTGGTTACTTTGAATTATATTTTTACTATTTCTCATGACATTCGCTTTGCAGCAGCAATATTCTCACGAATTCATTATTCCACGTTCGTCAGGTGTTCGTCAGTGTTAAGTTATGAATGTTGTTTCTCCGTAGTCAAATCACTTCGGGCCGTTCCTGTTCACTCTTCTGCTGGTGGACTTACTGAAGAAGTCTGCCCCCGCACGGATTGTGTTCGTGTCTTCTGGGGCACACGAGATGGGCAAACTCACGCCGGAGCGATTGGAGTATTCCACTGCCAAGGATTTCGGCGACATGCAGATCTATTCTATGACCAAACTGGGAAACGTGCTAGTTTCCAACGAGCTCGCCAGACGACTGAAGGGCACAGGTAGGACGGCCATTTTTCTGATACCATTTCAATGTATTACGAGACTTATCAATGCAATGTTGAAACAAGGAATAATTAATTAAAATGTCCTGTTTTATGGTAAACAAGGAAATGAAACAATCTGATAAATTATATGTAGATTTTCTCAAATTTGAGAAGAATTTTTTAAAATTGTTTGAAGTTTTCAATTTGACATGGGATGGTTTTTTTTAATATGAGTATTATAATCATTTGTTTTTTATCATACTTTATTGGTATTAAATGGTTTTCTGTCCTAACAAAATTAACTGTACATGTTCCACGAGTAGTAACATAAAGAGCGTTATATAAAATAATTATTTTGGTTCTAATCCAGGTATCAATCAGAAATCCAAACCGTGAAAAGCGTTTCAATAATAATAATAATAATAATAATAATAATAATAATGTAAGAACATATTAATAATACAATTGATAAGCAAATACGTAAATAAACTGTATTTTAAAATCGGATTCAAGAAGATTGCCTGTTGCAGAGACAGTGACTCGGGTGCTACGCGAATAAAATGTTTCGGAACGACATAAATGAAATGCACTCACTTTCAACGCTGTTCCGCCGGAATATCAGTCCCGCGAGGTACTTGCCCGCCTGAGACGGCACTCCCAAGGGCACGGGCAACTTCCCCTGACTCCTCACGCTTTTCCCCTCCAAATCCACAAAGCAGTGCGTGTTCGCGCACAAGCTGAAGCGGCGCGAGACCGGGAATCGTGTCTTCATACGAAAATATATTGGTCAGATTTCTTCAACCAACAAACGAAATTTAAGAACTGTTTATATTATTTACTATTCAGGTGACTCGGGCCAGGCGGGGAAAAACTTGATAAACATCTTGAGAATAGGAATGCAAACATTTTATATCATGTTTTTCTCAACACGGGTTGACGATTTTTTTCGACAGACGTTTACTTTATGTGATTTTTATGCAGTTTTTTATAACATTCGTTCATATTATTTACGTTGAATCACCTCCACAAAAATGTCCCTTCACTTACTAAAAAAAAAATATATCATTTTAAGCGATTACAAATATGAATGGTTTATGGAGAAATGTACTCACGGACGCTTAAGCAACGACTTTCTTACATTATTTTTCTCTGCGAAACAACGATCCACTGTTGCTCCATGCTGACGTTGTGTAAAGGAAGCCTAACTCAATAAAAACTGTCAAGCAAACATTAATTTGTGCCAAAGTCAAAAAGAAAGTGACTAACCCAATTGCATTCTCCGGAAAAATTAAGTAAATTTGCAAAATGGCAAAGTTTCAAAATTATGCTCTATACAGAATTAAAGTAGACACAAGTTCCTACAAAAAAGGTCCTGTAAAATTGTGTTGTGAAATTAACCTTCTAAAAGTTATAGGATTGAAATTTTCTCGTTTTTATTTACAAGAACCTCTTTTATATATCTCCCTTATAAATATGTTATGATAAATTCAATGCACGGAATTAGTTTTATTTTTGTTTGACATTTATCAAAAAAATATATTTGAATATTTTTCGCAGAAGTATGAACATTTTACATGTTATCAAATCTTATTTTGTACATACTTGCGAGTATCCTATGTCAATGTGTATGAGGTTACTTCGAGAACGAAAACTGATAATCCATAGTTTACTTGACAAAGATCGAGTCCAAATATTTGGTAAATAATTGTGTACACTGTCAACATATGAATTACATACAATGTTTACGAAATTGTGAAAAAAAACGTTATTCCATTTTTTTAGGATGCTTCGGGCATGATACGTATAGCAGCAAAAATTTGTTCTGAAATTTTTGAATTTCGATCAAAAGCATTGTCGAATGAATATTCCTCTGAAGATGCTGAATGAAGGCAACAACGATCCAGAATTGTTTCAAACGATCATAACTGGTGAAGAAACTCATTATAACGTGCAAGAGATACCAATGAACCATTACGTGAAGTTTCCAAACTCCGGGATTTGCTTCCTTCGGCCTCCAGTGTTTGGTCTAGTTCGGCCGGGCTCCAAGCGCAAAACGGCGGCACTCGGATGACGTCGCGTCGGATGGCGCTCCGCGTGCGCTGTCGCCGCAGCGAGAGCTCTCTCGGTGCTCGCGAGGAGCAAGAACACATCTCAATGCTCCTCCTTTGAGAAACACTGCGTAGTTGATAGTACATACAAGACGTGAGACAAATGGTTTGTTGCCTGTTAAAGTGCACTGTTTCTTCCTTTCCGATTAGAGGATTAGGTGTTATGTATCGATGCGCTGATTTCTTTGTGTGAATGCGTTTGTGTGATTCTTAACGGGATATATCAATGCAATTTTTCATACTAAAACCGGCAAAAGTGGCTCCGGGGTATCAACTGATTTAATTGCAATGCATCTTCCCTGGAGGTCCCAGGATTCTAATCCCGACGGTGGCAGGATTTTTTTACACTAGATGGGCAGGTAGGTCGAATTCAGTCGCATCTGGAGGAGAATTCTAGCGGCCGGCTGCTAGGATCGGGTGTTTTCCTTGGTTTATCCGATCAACACCAGGCGAATGTTGGAGCGATACCCTAACAAATAGGCCACGGACCGCGCGCAATCTTTCCTTGCTTTTCCTTGTCATATCCTCACCCTTTTACTTACACACACACATACACTACACTACCACACTTGTCGAGAGACCTGTCAGGAGCATACAGCTTGACCCGGCTGGAGCGGTGCCTCGCTCATGGGAGATAGCTGGTTGGGGGAAAACCCCCTAGGCGACGGTAGGTCGGCGTCGGATATCGCCAACTAGCGGGGGAAGATCATCGCCACTCGCGCGATAAAACATGCACTACACTTACGGATTAGTGACATCTGATGACGCGCCCGGAATCACTAATCAATCCAAATTTATCATACTACGAAATTTAAGTAATATACGGACTACTCGGCAATTCTAGTAAGCTAGTTACCTTACCCACAACCTTCCCAGGCTTGCTGTACAGTGCAGTACATACACAAACCAAGCAATAACCTAAGAATATTACTTACCAATTTCCAGCAGCTTGTCAGTATTGAAAGAAAAATCAGTTCCAACGTAATGTTCTCAGTAATAAAGCTGTATGGAACTGTTTCAAAACCAAGAAAGTTTATTGTTAAAAACAGAAACCAAAACTGAAGGTAAAATATTTTAATATTAACCGAAGCCAAATCTGCCACGATTTGGAAATGGTTGTGTATCATGATTTTATTGCTCTCTCGAATCAATGTTATATATGATTTTTTTTCATATCTGAACATTGTGTAAAATACTATTTACATTTCTGCAGGTGTGACAGTGAACAGTCTTCACCCTGGCGTCGTATTGACGGACATCTATCGCTTCATTCCTGGATGGATACGTGAGCCCGTCAAAGTACTACTTCTTCTCTTCTTCAAGGTCAGTCTCACCGCTAAGTCAGACATTGACCTTGTGATAGCATCATTTTGAAAACTGAGACAGATAAACCCAACCTTCGTGATCTGAGCCAACATGATATCTTGTTTTTTAGTAGTGTCAATTATCATTCACGAGTTTGGAATTGTATGACATAAAATGTTATTGATATTTGGTTCCGCGTTACTTTAAATAGGATTCTATTGCAGCAAGTTACTCTTTTGTTACTACATCACAGAAAAATTAATTAGCCTTATGTCCAGTATTGAAGGTAAGAACATGTACATAAGTTTTCTTTTTGTGGTAATTTAAATTTTAAAATGATGAAAGATAAAATGAGAAATGGTTTATTCACGACCATTTATATTTACTGTAAATGAAAGGGAACAATTGAATTATTTTTATTTGTGAAGATTCACATTCGTAGGCAACACGATCATGAAGAGGGATTGAATCAAACGTTCGCACTTGCACTACAATAAAGCGTTGCCTAGTAGCCTAGTAATTTTACGACAGAGAAACAAAATAAAACAAAAATAACAACGAAAATAATGAATTGTATGAAAATCACATACAAATATGGAAATGATTAGAGAAGATTTATTCTAAACTGCAACTGTAGATTTTCAGTGAAACAATCGCCATATTTAGAACGCTAAAACAGATCGGGGGGAAGTCGTAGAACTTTTGTGTTTACTTGGCTGGTTTATTCAAATAGTAAAACAGTGGTTTTAAAATAAATTATCTTTAGTATTCACAATAACAAAATATTTTGATGTATTAAAGATAACTGTTCAGGCTGCGAAATATTGCATAGATGATTGGGAGGACATTAGCGGAAATTGCGACGTAAAGTTTTAAGCATCGCTTTCTGTGTTCTCCTCAGAGGAGAGAATTCTGAAAAAAAGCGACACGTAATTGTCAAATATTATTACTTTGACGTATGAATCAACGAGTCTTGAAGAGATTGTCATGGTTACCTCTGTCTGAACTAAAATAAACGTTCCCCTCGCGAATTTCACGTCATTCATGCTTTCTGCTGCTTCTCTCCGCGTCACAGCGCTGGTTCAAAGAAACAACATGATAATTGCTTGCTGCCATCGTACCACCAACTTTCAATGCGCACAATTCGCGTAATCCTTAGCTTCTCTAAACCGTCGCTCCGAAAATGGTCGCGGCACCTCATATATTCAAACAATGCGAACTTGTCGCGTCTGATGTGAAAAAAATGGATTACGGAAAATCTGACAATGCGTAAATCTTTCGTCGCGGCCGCACAGGAGTGGTGCAATCTATTAGTGACTTTTCGAAGCAGTTGAAAGACGGTTTCAAAGAGCTTTTTTCAAAATTATTTTTCGAAGGCGCCAAATTCGAAATGTATTGTCTTTCCTTTTTAAATGCCTTCAAAGAGTATCGAAACTGAGGTGTTCGAAGCGTGGCGCTAATTTGAATTAATTTGGACGCTCATGTACCAACAATAACTTTAAAAATCTATTTACAATTTCCTATCTTTGTATTTTGTAAAATTGAGTTTTTTTTACTCTGAAAACAAATTAAAATATTTTAAAATCTTCCATTCTATATTTATGGCGTACAACAAAATGACGTATCTTAAAAATTGCCATTTGGCTGGGGAACGATTTTATCTTGAACGGAACATTTATTTTGAGACGAAAGGTGTGTTCTATATGTACGTCTTATGAACTTTTCTAGAAGAAAAATACTATTTTCGAAAAATCTCTCTTTAAAAATGAAGATTTTTGAGATGTGTCACAGCGGATCTTACTACCTTAATTTCTCAACGTCGAATGTAAAGACGCGTTCCAAAACGGAGATTTTTCGTAATAGTCTGTTGTTGCAGAATGCTGAGGAAGGCGCCCAGACCACGATCCACTTGGCCGTGTCGGAGGAGGTGGAAGGGGTGACAGGTCGCTACTTTTCGGACTGCAAGGTGAGTGACCGAGCGCTCGTATTGCCTCCCAGACAGTTGTTAAACTATTTGTGCCCGCGATTTAACCTTGCGAACAATCGCCACGAAATGCATTCTGATGTGAACATAATTCTTCTTCACAAACATTGCGAACTGCGGTACCTCTCTCATTTCGACTACACGCATGTGATCTTTTCGTAATTGCCTCTCGCGTTTAAAGCATCGTTTAGTGTCGGTGCGTAGAGTCCAATGTCACGTGTTGTGTGGAGCTTAATTGCTAGTCGCGTTTAAAGCATCGTAGAGTCTAATGTCGTGTGTTCTGTGTGCAGGAGGCGCGGATGTCGGAGGCTGCGAGCAACGTGGGGTTGGCGCGCACCATCTGGGAAAAGAGCGAGCAGCTGGTGAAGCTCAGAGACAACGAGAGGCCCTCTTTCGGCTGAACAAACATCTGGCAGTGCATTCGGAGTTGCGAAAACGCAGAGCATTGTAATCCCAATATTGCTGGCGGACAATCCTTTAAAAGGGACTAATGTAAATAAACTAAAATATTTTTGTACATACTGTGTTGTAAAAAGTGTTTTTTTAATGAAGTGTAAAGAACAAGTATTACATAATATATGCTGAGGTCCACCCTGTATACCCATATATTTTTACCAGTAAAGCAATTTGATTCCCTGCTGTATCACTGTGAAAAGTATGAATGTTGTGTTTGTATTTAATGATTTCCATGTTAGTGAATATCCTTTTCATGTTTTACATCAATTTCAAACACACTTATATTGATGTGAAACAACCAGTAATACTGCAGGTTGGAATGACTCGTATTGAAGAGTGTTTTATGTAATTAATATATACTAATAGCGTAGATGTAGTACACGAAAACAAGGATTGCCTCTTTCCCAAATTGTGTGGTAGGTTCGTTATTATAGTGCATTCCATCATAAATGAGACTGTCATATTGTTCAGATATGAATGACTGGCACAAAACAAAACATATCAATTTTGGAAACTGGCATTTATAATGTACATTTTGTAATAATCTTTATAGTACCATACGATGAGGATATATCGCATGTGTCATAATTTACAAAACCTCACAAGTGTGCAACTGCTGTGTAGGAAATTACTCCCCAGTTCTGCATTCACTAGATTTACGACGAAAACATTGGCATTACGACTTAAAATGCATATTGCTGCAACACACACATAATCACACTTTGATCGGAAACGATGTGTTGTGCACCCGTAAAACCCGTTTTCTGTATCCTCAAAATGAGCCTTTTTTGAAACTTGTTAATTTTGTAGAAATTTAGTTATTTTGGGTGACCTTCACTCCATAGCACGGGTTGTTAGAGAAGTGGAGAAATCCGAAATATATATAAAACTTGCGGAGACCTGTCTGTATGTCTCTCTATTTCTATCTCTTTCTGTCTCTCTCTTACGCGCACCGCTGTCCTGACCTCGGCCTCGCACTGATTCACCCGGTCACGCTCAGCAACAATGATGCCCATGTTGAGCGCATTTTCAATGGAAATAGAATTAAAATGAAGCGCAATTTTGTTCTGAAGCGCCATTTAGTGGAGATTAAACAAAACTAACAGCACATAAACCTCCTTTGTGAAAAAAGAAGTATGTGCCAACATTCATGGAGATCAGTCACTCGATGTCGGAGTTTACCGGTCTTAAATATACCAACATCTATATATAAGCTTAAAATAAAATTAAATGGAATATATTGTTTTGTGTGCAATTCAATCTTAACACTCAGCAATATTAGCTTAGTATGGTAACTCTTACACAGTCCCAGTCTTACTTAAATGCTGTAACGCATTTAGGACCGGCTGTTCGATGTTGGGTTCTACTACGAAGTCATTTTTACTTTCTTGCCCTTACTTACGTAAGAAGAGAAAGGTTTGTAATCGTGTGCCTGGAAACGTTGACTTTTTCTCTCTTGCCGGGTCTTGTTAACGAAAAATTGCATCAATCCAGTTGCTAAATTTAGAAAAATAATGCTTTAACGCGTGGTGTAACCAGAATCCGTTTTGTAGGACCGAAAAATCGATTGACCGCAAAACACCCGTCCGTCTGCGGAGTTTTAGCACAGGTCCAAAACACAGAAATAAATATTTACAAATCTTCTACGAAACTAGTCCCTAGGTACAAGTGTGTTTCTAGGGACTCCTGTACGAAGCGTGTTCGAATATCAGCTGTCGGCGACGAACGACCATCCCCCTCCCTCTCCCAAGCCAGGGGCAACGGAGCGCAGGCAGTGGATGGGCAGCAGCAGGGCCTTTGAACTCCATGAAAATCGGGGACAAAACCGGAGGAGCTACTATACGATGCGCTAGTGCCGCTGGGAACAGCTGCATGTCAACTTCTCCAACTTCCACACATGAAAATTTGCTCATTTGTAAAAAATACGAAAAGTGCCTTCTAAATGATGAATTATTCATAATATATACATATAAGAAATTTCGGTCATCGACACGACCTTTTAGAACATTACGCGCCTGCTTGCGTCTCGCGAACCCACGCACCGTTTTAAGTATCGTTGGCAGCACTGTGTGTTTTAGTTCCTGCGAAAAGGTGCAGCAGGAGAGCGCAACCATAATGGTCTCCACCACGTTACACGAGAGTTGAAAGGCCCTGGGCATAGTCATTAGAGGGCCTTCCCACGTCGCGACGGCGGCGCGCTTCCGTCAAGCAGCAGAGCCCATCCGACGTCGCCACCGCTGCAGCCACGGCCGCACCGCCGCCCGCCGTGGAAAGGGGGTGGGTTCTGCTGGGGTAGGTTCCGCCGACCCTCCGGCGACGTCGAACAAAAGGACCGCAGCAGGTAAAACGCAGCGACCGGTGGCACAGTGGGAAGGCTCCCATTTAAAGCTGTGTTCTGCCAGCGGTGGTGCGTACGCACTCCTCCGTGCAGTTAATCGCGTAGCGAGAGTTCTCCGCCGACTGCCGCAGCAGCGCCCGCCCGCTGCACGTGGGAAGGTCTCCATTCACACCATTGCTCTGCTACGAACCGCGGCGCTCGGAAGCGCACCGCCGTCGCAACGTGGGAAGGGCCTTCGCAGAAGGCTCGTCCGCTGCAGACGGTGACTAGGCAGAGCCCGCGTGCCCTAGAGAGCCGAGGTGTCCATCAGAGCGCTCTGCCGCGCGTTCCCAGAGGCGACCTCCTCTCCGCGGCGATGTCAGCAGCCCTCTCGGACGAGGGCGGCTCTCCCAGCGCCCCTCAGATGCCCATCAAACAAGATAAGTTAATTGCCGCCAACACAGTTCCAATCGGCTTTGCAGTATACTACTGAGGTCGTTTTGGGTAATAAAAATTAATTTCATTAATAATAATAATAATAATAATAATAATAATAATACTTGGGATAAAAATTTGTGTAAGAACTCGGATAAACTCCCAGGTCAATCAAAATACTAGGAATTGCACAATTTTGACGTACAAGACCCTAGAACATAACAGGGCAGATATTGTGATAACTCTCAAGGTGCCAAAAACTACTTTTCTCATTGGTGTTGCAGTCCCTTCCTGGAGGAACATGCAAAAAACATTCTCGGAAAAAATAAGGAAGTACAGAGATCATATCAAATGAACGATCGAAGGAAATAGGACCAAGTATTCATTCTCTCAATAATTATCAAAGGTCAAAGGTCAAAGAAAACCTTCAAAAACTCGATATCCCTCCAAGACTTTTAAAATTAATGCAAAAGACTGTTATCTTAAATACTTGCCGCATTGTCCGAAACTTTTTAAATTCAGATTTCTAAATAAATTGAAAATAACACATTTGGCGAAAAGCCTGTAGTAATTTGAGAACTAGGTCCTCTGTGAACCAGCAATGAGTAAACATAAAATAATATTTATAATTAGTGAACCGAGATTACTCCTTGCATTCCGTGACATTCATTAACATCCACCGTCAACGAATGCTAGTTCAAGGTAAACTAACGTGTTGCGCCCGATTATTAGTAACAGTTATTAGAAATATTTATTTCATCCCAAATTTCGAGTGAGTAGTACCACCATACGTACTTTATCCGCCGGGCCAGAACACAGTACAACTTAAGGAAGTCCTTACCTGTAAACCGTCCCTCCGCGTCGACGGTGGAGAGGGCCGAGTGGAGGGGGTTAAGGGGTTTTGAGGGACAGGTAACTGTTCTCTTTCTACGATACGATCAGTGTTGCTAAAAAAATATAAATGTGACATTATAATCAGCCCACTCAAATAACAATCTGAGTAAATTAATAAGGTTAATACGTGGTTGTAGGCTAGCTTTCATTTATAATCTTTTAATTGGTTCCACTTCTTACACGCAAGGTTTCATTCCATACGACTGCGAATAAATGCCATTCAACACTCATACTGAAGTTCTCTTCGAATTAACATCCCTCCCTTTCTTTTGCAATAGGCGCAGACCTGGTCTGCAAAATCTGACTGTTAACCAGTGGCGTAGCGTCAATGGATGCGAGTGATGCGTTGCTTCCCTTCGTTATTCAGTTAGTTTTATAATTTCTTATCTTTACAGAATGTGTTTCTAATTTTCTCTATGCAAATATAGATTGTCCTTTCTTCGGACGCTTCAGACTACTGTATCGGTTTACTTATCCCTATATCCCTGGTACTACTTATCCCCGTAAGAGAGTCACATCTGTTCCCTATGTTCTATTCTGCTGCAAGGCCAATGACCTACTGGGCGTAAGGGATTACAATCACGTGACTAATGTGAATCCGCAAGCGCATCTGGTATACAAGGCCTCAGCTCCAATAATTTCATTCATTGACCTCCGGGCGCGGTAGCATATAGACATCGTGGAAGTCAAATTTTCTTCCAATGGGAGAGTTGTTTATGTAGCAGTTAATCATCTTTATTAGTATACCTTTTTTATGAAGCTTCTAGACAATGTGGACAAGTTCGAATTTTCGATAATTAGGACCAATCGGGGTTTTTATAACACAGAAAAGCAAAATACTAGATGACAATCGCGAATTTCAATCGTCTGATGGTAGATGACAATCCCGAATTTCAATCGTTTGAGGCTACATGACAATCACGAATTTCAGCTAGAAAGATGACTGTTCGTGACAAACAGATAATTTTTAAAAAAATGGAGAAACATCCTTGCCGAAATACTACAGAATAGAAAGAGCTATCTTCTGTAGGATCTTGAAAATATTTTAATTGAAAAAACAACCTTACGAAAGGGGGGTGCAAGAGCTCTCGAAACGTCGTTGAAGATAGGAGACACTTAGTCTTAAGTTTAATTTTTAATTGTTATGAAATAAAATCATGAAAAAATATTGTCTAAAAAAATTTAAAGGAACTTGTTTCTTAAGATAAATACCCCATTCGTTCCCCACAACGAAAAAATATCCTGATTTTGGAGGCAATATTCCCCAACCTGGCAACTCTGTGCTCTTCTGTCCTTGTTCTTTCAGGACTTGGAGTGGCACTCTCGTGGGCTACTGCTCGGTTGACCGACGACCTCTTCTTTTCTGTTGGAGTTTTTCCAACCAGAATCAAAGGTTCTGCTACATTCAAAAGTACAATAGCACAATATTGAGAAAGGCAGGTCCGGGCGTGACAGTTTTGAGTCACGGTGTAATGTACAATGGAAAGAAAAAGATTATACCTATAAAACTAAGAATACAACGATCTGATATTAATGTTAACATTTACAATTAATATAAATAATTTTAAAATATTACTCACTTTATATAGTATACAACAATTTAAAATTCAAACAAAATATTCCGTCACATCACCACCACAAAATTGACTCGCCGCACATTTTTAAGATTGTATTTTCATTCTATCATTCACAGTGAATTACTCCTCAAAATACTTTAAATGAAAGTAAAATTCCTGTTCATCATGACGGTAAGAAAAAATTGGCACTTTTCGGCTTATTTTTTATTCAAATAAGTTTAGATTAATACGGGCTCTTATCCAAAAACTTTTACGGGCATCGGTTTTTTAAAGTTATACGGTCAAAGTACATTTCTCTTTTATTTACTTAATAGTACTTTTTTGAGGAATATTATATTAAATTAAACACATCTCATCGGGCATTCTAAGGAATAAGTGATAAAAAAACGCTTCTCATAGTATACACCACAACCCGAAGTACAGGCTTGCGGCGTAACAGAATATCGTCCTATTGTCAGCAATGCTTCTCGTAGAGTATTAACACATTAAATAATACACCTATGAGTAGATTGCTTACTAAAAGTAAAAAAAATATTTCTCAATTATTTGCTTCAAGGGTCATGGGGCGCGGTTTACAATACTGTTGATACAAACGATAAAAAAATTTCAACGCTTTCACTTCATTTTAACTCTTGATTTCCCCTTCAAAAAAGAAAATTAAATAATTCACGGAAAAGCAATTCTTGGATAACACAAGGGATTAGGAAATCATCTAAAAACAAACGAATTTTCTTTAATTTCCAAGCATCATAACGTATCTCAAGATTTCCTCCTCAGTTTTAAAAAATACAAGTCATTGTTAAGAAAAGTCATAAGGCAGGCTAAAATCATGAAACATGATCAAAATATTTTGAACTCAAATAATAAAAGAAAAACAGTGTGGAATATAGTAAAAAAATTGACCAAATCAACTAGAAACCTTATAGAGAACGTTGTTTTAAAAGATAACGATAAAAATGTGAACGATCCGGCAACAGTGGTTAATCTCTTTAACCAATACTTCTCGAGAATTGCTGCCGATCTCACTAAGGATCTTCAGCCACAATATTCAAGATCAGATGTTTCCCCAAAAATTTTAGACTTCCGAAACTTCCAACGAAATTCTCAAAATAATCGGTAGACTAAAAAATAAATAAATATTCGGTCAGTTTAGATGAATTTCCGGATTGTTTGTTTAAGATTTGTGCGCCCGCCATTATACACACGTTAACTCACATATTTAATGTATTCTTATGCACAGGAATTTTAGAGATATTTTTAAAACAGCTACGATTAAGCCGCTTTACAAAAAAGGCAACAAAAATGATTTAAACATTATCGGTCAATTTCTTTTTCGCCAGTTTTCTCAAAAATATTAGAGACTTTTTTACTTACGAATGGAAACCTTTCTTAATAAACAACACGCATTTCGGATTGTTAAAATAGGTTTCGAAAATCAAAATCTACGGAAACAGCCATATTTTCTTGTCTTAAAGATGTCGTCTCATCCATGGATCAAAACGAAGCACCTATTTGAATATTTTTAGATCTTTCAAAAACGTCATTGATCATAACATTTTATTTTCAAAATTAACTTCATATTTAATTTGTGGTGTTGCTCTAGATTGGTTATGTTCGTACCTTAAACAACGATCTCAGAAAGTAGAAATACCTTACTGGAATAATAGAACATTATGCACACAACTCTTCGATTCTTTGCCAATTGTACGTGAAGTCCCCCAGGGATCGATCCTGATTCTATTCTCTTCCTACTATACGTAAACGAAATGCCCTCGAATATTAGAAACGGGAGAACAGTTCTCTTTGCGGATGATACGAATATTCTTTGCAATAAAGAAACCGAAAATAGTACAATATTAGATATTTCAAATTGGTTCCGCAATAACAAATTAATAATAAATAAAAAGAAAACGGTTTCAATGCAGTTCTCCATTTCAAATAATCAGGTCTGTACTCCTTTGAAAATGAACGGTGTGCATTAATTAATGTTAAGGTCACAATTTTTAGATCTTTCAATTCAGTCAATGGAACGTCCATTAAATGAATTGAACACTAGATTAAGCTCTTTAGGCTACGATTTCAAAATTCTTTCAAATTCAGTAAGCCTCCATACTGCTCGTTGCGTATATTTCGCGAATGTTCATTCCCGCCTGAGATATGGCATAATATTCTGGGGAAATACATCTTGTAGCTCCCAGACTTTTGGATTACAAAAAATAATTGTACGAATAATAAGCGAATCCCACTCACGTGATCCTGGTAAGCCTCTATTAATCTAGGTATCTTACCATTCTTCTCTTGATATATAAATCAGTGTTTTTTTGTGAAAAATGGCTTACTTAGGGGCGGGAATATATTTTCAGCAAACGCCGTTGTCTATAACTACAACAGTGGTCGAAGTAATCCTGTTTCAAACAGCTCACTATAAACTTACTTGTACTATAAACAGCTCACTACAAAAAATTCAAACTCAATAAATGTACATTATTTTACACCTTGGCATATGACATTAAATTTTACGACATTTAGTGTTTTACCATTTGGATTGTATAATTTTAAATATGTAACAAGTATTGTACTTCAGCTTCTGCGTCAATGACCCCTTCTCGTTGAGGTTTTCGTCCATGTTCCCCGATCCTTGAGCAAATGCTGAGATTGTCCCTTGTTTTACTTCTGAACATAAATGTAACTTCAATGTAACTTCTCTCCATAGCACGTCACACGCACTGTTTTTTAAATAAATAAATAAAAAAACTAATCTATATTAGGTATTGCCAAATTATGAAACAAAGTTATACGAAAAATTATATAAAATTTACTGTTAAACATTGTTTTTATATTGTAACTATTCCAGAATTTTCATTTTAACTATTTACAAATAAATATTTAAAGACTCTATCCATATTTAGAAACAGCTATTGTTAATCTACAAATGTCTATATAATACATGTTTAAATGTCTAAATGTTTTGAGTATTTGACTAGCGACTGCCACGAACTACTATACTTGCATTTAAATATAACTGTCCCTGTTTTAAATCAGCTTTTGCGTTGTCATCAAATCGGGTGATTGAACGACACCGTAGTAACGTCACAACTCTCAATTGGGTGACACCGTAACATCTGCAACCTGTCAAGTGCAGATGTAAATAAATCGAAGAATACCCAAGGAGCACACACAAAGTAACGACACCGTAGTAACGTCACAACTCTCAATTGGGTGACACCGAAACATCTGCAACCTGTCAAGTGTAGATGTAAATAAATGGAAGTATACCCAAGGAGCACACCCAAAGTAACGACACCGTAGCAACGTCACCGTAGTGACGTCACAACTCTCAATTGGGTGACACCGTAACATCTGCAACCTGTCAAGTGCAGATGTAAATAAATCGAAGTATACCCAAGGAGCACACACAAAGTAACGACACCGTAGTAACGACACCGTAGTAACGTCACAACTCTCAACTGGGTGACACCGTAACATCTGCAACCTGTCAAGTGCAGATGTAAATAAATCGAAGTATACCCAAGGAGCACACACAAAGTAACGACACCGTAGTAACGTCACCGTAGTGACGTCACCGTAATAACGTCACAACTCTCAATTGGGTGACACCGTAACATCTGCAACCTGTCAAGTGCAGATGTAAATAAATCGAAGTATACCCAAGGAGCACACACAAAGTAACGACACCGTAGTAACGACACCGTAGTAACGTCACAACTCTCAATTGGGTGACACCGTAACATCTGCAACCTGTCAAGTGCAGATGTAAATAAATCGAAGTATACCCAAGGAGCACACACAAAGTAACGACACCGTAGTAACGTCACCGTAGTAACGTCACAACTCTCAATTGGGTGACACCGTAACATCTGCAACCTGTCAAGTGCAGATGTAAATAAATCGAAGTATACCCAAGGAGCACACACAAAGTAACGACACCGTAGTAACGACACCGTAGTAACGACACCGTAGTAACGTCACCGTAGTAACGTCACAACTCTCAATTGGGTGACACCGTAACATCTGCAACCTGTCAAGTGCAGATGTAAATAAATCGAAGTATACCCAAGGAGCACACACAAAGTAACGACACCGTAGTAACGTCACCGTAGTGACGTCACCGTAATAACGTCACAACTCTCAATTGGGTGACACCGTAACATCTGCAACCTGTCAAGTGCAGATGTAAATAAATCGAAGTATACCCAAGGAGCACACACAAAGTAACGACACCGTAGTAACGACACCGTAGTAACGTCACCGTAGTAACGTCACAACTCTCAATTGGGTGACACCGTAACATCTGCAACCTGTCAAGTGCAGATGTAAATAAATCGAAGTATACCCAAGGAGCACACACAAAGTAACGACACCGTAGTAACGTCACCGTAGTAACGTCACAACTCTCAATTGGGTGACACCGTAACATCTGCAACCTGTCAAGTGCAGATGTAAATAAATCGAAGTATACCCAAGGAGCACACACAAAGTAACGACACCGTAGTAACGACACCGTAGTAACGACACCGTAGTAACGTCACCGTAGTAACGTCACAACTCTCAATTGGGTGACACCGTAACATCTGCAACCTGTCAAGTGCAGATGTAAATAAATCGAAGTATACCCAAGGAGCACACACAAAGTAACGACACCGTAGTAACGTCACCGTAGTGACGTCACCGTAGTAACGTCACCGTAATAACGTCACAACTCTCAATTGGGTGACACCGTAACATCTGCAACCTGTCAAGTGCAGATGTAAATAAATCGAAGTATACCCAAGGAGCACACACTACCTTACAAGATCTACTGTGCTTAACAATCGAAAGTAACTTTTAGAACGGTTGGTCGGCGTTGCCAAATGGAGGAAGTTAAGAGAACTAAACATTGATTATTGGTATCAGTTTTGTAAATTTTTGGAATATGCTTCGTGTCTTCAATTACTCCAATTACTTCCATTCCCTTCCCCGTGCGCTCCCTAGCAGGGGGAGTGCTGCGTGACCTTATGTGGCGGACTGTTGCATTCAAAATATCCATTAAGAATAGTCCCAGAGAATCAAAATTACTCAACAAAATGCTTGCCTAACGTATTGCAATACGTATATCATTGGATTCGTCTTTTTACGCTCATGATAGACTGAAAAAATGTATAGTTCCATTTGAAAAAACAAAGTGACCTCAAATATCTCGTAAAATATAAGTGATTAGAAATGAATACATGTATCAAATAGCCCCATTTCTTCACTCATATCCGTGGAAACTGCATTGTAATAACTTCAAACATTTAAAAGTTATAAAAGGTGGTAAAGTTTCGTGACTTACTCTGTATATTTAAAAAAAGGTAATAGAAATGATTCAAACGTAATAATTTAGGCCTATAAGTGCGTTACAATACTTTTTGTGCATTTTTTTAAAAACTGGATATCTGAAGAAGGGTATAGGATGTAGCCGAAACGTTACAAAAACAGTGTTGAAAAATGTATGTATAGGAAATAAATAAATCTGAGTGTCTGGAATTTAAAGAGGAACTGTTTGTTTTAATTTATTATTAGTATTTGTCTACTAAAATCATGTACAATATGTAACTTCAATCTAATTAGTTTTTCTTGAGATAATTTTCCATAGAAACGCTACTTTAATAACAGAAAACACTTAATAATTCGACCACTCATTAACGATTTCAATTGAATATGTAGTTACGTTTTGGGACTCAAAATACCTCCATTCTTGATATCGTTATCAATGCATTTGCCCGTGGTTTTAAATGGACGTCACGGGTATTGTTGAACCTTAGGAGATATTACCAGAGGGCCATATATACAGGGCCTTGATCTGGAGCAATGCTTCAGTTTTCAGTTGCAGTAAGTGTACCAATAGCTCTGCCTCTTCCTCTCCGAAGCTAAACAAAGCGCAGTGCTGCCCTCATCGCTAGTTCAACACACCGTTTTGTTGGGTTATACATATGCTTCTTCTAGGCATCTATAATACTTTTGTGTATTTTGAATACCTTTGCGGATCTCTACCAGCTACCGGCTTATCTCTACCAGCAGTAAGTATTGTACATTATATACTTAGATTTTTGTTTCATTGTTAGCTTCCTCTGTGTTAAAGATCAAGTATCTAAATTGCATTAATTTCCATTCATTATATAAAAGAACAAATATATCTATCTTTACATTTTAATCAGTATATTTTATTGAAACAACTATGTTCATAATTCATAAACTAAATTTCTTTGCTCGTTTTGCCTTTGAATTAATTGTAAATTAGTTAGATCATGTAGATTATTTGTAATCTATTGAATAGAAATTACCATAATACGAAACAATTATAGAAAATGCATAGAAACTAAAATAAATTGAGTATTAATGAGACACTTTTAGTAGAGTTAGCCTTTACTAATACTTTATGTTAAATTATACTTTTTGTTCTTTATAATGTATCATTTTTTGAAAAGATGGTTAGTTTGGGGGTGATTTTTAGAAATTACATAACCCAAGATTTTGTATGTAAAATCTTACCATGTATTATATTCATGTGTGTACTCTCTATCAGGATTAACAAGGTATTAAGTGTTGCTTACACCATTGAGCTATGAATATACTATCATAGCTCCTTGACTCCATAGCACACAATCTACAAATATTGAGTCGTTAATGATCTCAGTTGTCTATGCGACTATAAATAACTAAAAAGATTTTGTAATTGAGAAGACAATCTGCAAAATTGTCTTACTTTTTTATTTAGACTCAAGAAAAACTCTAAATTTTCGTAAATTGCAAGTGTTCAACTTTCTTTTTAAAGCACTTCTACCTGTAAAGTACGTCACATTCTGTTTGCTGATGTTCAATAAAAAATTAACCGCTAGAAAGGTGACGACTCAGGTTATTTGTTAAGGAGTTATACTGATTTCTAATTCAAAATACCTGTTTTTTAAACCCAGCACGGTCAAATATTTTTCCTGAGTTCAAACTATATTACAATCTATCCTTTGACTATAAAAATTAATTACAAATAATTACGGAGCGGATTTCTATGACTTTGCATATTTTTTGTGTTACTTCCTGACATACTAATTGTTAATTCTTGGCATATATGATTATAATCATATTCTAATTCGAACTGGGTGCTATTTAGAATAATATATTAGTGGATATTTCTGAATATTTGGCCGATTATTCCTGTTAGTGCATATTCGTGTTATCCTAGCCGTAAGTGAGCATAGTTAATTTCCATTATCAGCGACATCTGGGAAACGAACTCGATAGACACCGGAGCTCAAAGTATCAGGTTCTGCAAAAATGTCTAAAGTTGGATTGTCAATTCACATTAATAGATTAACACCATTGTAAAATAATTCAATTCAGTTGCGTCAAATTGGAAGCACAAAAGCCCTGGATCTGAGCAACTCTCATTACAATGACCACCCTGAAGATTAACTTCGGGAAATCATCAGCGAAGAAAACCTGGAACGTAATGATGATGTAACGGAAGCGAAACTGCGTCCTGGAGCATGCTCAGGTGGAAAGTGCATTCGAATGTGATACGAACTCGGAAATACTTCGAAATTTAAAGAAGCCAACTTTTCGATATGGAGATATTAGAACGAAGGTGACAAAACAAAAAATTAACCAAATCTTGTATCTAACCACTTTCAACTTTGAAATAAGTATCAAACATTGCTTTATTTATTCGCATTGGAATGTTAACGGGTACGTACTTCTAATTATAGGAGCAATTTCTCAGTCCTACTCCAATTGTTTCTCAGATATTTTTTCTTTCTTTTTAAACAGTTTTTCGATGTCCAGGAACCTAACCCACCTTTCTTCATTAAAAGGTAGGCTAAACATATGCAATGCTTTTTGGGAACTTATCTCTCGCGAATGTTGAGTGATTACTGTGAAGTGAAATTATATGAAAATACGTAGAACCCCCGTAATCCGAACTAATTGGGGGTGTGATCTGTTCTGATTCGGAAATGTTCGGGTTTTCCGAATGTACATATGTCCATTAATCATTTAATTTATTACGAAAGTCTTAAGTTCATTCCTCTAGTAGAATCCGAAATAGCCGTATTATCCGAAAAATGTATTGTACATATACAAATATACAAATATATCTGTAGGATTACCAGACAATGCAACGTAGCGTACGGTGTGAGAAAATGGCAACGTAGCGTAGAAATTGCATCATAAAGCAGATTCAGTCGCTTAAGGCAGAATATTACCGATTTTGCCAGTCCCTCTAAGTGAAAATTTCTGCTACAATAAGTTGTTACACACACCGTAGTTACACTAGTACAGTATATACACCGTAATTTCTATAAACGATCCATTTAAACAACTTCAATAATTAGTTGTTTACGGCTTGGCAGTAATTATAAAATCCTTTCTTTACACTACAAATAAGCATTTTATTTATTTTTTTCATTTAAAATTTTGTTCGGATTATCTGAAATTTCGGCATTGCAAGATTAGGATTAGTGAGGTTCTACTGTACTTCGACGTTATTTCAGAAAGTTTAAGCCACAAATGTATATTTTTAAAAACATATTCCAAAACTTTTTAGGGGATAAAATCCTCTCCCTACAAATAATGCAAGAAATTTCCTGGAGATTTAGAGCTACTATTAGTTTTTTCTACATTTTTAGTGTGTCTTTCATGGTAAGATACGCAGAGATCTATAACGTTAATTTCCTTAAATTTAAAGGAATGAAGGATAACGATTAATTTACATTAGTAAATTGTTTACTTTGCTACATTTGACACGCAATTCCTATCTAATTCATTTAAAAAAACGACGACAGTCGGTAAAATGGTTCGAAGCTGAGCACGACATTATGTTTTTTTGAAATGGATGCGTTATTCACTGTGTCGCCATTTTACTTATAGTTTTGTAAGATGAACCCTTTCTGATCTAATTGTTATCTAACAATGCGTGAGCTATTCTTATTTCCTTTACCCGTCACGCAAATAGTTCCGCCAAAATATTTTTCTCTCGCAACGGTGGGGTCAGATGTGTAAAGAATAACTTTTCCAGAATCCCCTTTTGAAGTTTAGTTAAACATTTCCGTTAACTATATGTAAATTTATGTTATTCCGCAAATTTCAAAATTCCAGTCTGGAAACCGCGTTTGAAATCTTCTGTACGCACGGAAGACAAACATACTCAGAATATAAAGGAATTTTAATATTATATTTTTTGTGGATTTCAAAGATAAAACTCTACCGTACATTAATTTTAAAATAAAAAATTTCCTTCGAGCCGGATTTGAACCAGCGACCTATGGATGTCTGCCGAAAACCCCTACAGTCCACCGCTCTACCAACTGAGCTATCGAAGGATGGCGCAATTGAATTATATATTTTACACTTCTTTTATAGAAAACAGTTTTTAAATGTATATTTTTATTTATTAATCCATTTACTACTTTCAAATCATTATTGACTTTAAAATTATTTATTAATTTAATTAGTAACAGTGGCGTGCGCAGTGTAAAACAAGAGGGAGGCAACCATATTTCTGGGTCCCATATCCATATAACGGTTTTATTTACATATGACGTGCTTCATTAAAATAAATTGAAATTTCTACTAGGGGAATGAACTTATGATTTTCGTGATAAATTAAGTGATTAATGGACAAATGCAATTGATTTTATGTTCGAACCATTACAGTGTTGCCATAGACCCCCAAATGTGTATAAATTTCCCAAATTATCAGCATTTAAGAGTAAAATAAGGAATTTATCTTATTTATGGAACTAAAGCGTTTCACATAGAGCTATTGACCCCCTTCCGAAATCTATGGGCTGTGCCCCCCGCCCGTGCACAAACCTCTGATATAATTAGCATTAATTTATGAATTACGTTGAAGATTAAAGTTAGTATGACAAACTTCAGGAATTTAAAAGAAAAATTGTTGAATGAAAATACGGAAGATGTGTATATTGCGTATCAGAAATAGCCAATAAGGCTAAATAAATCGGGTCCATTGACTGCCTTCCTATTGAAATACAGCAATATACTCGTGGCCCTGAAAAGACTTCGTGGAGGCCGTTTTTAAAACCTCTGAGGCCCCCGGTGGTTTCGAAAATAAGGCCCACCTACACGGACACACCGGCGCGCATGCGCGTGTACATCAATTAGTGACAAATACACCTCTACATATTATAGCTGCATTACTACCAACAAATAAGGGACTTCAATACCGAGCCAAGAAAGTAGAGCCCTCAAGCGAATGTAATAATAATAATAATAATAATAATAATAATAATAATAATAATAATAATAATATACTGGCAGCTTCTGATGCTACGTAACACGAAATGTGAGACCAAAATGTTAAATCGTGGATACACAAACCACTCCATGGGCAATGTTTAAAAAGAACGGACAAGGTGCAGATCAATAAAGATAAATCATTTATGTAGCTTATGAGGGGAAGCGTGAAGCCAGAATCGGTAGTTCTAAATAGCTGCACAAGATCAGGCGTTGAGAATACGACATTATGATGAAGAGGTTCTCAAAATTTCCTAAGGTAAATGCCGCATTTGCCTGGAACAATTAGAAGCAATTGATCATATCGTCCCAGCTTGTCCAATTCTAGCAAAGTCCAAATACCTAAAACGACCCGATATTATGATGGTTCTATTTTTTCCTTTAGTGAAATAAATCCATTAACAATGGAATAACAGAAATATCCATTTATTTATTTCAAGGTCGATGGTTTTTATGGTATACACCATGAACTTGAACGAGGTAACTTACCGTTTGATTAAAGCAGAAAAAACACTTTCGTGATTCAAACGAAATAAAACATTTATTTATAACAAACAACATTTAAGAAAATAAACAATAACGAGAAGAGTTTTGCATAAACAATTAAAAGAAAAACAATTTTACGGTCCGTTCGTATTCCAATAAACGTCCTCCCGTTCACGTGCTGCGGTAATAAAGCATTACTCATATCCTCCCCAAATCCACCAGCTCCTCCAAGACATGCACTCCCTGTCGACGATTAAATTACTTCGTATTCTCTTTCGACTGAACAATGTCCAGTCCACCCGAACATACATCACATTGACCTCAGTAAGACAGTCATTCCAATTCTGGTTATTGATTTTTATATTTTTGTGTGTCATGTCTGTCACTATGGTATCCGACATATCACTTTTATATACAGGTCGGCAGTGCATACGAACATCGAAAGTCTTTGAATATCTTGACTTGGTACAATATGGTGTGCAGTTACCTCCACTGGCAGGTCTACAACTCCCTCAAAGTTTCAAAGTCGTTCTCTAAGTGGTACGAACATTCACCAAAACCAGTGACGTCTGTTCGCCTGTTTACAATTTTGTACGACAACCAAATTCAAACTGAACGTACAATAGCGGCAAACAAACCGAATAATGCTATTCGGGATTTGCAGAAAAAAAAAACGTTGTTGTTGCTGTGTCGTGCGATCAAAACGTCGTAACCAAGGAGGCAGAGAAACATCTTAACTACAGGAGTTTGGAAATCGAGATCCGCCGAATGCGGAGCGTAAAAACATAGGTCTCGGTCGGAGTAATCGAAGCTCAGGGATTTGTTCCTCAAAATTTGTGTAAGAACTTGGCTAAACTTCCAGGTCATTCAAAATACTGGGAAGTGCAAGACATTGCTTTATTGGGAACAGCCCACATTTTCCCAAAGTATTGTCCCTAGATCTGCTCCTTAGGAAGCTGGTTCAGGGTGTCCAGCACGATTGCCTTCATTAAAAAAAATGTTGCGTTCTGTTCCTCTCGCGCCGAATCCTTCGCCCACGTTTCTCGTATTCCTCTGTTAGCGTAAAGGAATATTCTGTCTGCACTATGCCGTTTTCAATATGAGTGAATAAAGAACTTAGCTCGCAGTTCGATACTCCAACAATCTGAGAGAAGATTCACAATTACTAGTCTTCCAGGAGAAATTCAACAAAAGCTAACAAGAACTGGAAAACAAGAGAATCAAAATACGATTCCCAAACACAAAAAGAAAATGTGCCAGTCCTGCTACAAGGAACAAAAGATTGTCGCACAAAATGTTTGTGTGTGTGAAAGGTGATAATTTATTATATTTACACAGGTATGCACAAATTATTTGTTAAAACTACCTTAATGTAAATACTCCTGCTAATGTTAGTGATTAAGACAGAAATAATTGTAACTTATTGTGTAAATCATTACAAAACAGTATGCTGTTTCTTCTTCTACAGCATTATGTAAAATCAATCATTTATAATATACACAATTAAAAATGAAATTGATTTCTCAATAATATCATGCTAACATTCCCTCACAACGTACATAATGAATGTTTTACAAAATTAAAAAAAATGTGTGGATCGTCTGGACCCAGCGCACCTAACTGCGTTCCAAAAAATTGCGTCTCTAATGAAGGGTTAAAAACGAGCAAACAATAAATGCATTAAAAATATAAAAGGAAAAATATGCATTTTTGTGATATTTTTTGATATGTGAAGCATGAACCAATTGAAGATTTATTTTGGATCACATAATTGTATTACAAAATGTACTTACTTTGGCTTTTTTACTGTAGTATACTCACCAACAAGCGTACGCAAGACGGACCAGTCCCACAGCAATCTTCTACTGTCCGAATAATATTTCTGTATACTTGACAGCTAGCGGCTGGCAGGGGGTTCCGTTATTCAATCAGAGCCTTCAAATTCTGATGTCACTGCAATGTTGACGATGATTATAAGAAAAATACATCTTACTTTAGAAAAGCTGAAAATTGAAGAGCGTCTTTTGGCACAATTACTTGTTTGGTTATTTGTCGTGTGTGCGGTTTCATGTCGTCTACCGTTGTGCGCTCATTACGGTTAGTTTTTTTGCTACTGCGGCTATTGTAGTGATCTAATACAAGAAGGACCACCTGTGAACCCAACGAGAACATGGCAATAACTTACTATAACCTGGTTGTCAAGGAGATAGGAATATTCGGACAATACATGTCTAAATGATCGTGATCCGAATTGTGTGTCTACCTGATGATGAAGACAAAAGTGCCCTCGAGACGTACATCTGCAACGAATAGTGACAATATACTCCTTGTTGAGTTTCACACTCAATAGTCATCCATCAACCATAATGAAAAATACTTCCAAGCCTGACTGTCCGTATTATGCGATCAAAACAAAGATAATGTAATAAAATTTTAGAGTCAACATAAATGGTAATATTTAGACAAGTGAGCCGAATAATTTGCTGCGGGACATAGTATGGATAATTCTGACTTGCTGGACCCATATGAAAACTGCACACTTTGTTCATCATTGTATTAAACGCGAAGATTGCATTGTCGTAGAACCCCACTTCGAACGGGTGGCCCCTAAACAGTGCGTTACAGCATTATACACGGTATTTCCCTAAATAGTCGTACTGAGTCCATTACAAAACATTTATCGACAGAAACATGCATGCGCTCAATAGTCTTCAAAGTAGGACCGTTCTGCATCCACGAACCCTTGCCAGCGGGTGTTCCAGCTCTCATACGCTTCCTCGAAGGCGGTACCCGTAATGCTGTTGAGCTCCCTCGTCGCGGCCGTTTGAAACGCTTCCACTAAACTACGATGGTGTCCGGTGAGGGCGGTTTTGAGGCAGAGAAAAATGAAAAATCTGACGGGGCAAGGACAACGTCGGAACTGTAGGGTGGCTGAGGCAGGGTTGCGATGTTGTGTTGGGCCAGGTGCGTCACCACGCGGAAGGCTGTGTGGTTCGTCTGACGGCACTCGCGGCAACTTCGCGCACATCTTTCTCAGTTGCAATTTTTCGCGTACTTGGGGATTGGCGATGCCAAGTTCATGTGAACAGTTAATCTGTGGTCACTATCCAGCAAATGCTTCACCCTTGTCACATTTTCGTCAGTTTTTGAGAATAATCTCCCTGCATTTTCTCCTTCTTACTTTTCACGACTCTGAAAATACAAGAAAAACCGTTAAGTAGAGTTACACAGAATGGACAAATGTTAAGGAAACTATCTGTCGACCAGCGTCAGACACGTTAGCTAGAAAACGCAAATACAAAAATAGTAATAAAGCGTACGCAAGACGTACCAGTCCCACAGCAATCTTCTACTGTCCGAATAATATTTCTGTATACTTGACAGCTAGCGGCTGACAGGGGGTTCCGTTATTCAATCAGAGCCTTCAAATTCTGATGTCACTGCAATGTTGACGATGATTATAAGAAAAATACATCTTACTTTAGAAAAGCTGAAAATTGAAGAGCGTCTTTTGGCACAATTACTTGTTTGGTAATTTGCTCATACAAATGAACACACTCTTGTAAAAGATAAAAGAAAACTTACTTAAAATATTTGCAGACCAACACATTGAAGCTAGGTTAAAGAGTTATAAAATGTGTGCTATGAGGATGGAAGAAATAAAACTAAAAATTGAAAGTTCGATTAAGTACATCTCTCGAATCTCCAACGTAAGTGAAAAACTTAACATATTATAAGAATTTATGGACCAATCCAGGTATGCTAAAATTGCAACGCGAAGGATGAATGTCATTAATGAAGCTACATGTGGAGAAGAAAACTGGCTTCAGGATAGGGACATCACGGTCAGACTGTGTCTTCGTAATGGAACAACAAATTCAGGCGCATAGAGGAAACTACTTCCCTACCTGCAATATCGTCATAGATTTCGTAAAAGCTTTCGACTGAGTGTTCAGGGAAAGGTTGTGGGACAGTCTTAAGATGCAGGGAATTCCAAACCAAACCAACTAGCGCGATAAAAGTTATGAAAGGCTTGTATAGTGATAATAAAATGTGTTGCAATACGAATTGTCAGAAAACAAGCAGTAATATAAAGGGGAGTAAAATAAGGAAGCCCTCTGTCCCGTGCTCGTTTTACTTTCTCGTATTCATAGCTGTATATCGAGAAATGCGATACGCATAGCGAAGTTATGTAATGCTACGGAAAAGCGATTTCAAGGAAAATATACATTTTGGGGACCCCTCCTACTGAAAAATTGATATTTTTTCAAAACGTCTGTCCATCTGTAACAATACCAGCGCATAATTTACTTATAGGATTTTTTCCAAACTGAATATTCCACGGTTGATCTGACCCGACACGAAGCCAGTTATTATGAAAATAATTCGTTAAATTTCGGGAGCACTTTACCGGTCCCTGGGACGTTTCCAAAATTTTCTGAAAAACCACCCCATTTTTTTACTTTGAATTTCTTTTAAGAATAGAATTAAATACTTGTAAAGACGCTATAGATCCAATTTTCTCAGTCAAATCTCATTTTTCAAAAATTTGATATTCATTCGGCGAATTCTAAAAAGTACAATACTGAAGAAATCAAATTTGTTTTCTACAATTAGTTCTTAAATTAATATCATATTTCTTCAAAAAATTAGTAATTTTGAGTGTAAAATACGTAACATAAAAAATATTTAAAACAATATTTTCTCAAGTACTGCTCCAATATATTTCAAACAGGTTTGAATAGATACTGCTAATTGCGTGATAATATAAATGTCATTTTGCTATCTTCTAATTCTAAAAACTCTTATTGCCGGGCTCTGGTAACGAAAAAGTGAGTAAATCTTTTCCCTATATAGTATATAGCAAATTACTTCCTCTAACATGTGTTGTCAGAATCCTTTTTTGTGGGTCTCTGATACCGAACAATTGATTGAGAGCAATATGTATCTTTCCGTCGGTGGTCAACGCTATCGATTTTCTCCTGATATTCTCCAGTTGATATGGCTGATGTCGTGGCCCCGCGAATTTGAAACCAATATTTTAATTGTGTTACATGATGTTCCTGGGTATTTTCTGAATTAAAAAGAATTCTCCAATTTTTTTAAATTAAATTTTGTTGTTGGATAGCGTAAAGGCCGAGTAGTGGTCTGATTTTCGTTAAAAACACGGATTTTTTGAAAAGTTCAGTTCTTTTTCGTCGTCTTCCTACAACTAAAACATTGAAGATTAAAGATTTTTCCCTTAATGACCTGTGTCCTTTAAAGGCAGGTGTTGAAATAAGGTCATGTACAATCTTTTGAAAATTTGAGTGCTTTTCGCTTAGGTTTGCATGAAATATAGGCAATTATTAATTTTTTAAAACCATTTTATCCATTTCTTTGCTCAAAAACTGCATATTTTTTTTATAATTTTTCTGCTTATGTGTATCAAAGGAACGTCCGTTCGCCTTTCGTTTTAAGTTCTCTCTCCCTCTCTCTCCCCCTCTCTCTCCCTCTCTCTCCCCCTCTCCCTCTCTCTCCCCCACTCCCTCTCTCTCCCTCCCTCTCTCTCCCCTCTCTCCCCCCTCTCTCCCCCTCCCTCTCTTTTCTACAGGGTCTTGAACTTCGAAAAGCATCTTTCCATATCCACGAAAGTTATACTAAGTACGTAGACGAAATAGCAAAGATACTTTGCAAATCTTCGATATTCTCAACAAAAAAGTTATTTCTAGATAATACATTATTACAATTTTGATTCTATGAAAAAATGAAACATTATAGAGATAAGTGTCTATTTTAACGAATTATGAAAAATATGCCGCTATAATTACACGAATAAGCACGAACAGGAAAAAGCTGCCAAATAGGCACAAATGTGCACTATCATATTAATCTACACCCAATTCGAACAAAATGTCAAGAAATTTCACTTCATAAAAATACAAATGTTATTCCTAGATATTATTCGATTCACTACTTTCATTACGAAGTGAATTTTGTTCCTAAAATAGTTACTTATCGAAGACCGCTTGGCAGAAATAACAGAAAAAAATAATTTTGATAACGACTTGATTTATTTTCGTTCACTTTGGTTCATTCAATACAGAACATGACGTTGCTGTGGTGGGAATGAGGCAAAGTAGGTCTTTCTCTTGGGGTAAGAAGTGCGTAAGGTCACAGTCGTTTTGATTATTTGTGATAATTAGGATAATTGACGCTTTGTTTCTGTAGTTATTATCATACAAGGGGTGATCAACTAAAGAGTTAATATAATCTACAAGTATTATGAAATTATTACGAATATTCTCAAGAGTATTTTGTCGAATTCTTCTACATGATTGAAATACATTTTTCACATTCTTGCCTTGTTAATCGCTTAAATAATAAAGAAAATTATTGAAATCGTGTGGCGGAATTTTTGTTGTTGATAGAAATACTCTTCCTGCCCGGGCGTGGTATAAAAAAGAGGATAAAACTAGTTCCTATACGCAACAAATTACTTCCTCTAACTCGTTGTGTAGGGAGAGTGGACCTTTTTCTTGATATCGCAAAATGCACTGACAGCAAAGCTTGTCTGGGTCATTGTTTCCTTCCGTCTGTCTGTGAACAGCGTGCCTAAACCGTTCAGACGAATTTCTCCAAAATTGATATTCCCCGGTTGT
This sequence comes from Gryllus longicercus, assembly GCA_038098605.1. Classification (NCBI taxonomy): domain Eukaryota; kingdom Metazoa; phylum Arthropoda; class Insecta; order Orthoptera; family Gryllidae; genus Gryllus; species Gryllus longicercus. Next base: position 787,449 of record JAZDUA010000132.1, read on the forward strand.
TCTGAACGAATTCAAGGCCCTGTGGGTTTGAAATTGATATTTTGATTTTGATACATTACATGCACCCTCAACATTTTCCAAACTTCTGAAAAATAGCTGCTCATATTTTAATAAACTTTTGCTGAGATAGCGCAACAGGCGCTTGAAAATTGTGCAGTTTCGCTTGAATATCTGAATTTTCGAAAATTGCAATAGTTCATAATTTTCCAGCATTTTCTACACTAGTGTCAAAAATAGATGTTTTTCTCAATGAAGTCTGATTTCAGTCATCATGAAATAAATTTTTGAGAAATTTCGCTTGAAATATACGCAATTTTTAAATTATTTTTTAAAAAACCCACCATATTTTTTCTTTAAATTTTCTCCTTGTATGTTGTAACTTGTAAGAAAATCGATGTTTATCCTATTTCTGACGATACTATATTTTCGAAAATTGCAAAAAATTAACATTGTAAAAATACAATAGAGATTTTTATTAAATAGATTCCGTTTTAAAAATATGCCTTTAAATAAGGTCATGTACATTTTTTAAGGTCGTGTTTTTGCATAATTTCTGCCTACACCTGATGCAATTTATTTCCAAAACTGTTTAATTTTCCCCCTTGGTTAGAGAAAGGACGCTGAAAAATGACGCGGGTTTCATTTTCATTAAACTTTGTGAATTTTCGAAAGTTCTGAAAGTTAAAAGTATTGCGAGAAAGTATGTACTGTTGTATCTACTAGTGTAACGTCAATATAGTTTTTATTAGTATTCTCGAAAAGGTTTGATTGTAAGATTTATCTCAGTTAGGAGGAAAGTACGGTATCTTGCCTAACTGCGGCCAACATTAACTTGATGGGACTTTGTCACGAAGAATTGATAAGATGAGGTATCTACCCGTATTACGTGATTGACCATCATATGTATGTGGAAGATCAGTCTTGGCCCAGACGTCAGTAATTGCACTGTATAAGAGCCTGAGACGAGTACTGTGTGTACAGCTCGGTGTCGGTGTATGTTGGCGTGCGTAGCAGGACCTGAGCCAGCCCGAGTACGATGGGCTTCTGGGCGTTTGTGGGCCTCTTGCTGGTGAACTGGTGGACCGCGTTGGCGTTCGCCGGAGCCCTGGGGTTCCGGTTTTGGTACAGAAGGAACATCGGCTTCTGCACCTGTCAAAACCGGCTCGATGGACGGACCGCGCTGATCACAGGCGCCAACACAGGTGAGCTACTTCCAGTTCTGCTTAATGTCCGTTTATTAAATAATAATCCCTTTGTTATGATTGGCCATGGTTAGAATAATGATTTCCATACTAATCCAAGTTTTTGATAAAATATAACTTCAGCTTCTAAACTTATGTAAATGTGCATTGTGGTATGCTCATTTAAAAATGTATTCTTTTCCCCGACACGTTTGCTTTTGTGGCGACTTTTTAGAGAAATGTATCATGTATTTTTGAACGCTTTAAAAAAAATTATACTACGTATTTATAATTCTACCAGCTTGTTAAAACTGTTATTCCTTTTTTATTGTATAAAAAAGGAACTTCTCGAATATAAGAGTAAGATTGTGTATGTTCGTATGTGTCTCTTAAAAACTTATGAGAATTTTAGTATCACTAGAGTGGTTGCTCTCAAATTTGGCACGAATGCTTTCGAGCGGCGAAAAAGAGCGCGTGTGCGATTCGAAATGTTTGCCCCAAATGTGTTTTTCACAAACAGCAGAACCCCGGTAATCCGAACTAATAGGGGTGTGTGGTCTGTTCGGATTCAGAAATATTCCGATTATATCGAAAAAAGCTGTACTTCTACAAATACATCTTGTTAGAATGAAGTGTACATCTAGGTAAGATCTAGTGTAGAACCACATAATGCAAAGTAGCGTGCGATACGAGAAAATGGAAAGAAACTTAGCGATCACATCATCGTATCATCAAGCAGATTCAGTTCCTTAACGGCGAACGATTACCGATTTTGCAAGATCCTCTAAGTGAAAATTATTGCTACATAAACATGTGATATACACCATAGTTAACAGTTTTATGAACGTTTCATTTCTACGAATTGTGTTTCAATAATTAGTTGTTCAGTTCTACAGTAATTATAAAATCCCTTCAGTACACCACAAATCAACATTTTATTTATATTGTTTATTTTTCCTGCGTCCCGAATTTTGTACGGATTATCCGAAATTTCGGATTTGCGGAGTTCTGATTAGTGAGCTTCTACTGTCTGCCACATCTTTTATTTGGGCGGTAAGAGCGCAAGAAGCGAAGTGGGATGAGAGGGAGGTAGGAGTCGGGAGGTGTGACCAGGATGGCGATGACAAGATGCATTTTTATGAACTCGTGCTGCAGGTATCGGGCTGGAGACGGCAAAGGACCTAGCCCGTCGAGGGGCCCGAGTGCTGTTGGCCTGCAGGGACCCCCAGAAAGGACAGAAGGCGCTAGGTGAGTGCAGTTCATTATTCCAAATAAGACGCATGGTACTATTTAAAACAATTTCAATGAACATTTGTGCAGCAACTTTGCTTCACTTTATTTTATTTCCGAATGGCATCTGATGCTAAATCCTACCATTTCGAGTGTTGGTGAACTTATTACGTTTACATAATAAGAGGGTTTGGCAGGGCAGCTAGAAATTTGACTTGTGTTTTACCAGTGTAGTTTGGTTCTAAACATCATTCAAGCAAGAATTATATAATGCAGTAGACTTTGAAATTTACTTTTACTAGACTTTGAAACTTTTAAATTTGTTTTTGAAAAACAAATCTTCGGGTTTGAGAATTATAGCAGATTCGTGGATATCGAAGGATACTTTACACAGAAAATGATATAGGTAACGCGATTCACATCTTTAAAATATTTTAAAAACTGCCCTATCAAAGTCACCCTTGTTTTGGGTTGTCTTCGATACCCCAAATTGAAGATGATATGAAGGCGTGTTTTAGTTATCAACCCTCATTAAAATTGGTCAGACAGTTTTCTTTTCATTTAGTCTTAAATATAGGAGGTGACTTTGATAGGAATAGTTGAACGTTGCGTTTGAAATAACTGGCAGCAAGGAGTTTCTTTTATATTGTGATAATTTTAATGATCATTTCTAGAAAAGACATTTTATGCAAATAATCTCTTAACTATAATTTTTTACAGAACCATGAAATTTGTAAGTCATTCTTACGTCATTTCCTTTCTCTGGAACAGGCAAAGTTGCCAAAATGTCCTCAAAATCAACTTTAAAGATATTTTTTTCACAAGTTTTAATATCCGATGAGTGGTATGTACACTCTTCAAACCAATTATTCTATATTTCCATTCAACAAGTATTTTGCGGATCACACCGACATATATATAGGTTGTGCATATCCGCTTTCTTAACATCGCCTTTATCAAGACGTACACTCCCGGCTTAAGTGCTTGTGAAGTTGGTGTGGACATTGATACTTCATTTGTCTTTTTCACTGCTAAGCGAGAGTTCGTCAATTGATGACAATTCTCCATTAGTTTTCGAAACATCATTTGTCTCAGATGTTACACTGTTTTTGGCAGAAGTGATACTTTTTCCTTGTTCAACGGCAAAGTCTCTTCCTCTTTCTTACTTTCGTAGCAACGTTCGTCAGCAAGTCTTTTATCCTTCAAGTATGAAATCAGCTTCAAGTTTCCCTACACATTTTCAACATTGTTGTCTAATTGAGCATCAAGACGTTTGGTCATTACTTTGGAATAATTGAAAGATGCAATGCCAGTTGCTTTATATTAAATAATGTTACATGTAATAGAAAGATCGTTGTTGAATACCTGCATTACATGATTTATTTGCCAAAAAATACTAATAAGTCACCCCTCGACTGTTATTTAAGGCACTCCATTCACACAGAAATGATTACAAATCTCTCTGATATTTTAGGTTATAATATTATATTTTCACTATCTTTCTCTCAAAGAGTCCTACTTACTAACTCTGCGTCTTTCTGCGTCTGCTAACTCTTCTCTTTCTGCGTCTCTGGTGTCCTCTGTCTCTCTTTGTAAATGTCTCTCCCAAGAGAAATTTGACAATCGTAGGAGCAGAACACGCTATTAAGACGTCTTAATAATCGCACTTCAGGGTGCGGCAGGTTTGCGCCGAACGCCGTTACGTAGAGCGCCCAGTTCAAGGCGCTTGAATCAGCATAAAATCATCATCAACGCGCGTCTGTTTGAGCAGGCATACGCACATTTCCATCGTACGGTGCGTATATTCTTCTTTGAAGTGGAAACAATAAAGACAAAAGATTTATCGCAATCGAACGAACGGTATCGCAGCGCATTAAGCCCAAGCCAACCTACCAACCAACAAACAAACATTGTTTTTTTTGTATATTAGATTACGTAGTTTTTACAAACAATAGGAAAAAAAGTTTTGAGTGGTGACGCTGTGGCCGCAGAGCTGGTGCGCGCGGAGGCGTCGAAGGGCGCGGCGGTGAAGCTGCTGCCGCTGGACCTGGAGTCGCTGGCGTCGGTGCGCGCCTGCGCGGCCACCGTCCTCTCCACGGAGCCGCGCCTCGACATCCTCGTCAACAACGCCGGCGCGGGCTACCTGGGCAACCGACAGACGGAGGACGGCCTGCACCTCGGCCTCCAGGTCAGGGTGCAATTTCCTATTACTATACTTCCGACTTTTTTAACGTGGCGTCGGCTTGTCGCTCACGAAAAAAAGAGAGGGAAGGCAGATTCCTAGAGGGACCCGTAAAAATGGAAACTTTGGTGACGTTGCAGCTCCCTATTTGACTCTGCCATCACTCTCTCTTTTTCATGCGCGACCGTGAGACGTCACGTTAAAAAAAATAGATGCATAATCTGTGTTCCGTCTTAGAATGATGTCTCAACAGTGCCTCTGAACGGGAGATCCTAGGTTAGTATCCCGACGATGGCAGGATTTTCGACACTGCCTACGTAGCTAGGTCGATTTCAACCGCTGTCTGGAAGAGATCTAGCTGCTCTCATCGGTAGTTTTCCGTGGTTTCTCGGGTCAACATCAGACAAATGCCGGAGTAGTACCCTAACAAACGGGCCACGGACCGCGCGCAATATTTCCTTCCCATTTTCTTCCAAATCCTCACCCCATACACACACACACACACATTTACATGCCCTGCACTACCACACATGCCGGGAGTCCGGTCGGGAGCTTAGAGCTTTTCGCGGCTGAAGCGGTTCCCCGCTGAGTTGGTACCTGGTTGAGGGACATCCCCGCTAACGGTAGGTCAGTCTCGCCGTACAGCGGCGAAAGATCACTGCCACCTCTCGCGATAAAATGTATGCACTACTCTTATGAGAGTAATGACCTTGGCAGGTGATACGCCCTGAATCTCTAATCAATTAGTCAATCGTTTTAGAATGATCCTGATGTAAACAAGGAAGCGTAGTATTTAACCGCTTATATTAATCTTATTGGACGATTGCTCCAGACTCCTTAATGAAACACGTGGTCACCATCTGTCAAAATCGTATGCGTGCACAACAGTCCTGCAGTTCCTGCAAGCTCCGATTTTCATCAGTAACGCACGCAGGACTTTTTTTCATATACCACAACCTAACTAGGCGCGTTTCTAAACGACCTGTACGGCAGAGTAGTGCTATCTTCCAGGGATAAAAAATATAACGTCCAAAAATGTCTTATTTCGTTGACTTTGACGTAGAAATATAACTTTTGTTTTAAGGGAACCCTAGGTTTTAAGAGCCTAGTAAGCATCGTTTGCGAGATTTGCACGCATGGAAACGTGTGTTGCCGTGGCGTGTGCACTTGCTGATTTCCTTTTATTGTAATTTTGAAAATCGCAGGTTTTCCACCCTAAACTTTGATGAATTTGTAGAATGTACTTCCACCCTGCAGGAGGATGAGACACGTAAGGGTATTTTATGTTTGTGCCTTTACACATCATACAAAATTGCCATATTTCATTCATTATTGCATGCATCGCTAACAGAGCGTTACCTTCTTTGTTTAATCGTTATTACTACTGGTCATATTTTGATGTCTTAAAACGTTGCCAAAACTGATAAATAAAATGTCTTAAAAGAAAAGAAAGACTACGTAAAAAATGTTATCAAAACCAGCTAGGACTAACATTTCAAGCTGTTGGATATGATACTGATATAATCGAGATTTCTTCCGTTTGTTCATATAAACTCAGCTCGCAGACTTTACCAGAAAATCTGTCTTGTAAAGTCTTGTCGCGAAATCCGCCGAACTGACAATGGTGATGATAAGCGTCACAGTAACTTTAGATTACATACAACGGTTGACATGACAATTCCTGAGCGAAGAAATTGTACAGGCTCTTCAGGAATTTTGTGGAGAAACTTCCTTGCGTCTTGTAAATATTACTTGAAGTAAGTACAGTTAAAATTATATTAAAATCAATGAAAGCAGTGATAAAGTATTAAAAAATACGGAAAAGGTAAGAAACCTTTTATTAGTCGAAATCAAGGAAAAATGCAAAAATTACATTTAAAAATTGCTATTGTTCTAAATCCCAAAGAAAAAATGACATTTCATTAAAATCTTATTTACTAACATTTCTCCAGATGAATTTCATACTCAAAATCATTAACAATCGTTTTGGTAACAACACACTCCAACTATGACTATAAAGGACTTAATAACCGTTTAGTTTGATGTGGCAAACGGAGGTCCTTGCGCAGGTGAACCACTTTGGGCCCTTGCTGCTGACGCTACTGCTGGCGGACTTGCTGGAAAAATCTTCGCCGTCGCGAATCGTGTTCGTGTCTTCCATAATGCACGAAATTGCCACCCTGAGGGCCGAGATGTTGGACTACGATCGCGCGAAAAGAATCCCGGAGTTGCAGATTTACGCAATAAGCAAACTGGCAAACATCCTCGTGGCCAACGAGCTCTCTCGACGTCTGCGCAGTGCAGGTGAGATTTTTGGAAAACTAATGAAAATACAGCGCGCCAGGAAAGTTCGCAGTGGCACCTATCACGAGCTACAGCTTGCAAAAACAAAATATTGTAGTACAGTTAAAGAGCATATTGCGTACTCACCACAATCATAACAGATGCTGGAAGTTTTGTCACCTCCACTTGTTTCCAAGTGGTCTAGTGGCTACAAACATAAATACAATTTGTAATAGGAGGCCCTGGCTCGGCTCGGTGCGGAGAGACTTTCCTGTCGCACGTTATATTCTAATGAAAAATGAAAACATATTTCTAAATATTATAGTTCAAATGGATTAAAATGTTTCCAAATACATTTTCACTTGAATTCATATCATGCTTCTCTAAAATAATGGGACCATTCATTATAGACTGAAGTAGTAAAATGAAACCAGTAAATAAGAAGAAACGAGTTTCATGTTTGACTTGTTCCTCAGGTGTGACTGTGAACAGTCTTCATCCCGGTGCTGTGCGGACAGAGATCTTTCGTTATTCGCCTTACGGAATCGACCAACTGATTCCGTTCATATTTGGAATATTTGGAAAGGTGAGTTTCTGATCTCGTAAATGCCGCATTCTAAGAGACGGGCCAAGAACCTCGCGCGAACTTCCCTTCCTTTCCCTTCTCCCCTCATGTCCCTCTGCATACGCACTCACGCAATGGGAGAGGTGGCTCAGGACATTAGCTGACGTCACTGCAGTGCTTCTGACCGGTAGGTCATATGCTTCCACTCCCGACGGTGACAGGATCTTCGACACTAGTTAGATAGCTAGGTCGAATTAAGTAGCTGTCTGGACGATAATTCTAGCAACATGCTGCTCTAATCGGTAGTTTTCCGTGGGTTCTCCAATCAACAGCGGGCGAATTCCTGAGCAGGGCTCTAACAAACGGGTCACGGAGCGCGCGAGATCTTTCTTTCCTCTTCCTTCTCCTAACCTCATCTCTTACTTTCATGCACCACACCATCTACACTTCCAACCATGCCGTGAGACCAGTCGGGAGGGTAGATCTTCCCCTAGTGGGCCGGAAGATGCCTTGTTCGGGGAAACTCCGTTAGCTGACGTTAGGATGGAGCCAGACCTCACCATCCAGCGGGGGATGATCACCGCCAACCCTCGAGGAAAATGCAAGCACGAAAGGGCACAGGAAAACACTACACTTACGGGTCTAATGACCTCAGTAGTTGACGCGCCCGTAATCGCTAATCAATCAAGTCACTCGGGATCTTAGGTCTCGTCTCAACTGGGGAGCTATCAGTAGTGGGAAACGCTGTGAAGGTCGGCGCCGTTTCTCTGGTTCCGGCGGCGGAGGAATCCGTCACATTCCGAGATATAACGTGCACAATACTTGTGGACCTACTGTCAGCTGTTGGCACGATCAGAAACACAGAATAATAAATACGTTGTTTCTTGACCGCCATGATTTATATAATGGAATGTTCTTGAGTTTCGGTCATTAGAAAAACATCATTTGATCACAAAATGATGTTTTTGTAATGACCGAAACTCAAGAACATTCCATTATTATAGAAATAATCAATCGTGATTATCAGTCCCTCTCTCTACGCCACTGACCGCGGCGAGGCTAACAGACAATCCGTGCCCGTTTCAGACCCCTTTGGAAGGTGCGCAGACGTCCATCCATTTGGTCGTGTCCGAGAAGGTGGCGGGAGTCACAGGCCGCTACTTCCGAGACTGCAAGGTAAGAGGAGCTCAGCTGCACTGCTTCTAGACACTAAATACTTTAAATGTAAAATGGAATCAAATACACATGCACACAAAAAAAGTTGTCAGAGCCAAAGATCTGACATAGGTTTTTTCATGTATTTCGCTGCTCTGAATCCAAATCCAAAGCCAGAATTGCGCCATCACCCCCCTCCAGTTGTTTTTAATTTGCCACGTTATAACTTTCATGTTCTTTTTTGCAATTTAAAAACAACTGGAAGGTTGTGACACAATTATTGCTTCCGTTTTGGATTCAGGACGTCGACAAACATACATAAACATGTATCAAGTCTTTGGGTCTGACAACCACCCCAAAACAAAAATACAATTATAAAATGTTTTTTTGCTATTTGAAAAAATGGAAGAAGGTACAGTAATTCTGGCTTCAGATTCGGATTCAGTGCGCCGAAACACACAGAGAAACATGTGGCAAGTGAGTGACATACATTCTCAAGTAGATAAAGTATCTTACGCTTCGTGCAATGTGTTATTTTATTCCAATTTGTTTAAATTATTTATTTTAGAGCTTCTTAAAAACATCTAAGATCTTGATTTACACGAGAGATACTAATCATCATCAATAAACTATATTGCTTTTAGAAACAAATTCTAATTTTTATTAAAGTTCAAAATGAAAAAGAATAATTTTCGTCTGGTCAAATTGTTCTCTGCATCGCCTCCAGGAGTACTGCTGGGAGCCACTGCTTGGAGCGTCCGTGAGAAAACATTTAAAACTGTTTATCGCCCATAGGTGATAAATAGGTACTGTAGGAGCAAAGAGAGAAACCTGTATTAAGCCTCCATTGTTGTTTCTGCGGGAAAAAAATATCATTTTAGAGGGGTCGTGGCTTCATAGAGGGAATATTTTCGTTTACAAAACTAATGGTGCTAAAACAGTACTTTCTCGCCATTAGTACTGGTTGTGAAATACTATTTATGCCACAATTTCTCTCCGAATTTTTGTTTGTAAACTTCATTTGGAGCGAAAAATAAGCAGAATGCGAGAAAGTAACATAATTAAAAGTTAACAAATAATATGGTACTAGTAGCGGTGGAAAACAAATATATTGAAAAATATATAATAGTAATTATTAAACAATATTATATTGTATATATATATATATATATATATATATATATATATATATATATATATATATATATATATAAAAGAATTGGTTTTTATTATTGGGAATGAAAAGTGGCCGTCATTTTGGCCTTTTGTCATCCGTGCGGCGTTACAACAGTGGGTAACAACAACCAAGAATGACCGCTCAGCTATTCTTATTCACGTTTAACACAATTGAAAGACATACAATTCATTTTGGGTTATTTACTATCTTTTGAAATGCATTTAAAAATATGTCTCTTGACTACCGGTAACTAACTTCCATGTATAGAATAGTCAATTAATATTGACATATTATGGCATTTGTGTGTGTAAGGAACATTGTGTCTTAGAAACTCGAAATCTCGCACTTAAACAAACATCAAGCGGTGGTCGTGGATGCTAGCTAGGCTTAAATTCCGGTCGCAACCTAAACACTAGCACATTACGTGGTAAGATTCCCTCGAGAATGAAGCTGAGGCACTGGTAGTGTCGCGCGAATTCTGTTTACTGTCCTGTCCTCTGGCTGGAGAGCCCGCACGGGCATTGGCCGACCAACGGTGACCCAGCCTCTCGACCACGAGCACGAAGACATCCCTCCGCCGTATATTCTGATTTTCTTAACCTTACGGCGGGCTTTCGTATCAACACACAGCAATTGATACCGAGACATTTGTCAGGTCACAAGATTTACTATCACACAGTGCAAATTAAATGAGAGCGTGTAACCAGACTTGGATTTCTTCGTGTGCAGGAGGCGCCAATGGCAAGGACAGCCGAAGACTATGAGCTCTCCAAGGCGGTGTACAAGAAAAGCATCGAGCTGTTGAACCTGAATGAGAGAGAATGCCCGTCTTTCTTACGGTGACCAGTGACGGTTCGTGGAAAAACTTTCGAACAAACTATGGAAACATAATTTCTTCTGGCATTCATACATGTCACACATGAAAGTGGGGTAGGAGACTGCATATTGCTTTTGATATTGGAGAATGGTGCAGATTACAGTTCACACAGCTTCAGAAATAATATACAAAATCCCATCCCTCTACATCATTTTATTGCAGTTTTCTATTCGCATACCTTTCATACTTTTATCTAAGGTGATAATTATTAACACGCTTACTTTTATCTCCGTAAAATAAGCGGGACACGTTTTTATTTTCAATAGTTCAGGGTTACAAATGAGTTGCAAAGTTGCAGAGAATACAGTTTTTTGAACTCTGCATTAATGGGAATTCATTTTAAAGTTAATGTAAGATGTTGAATAATTGGTCATAATTTTTACAATTACCTAATGCTCTTATTAACAAAATGAAAAGTATTAATAATAATTCATATCAAATGTTACGACATTAAGGTGACAATTATTGTAATTAGTTAACATAAAATTGTTTTAATGTATGCATTATGAGTGATGCTTTTTAAAACAAAAATGCCATACTTAAAATGCTCCATAACACCATTTATGCTCCCTTTTTGTAAAGTTCCGATTCCTTCAAAGCCAAAAACTCGTAAAAAGTGATTAGAATACTTCACAATGAAAGTGATATTACATTGTTCTTAAAGTGAAATGTGCTTTATTATTTGTAACTAAAGAGAGATGCTGTTCTAAGTGGGAGATATTCTTGTCAATTTTTTCGTACAATTTGCATCGTTTCAAAAGAAATTTTTATCAGTTTTTGATGTTTTATTATGCTGTGTAGTTTTTAAGTTTCGAAATTGTAAACTTATGTACTTCATGTATAAGAAGTTACCAGTATTCTATTGTGATATTATACGTTTTAAACAAAAAATAAAACGCACAATTTAAGTTAGTTCTGATAGATATTCTTTATTGTATTGGTATTGTACTAATTGGAAATTTTAACCCCCTTCATAAGTCATTAAAATACACAAATTTTGTTGTCAATTCTCTTTTGGATTCGGTTAACAAGTGTGTTAGAGATTAAGGTAAGGTTTGTGTATAAACCTTGATCAATAAAAATTAAAGTCTTGATGTTACACTTAAAAAAATGTAGTGCTCTCTTTCTCAAAGATATTAATAATAAAGATATTAAAAGTTCTTCACCGAATATAATATTTCTCATTAATATCTGGAAATAAAACTAGAAAAAACTCGAGAAATATTGTTTTCGGATCCGTAATGAATAAACAAAGCACACGATTGTCGTACAAAATTTTATTTTCTGTGGATCATTTCTCGCTGCAACCGCGGAGCAAAGCAGCTCGCAGCCCAGTGCGCTCCGCTAACAGCGAAAGTTATCACTCCGCGCTGGAAAGGGTTCGGCCTGCAGTGACGGCGTAAACCGCGGTGTATTGTGTTCGACTTAGTTGCGAAGTGTCTTTCACCAATGCGGTGTTCATTGATAGTGTTCGTGAAGTGTTACTTCGAGTAAAAACAATTAACACCGAATATCCGACAAGCCCTGGCCTCGATCAGAGCATTTCAGAAGCTCTGTCGGTGGTGAACGGCAATGGACGGATTCTTGGAATTGGCTTTTCCCGGCCAATTCTATATATTTTCTCCAACTCCTGATCCCTCATAACAAATGGCAGTGAAGCGGGGGATCAAGGAAACCCGGAAGCCGAAGATACGCACTCGTTACAAGAAACTCAAGCAACCTTGCCATTTACCATTATTCAAAGGTACCGTAACCGAAATGGCGCGCCCGCCAATGGTTCGCGCAAAAGACCTGCCAACCCTAGTGTACGACGTTAACTTCAAAAATTCATCAAAGACCGAAATGTATTTATTGTATGGGTTTTATTCGCGGGGAGGTGGTCCTTAGGCAGTTGTTTCGCACCCGGATTTCGACCCAGGCTTCCTTAGAAGCTTACCCCCGACGCGGGTCAGGGGACCTTTATCTAAGAAGGCGGTACGGGCGGTCCCCTAAATATGCCTGGGGACCGCCGTGGGACGTGACTCACTTTCTCCGCCAATGTCGGTCTCAGTCATAGTATCTGAACTGTCTGGGTGGGAGAGAGTGAGATATCGTTAGGGACAGATGACGGAGGGATTTCATTTTGCCGGGCATCCGCTAGAGTTCTATCACATGCCACAAGAGTGACATGGCTACTGTGTAAATCCGCGCACTGGGGGTTCAGAGACCAGTAAGCTAACACCTCAGCCACCGAGGCAGGCTTAAGACCAAAAGATTCGCCCCAGTTGACCCAAATAATGGGCGGTGAAAATATATGAAAACAGTTACAAAATGGGGCTGAAGTCTAATAAACGGTACAGCTTACGGAAGTCGTTGAAACCGGCACTTCGCGCGATAACTCCGGCGTTAACTAGGCAGTTTGAATTCTGGAGGCTTACTTGAAAAGTGATTTCTTATAAAAGTGAATTGTTAATTATGCGGTGGATAGACTCGAGGATGTTTATTGTGAACGCGAGAGAGCCTCGCTGAGAGTTGGATCCGGGCGAGCGAAGCGAGAAAACTTGCCTTTGAAAGTAAATTGGCATTACAATGCGGCGGGGACAAAGCATACGAAGGGCGAACCATGAAAATTGCCTACACGTAAGTTTTATTAATTTCTATCAGAGCACGTAGAGTAATTAGGGCTTAAGGAACCCCCCCCCCGCCGCCACGCTTCTCTGAGGGTGTACCTTGTAAGTAATGGAAACTAGGAACAGAATTGAAGCTCTCGTATACAACGAAGGCGATAATGAGAGCGTAGGCTTCCGCGGCCGGAGTCAGTATTTACTAGGCTGTCCGGGTGACGCCGCGTCCATGGCGAAGGTGCCGACGTTTCGGTCGCCATTCTGAGACTTTCCTCAGGGCGTAAAGTCAAATAAAGACGATAATACTTCTGAATTGCCAGCGTCTACACCATACATTTTCATTCATAATGTCGATCATTGCAAAATGTTGATTACAGACCTAAAAAGTGAAACTGTAACACTTTTTCGCCCAAAATCAGCAACAAAACTGTAAAAATAAAACTATTAGGATCAAGGAATTTAGAGAAATAATAAGCTTTTGTAAACAGAAATATATAGATTTTAACTCGTTTCAAGATCCATCGACAAAATCCAAAGTAGTAGTAATTAAAGGTATACTCATCGATTACGTCGAGGAAGAAATAACAAGTAAACTCATTGCCCATGACCCAACTTCCGACGTAACTTTGACATAAAAGAAATATTCAAATTAAATCATTTTTTTCGCAATTGCCAAGGTTAAACATAGGAACAGACCTAAAATTCCAGTTCAAAGTAAGAGATGTCAGAGATAGTCACAGAAGGTAACTGTAATCGTGAATCAAGATGTGTAAAATGCCTAGATGTTCACAATTACTCACAATTTAAAAAATCTACCTTATAATCTCCTAGATGTATGGCATGCTTATGGAGGCACACTACAAATTATGGCAAGTGTTCAGTTAGATCAATCAGATTCTAATATTTCACATTATCCTAAACACTCAACAAATCAAGTATTACCCGCTCTCCAAAACGAATTCCTGAGTGTGCCTACAACTCACAGACTTAGCGCCACTCAAGGCACTAACTTAAACAATCGATCCTACGCGAACGCAATAAACTTGCTAAGTACTTCCAGACTCGGTGAGTTACCACTCTCAAAATTAGTGCTGCTATATCAGCACATACTTTCTCGCCATTAGTAATGGTTATGTAAAGATATTTACACCACAATTTCTCTCAGAATTATTTTTTGTAAAACATTTGACATTGCAGGTCATTTGGTGCGAAAAATAAGCAGTATGCGAGAAAGTAAAATAATTGAAAGTGAATAAATAATACAATACTAATAGCGTTGGCAATATCTAAAAATACATAATAGTAATTATCATGTAATACGGTATTGTAATATTCTACAAATATATTACAGTATGAAAGATGGTAAAAATTTCCCCCAAACCAAATGTCATGTGAGTAGTTACACGATAACTCTAACATAAAAATAATATTTTTAACAGATTTCTCAGCCTCCGTCCCACCACCCACATACCTCTACAACAAAAAACGTGATTTTTTTTTAAATTTTTCGGCAACTTGACACTATTTTGTCTTATTGAAAAATAAGAAAATAATGTAAACTTTCAGAAAAATATTTTTCGATATTTTCTCAGCGCCAAATTCAAACGCAAAATATATATATTTTTTTAAATAAGAAAAAATAATTTTTACTGTCTTAAAACACTGGAACAAGCTCGAAAAACTCTCAATATTTACCGTCATTCGATATGTCGGTATCAAGGACCCACAAAACATGGATTCTGGCTACAGCACGTGATAGAGTACTTTTCTTCCTAAATTTAGCAACAGGATTTATATACTTTTTTCGTTAGTAGGACCCTTTAAAGCGAGTTTTTTTCTGCCAAAAATTCATAGTATATAACTTATAATTCATAACTTTCTCTATTCCGTAGCGAAGAAGTAAAAACGGTTTCAAATTTAACTTAAGATTTTCACGCACTAGTTTCCTTACCTCTGTAGCCTGCTCTAGCGTTTGGGTTTTGCTCCACACTTTACCTGTTACCTTTAGTCGTCTAATAACATTTTTTCACATTTTATCAACTTTTAGGACTCCTAATAGAAGAATTGAAATAAGAATTTTAGAATAGAAGAGAAAACGTAGACCGATATGAAAATTTTCATTGAACATTTTAGCAAAATCTCCATTTTTGAGCTCAATTTCACAAAATTGTGTTGAAATTTGAGAAACTTGATTAGAAATTATTTGAATCATTTGCAGCTCAAAAGAAGGTTGAGACCTACCGAAAAGCTATCCGAGACCGAAGAGATAAGGACACAACTAGTACTAGAGAAAGTCTGTGTCATTCTCTACTGCCAGTAGTTTCTTAATGAAATATCTTCTTCAAAATTAGATCCTTAAATAACGTGATATCAGATTTTGAAAGTATGACCGGTGATTATGATATGAGAATAGGAAGTAGTGACAATTTAAAAAAAGTAAGTAAGCAAGTTTTCTAAAAACCGCTGATTTTTATTTCAAAATCATCAAGTTCTGGTTATGTAAGGTAATAGGTTCTTTTTTCATTAAAATCTCTGGAATTTTGAACTTCTATACATTTGATGATGGAACTGGAAACTTTTTTAATGCAAAGTATTCTGCAATATACTATCTTCATATAATTGCAGGTACACATTTAAAAAATGGTAGTTTTCGCGTAATTTCAAGGAGAAATGTGTGGAATCAGACGAATATTAGGGGTGTATTTTGTAGGAATGTAGGGATATATTTTGACCCAAAACTCTTCGTTTTACGGCAATATAGACTGCACAGCAGAACAATCCAAAATTACAGATATTCCATAAACTTAAATTCATGATGAAATAATAAATAAATAAACTAACAAAAAAACAAATAAATACGTCTTTGTGTCCACACAAAATACTCAGGTCATAAGGTTGGCTCTACCGTGTAATCACTTAATTTATGGAATATTGGTCGGCTTTAATGGGCAAATGCGTGTGTTTGAAGAAGATTATCTTCGGAAAGCGATGTATTATCAACCACAATTTCACTGAAAAGCAAATTAAAATGGAAGCTGTTGGGTTAACAAGTTTCGAAGTTGCCCAAAATAGGTGAGATGGGAAAAATTATCACAGATGCATATTTATTTTAAACGTAAATTTTGAACCCTATCGAACAAATAGGCCTGACAAGATTTAGGTATTTGATAAACATTCAATTTAAAAATTTTTAAAACACATCTAGACGCAAAGATGATTTTCCGCCTCATTTTGAGTTGTAAGTGGTAGACATTTCCTCGAATAAAATGTTTAACAACACATTTTAGGAAGAAAAAACTTAAACTTTAAACAAACTTCTCTTGAAGTCAGAGGTGGATTTACGCATAGGCACAGTAGGCACGTGCCTACGGCGGCAAGTTTTCAAGGACGGCAAATTTTCGAATGCAAAATTTTCTTGACATTTTCTAAAACAAATTTAGGTTCTCTAAAAATTATAAGAGCATAAATCATATTTTTATTTTAAAAATGATTTAAACGAGACTAAAGCCGCCCTCTCAACCTTTGATTTATAAATTAAGCTTGAATTTCAAATGGGGACATTTTCAATGTTACAGAATACATGTAAAGAATACGCCAACGACTTCTGATTGGTTGGTTGAGCAGAAAGAATTACATTCTTAGAGAAAGTAGTTTGAATTAGCCAATCAGAAATCGCTGACGGATTTCGCAGTGCATTCATATTGCGCTATATAGAAAGTAGCGACATCTATTCCTTCTTGAGTTAGTTCTAGAAGACGGATCTGGAAATAACCATTTTCTTTCTTTTGTTACTATTGTTGTGTATCGTTTATTGTAAGAGCCTGCTGATTAAAAATGATATTTTGAAGTTTTAAAATGAGTGATTATCGAAAAAGGCTCAGCGGAAGTCAATATGCAAAAATTCGAAAAGAAAAGGAGGAGAAATGTCACAATGAAATTGATAAGACAAAAAATAAATGAATTCTTTAAACCTATATGGCAAACTGATCACTGCTGCAGATCATTCGACAATTCTACTACTGAGTTAGTATAAACATATAGATTAGATAACATATTTAGTTTTCAGCTTGTATATTTTTTCCATATACCAATAACTTGTGATAAATAAATGTTAACATTAATATATTTTTAATGCAGATGCTAAAATATTCTCAAAATGCAAAAAATGTTTAGTACAATGATTAGAAATTAAATATTCTTGACGTGATGTTCTTGTATTCGTTAAAATGAACAATGTCTTAACGTAGAATTTAAATAAAATAGCATAAAATATGTTACTATAATTATATTACTATTTATTTTATATAATATGTAATAATACATATAATATTTTGGCTCCTATTTATTCAGGGTTATCACTGAATCTAATAATGAGACTGCAAAGTTCCAAACAGCTAAAAATGAAATGATTCCTCAAGTAATTGAAAATATAACTGCGATTGATTATGATCCGACGATTCAACCGATGTAAATAGTTTAAGCATTTTTTGTATAATTAATTAAACCTTATATATATATATATATATATATATATATATATATATATATATATATAATCATGATCTTTCTAGAATATTTGTTTATAATATTACATACATTATAATAATTTATTATTTTCTTTTTTAATTCAATAGAATTTCTACCGAATGTATTCAACTGCAAGAACATAAAATTGATGTAACCATAACTTCGACTGATCGTTTTTGTTGGAAAAGCGATCCAGCGATATATACTCTCTGGATCCAGCTTTGTGGTCTATTAATGAAGCTACACGTGATTATGTTGCCAAGCATGGATTCGAACAAAACAAAAACGCTGACTTTTCTAAATCAAGAAAAGAGTACAATGATGGTAAAGTTCGTTACTTAACGTCGAATATGTTTGAGTATACGCATATCAGTAAAGAAAAAATGCCTTGCAAGTGACTTATTTACTCTGAGAGCAATGGAACAGTTTTCTGCGGTGTTTGTCTATTGTTTTCAAGCAATTCAGAAGTAAGAACAAAATTATCATCGGAGGGATTCAATGATTGGAAAAATGCGCATACCAAATTAAAATAACATGAGAATTCTACATGTCATAGAAACTGTACGCCCGCATTGAAAAATATACAGTGGACTGAAAACAAGTGAATAAGCAGCTCTTTGAGAGGACATGTCGAAAAGTTTTGAAATAATCAAAATGGTAATTACACGCTTGAGTTAATTTCGAAATATGACCACTTCTTAGCAGATCACATACAAAACTTTGGTAACTGCGTCAAACGAAATACATGGTTTTTATCCACCACGACGGTTGAAGAAACAATAAGTATATTAGCTAAAGCAGTTAAAGATGAGATTCTCCGAAACATTCGAAGTGCCAAGTATTTTTTCCATAATTGTGGACTCTACACCAGACATAGCACACGTGGATCAACTCACTATAGTTATTAGACATGTGGGAAAAGATGGTACACCAAAAGAATCATTTTTGGAATTCCATCCAAACACAGGCAATAAATCAAAGATGTTCGATGCTGTATGTAATTTTATGGAGATTAACGAACCGGACATTAATAATTGTCGTGGTCAGTCCTACGACAACGCGTCAAATATGTCCGGTCTTTACACAGGTCTTCAAGCTCGTATGAAAGATGTAAATGCTCTAATTGAATTCATCCCGTGTTCTGCTCATTCTTTAAATTTAGTTGGTACAAGTGCAGCTGAATCATGCACTGAAGCATGTACTTATTTTCTACTTCTACAAAAGTTATATAATTTCTTTAGTGCATCTCCATCAAGGTGGGGCATTCTTCAAAATTTAGTAGATGAAGGATCCAGTATTCTCTTGGAAAAGTCTTTCAATTACGCGCTGGTCAGCTCGATTGATGATGCATGTCAGGCTCTAAAACATCGTTGGCAAAATGTTTTAGATGTCCTTCAAATTATCTCTAATGATTCTACGCAAAAACAGTCAACGCGTGCAGAAGCTAAAGGTCTTATTGTTGCTTTAAATCGACTTGAAACTTCTATTATAACCGAGGTTTGGGGATTCATTTTAGACCGCTTGAATGCGCCGAACAAACAACTGCAAAATTGTAAGAGTATCGACTGAACTCCTTAGCGTTATTTTGTATCGAAGAAAATTATCTCAGCGTTTTAGATTATACTATAATTATTGATGAATTTGCTCACCAAAAGACACGTCACAAAACTTTACATCAATAGACAAATTAGCAGTAATTAATAAAACGTTATTTCAACTGTATAAAAAACCCCATTCAAAAAGTTAAATGTTATATTCCTTCTTTATAATGGTAAATCGAAAATTATAAAAACTGTTACGTCATAATATTCTAATCGTTCAGTTGTTGTAAATAAAAATCTATCATATTAATATTTAATACAAGCTATTTATTTGTCTACTTCATTAGAGTATACCTTATGATTCCAGAAGTATATGAATCTGAAAGTAAGGCCCGTTGACGAAAGAAAACGTTGCAATTCTAGTTGTCATGTTTTAGTTTCCTTTTAATATTAACGTTTCAGTGTTGAAATATTAATAATGTTGAACGTTACTTGCTATGAAGATACAGTTTCTATCCAAAATTAGCTAATTCAAAAAAATTATTTAATTTAT
The DNA here is from genome assembly GCA_038098605.1 of Gryllus longicercus. Lineage (NCBI taxonomy): Eukaryota > Metazoa > Arthropoda > Insecta > Orthoptera > Gryllidae > Gryllus > Gryllus longicercus. The sequence goes on from JAZDUA010000132.1 coordinate 807,323, forward strand.
GAAAACAATGTGCAAAATGTAATGTTACTTTTAAAATTAAAACGTTCAAATTAAAGAGGAATTGTTACTGAAACGTTACAATTTGAAATGTAACATTAATTTTAAAATAGGGGCGGCAAATTTGGTGTGCCTACAGGCGGCAAAAATATTAATCCGCCCCTGCTTGAAGTACCTAATCATAATTTTTTAAAAATGAATACCTTTTCTTGGTTTGTTTTCTGTTGCAAATTAGTACGAGATTATAAAATCTAGATATTCAATTTCTTTGTCAAATGCGCATTTGAAGTAAATTTTAACGTCAGGTCGGATACTGAACATAGAATCTGAGTCTCTTACTCATATAACAGTTATGTGGAAAGAAATGAGAGATTCAAAGGTCACATTAAATATAAATATTTGTTTATTATACAGACTAATAAACATTTTCGTAAAAATCCTATCCGTTTCCATTTAAAATCTGAAAATATTCTGAAAAACGCAAATCGGATTACTTGCCTGAGTGGTTTTCTTTCTTTCACCTTTCGTAAGAATAAAACAATGCTCTTAATTTAATCGCCAGAAACAATTTTCAATTAAAATTTTGAATATTAAACAAATAAAAAATATGTATTTCTGTTCGAACATTTGATTTTTTATTTGGTTAGGAGTTTACAAGCAATGGTTGATTTCTTTGAAGGATGTTATTTTGGAGGACGACCACGATAAGGCGTATCAGAGCCTTCGACCCGGAGTAACCGGGACAGCCAAGATCATTCGCATGTCTCGACGCGGAAGCCTTCGACCGTTATCAATAATACGAGAAAGTACATTCTGTTGTGAAAATTCTAGTTAACTAGGAGCATGAAATAATGGCATTGAACGTTTTTCTTTCCCAAAATGTGTATATAAATTTACGTCCGTGTGAATCACCTCAAAAATTTAAAACGGGACGTTCTTAAGAGTAGAGAAAAACTTCTGTAGTGTTTCCATAGAATTAAATACGCATTACTAGGGGGCGTGTTTTAAAGAAATGTCAACTTTTAGTTTCCGATTAAGAACAAAACCGTTCAGTACAGAAATTCATTTTGTGTTATGACAATTACCCATTTTTATACGTCTTTTTTTCATATATTTCTCCAATTTCGACTAAGACGTTACCATTTTCGGTTATTTTTAATGCATTTTTGCTCATTTAATCGACTTTAATATTACACAGAGACTTCTCATTTGGTTTCGCAGTGGAATTAATATTGGTCGTCCTGCCCATGACGTAACAGTCGAGAAAATTAAAGCAAGTTGTCATGTGAAATACTGGTGCGTGTTTGTTGTTTGCAGTTTGGTCGCGTTTTGTGAAGTATTCGCGATGCCAAAACTATACATTATCGAGATTTATATTATATAACATTAAATTAATTTTGTTTAGTGTGTAAGTGAAAAAGATGGTGTTTTGGAATACGTGTTCATAATGTGCGTTTGTGTTTACAGGTTGAGATTAGGTTAAGAAACTAATTTTATTATATTCTGCAAATATACCGAGTTGTGCAGTGTCAGTGTGTGAAAAATACAACCAAAAATCGAAAAGAAGCGTTGTAGTGTATCATTTGTTTCCGCAAGATCCTGAGTAGAAAATGAGTTCATGGTTGTAAACGCGCAGACTAATTTAATGTACAACATGCCACTATATGCAGTCTCCATTTTAGGAAAGACAATTACGTGCGAGATTTGCAATCTGAACTGTGAGTAAGTTAAATTATGCCCAAAATTGACACCTGCTCATATCAAGGTGCTCGGAAGAGATCATCAAAAAGTTCATGTTGCTTGTCAACTGTCTAATCATGTTGGTTAGGTAATACTTACCTTATGCTTAATAAACCAGAAATCTATAATTTTACGTAATTATGTATTTGACGTAATGAATTCAAGGTCTCTAAATCTGACGATTGTTCTATTGCAATTGCTTTTGGAATGCAAATGCAAGCTGAAGGACAATTACGCGCACTTTTTTTTTGAGACGTGAAATAACTACCCCCATTCCTTTACGAACATTAGTTGAATTCAGTATAAATGAAAGCAACAAGCTTTGTTGACAAATTATGATGATCATAAATGTTTGTTCGCGTGTAATAGAAAATATTTTGTATTGAACAATGAAGTACAGATTTCATATGATAGGCATGTCAACAAAATAATCAAACATCCCGTGCCTCCCGCATCTAGCGAAGTGAGGCCTCAAGAAAACGTGCGAGCATTCCCATTCTGCTCTACCTCTTATTCTAGGTACTATCATTTCAATGGTACTTGCTTGAAATAATATCTACGAGAAGCAACAGAACTCCGGAGAAGCTTATTCGATACCTCCACTCAGAAATTATGTCAGCCATTATATGTAATCTAAGGTTCGTGTGACGCCTTTCAGCGCCATTGTCGGTTCGGCCGATTTTAGGTTAACTAAAGACAGAGATTTCCTGGTAAAGAGCAGTAGTCTTTAAACCAAAAGTCTGCGAGCTGAGATCACTTGAACGAAAAGAAGAAGCCTCGATTTCATCAGTAAGTATCCAAACATTGGAGTTGTTCATCCGAACTGTTTTTGATCACATCTTTAACGTCATTTTTCTTTGCATTTATAGCATTTTATTGATAATTTTTGTTGTGCAATGTTTTAGGTCATCAAATCCGCCCACTACTCATCACCGCCACCTGTGCACTCGCGTACCGCGAGCGCAGATAAAAGATATCTTGCGGAGTCATTCCACACCTGGTGCGTGGGAACGTACTCCAAATCGGCTGAATGGCGTGACGTAACGAGGCGTGCCCGAAAGCGTTGGTCGACTCGGTTAGTGCGCCATCGCCGCTGCCATGAGTGTGCTGGCCTTTCTGGGGGCGCTGTTCTTCAGCCGGTGGGTGGTGCTGGTGGCCACCGCCGCGGCGGTCTATCGCTTCTGGTACAAGCTCACCACCGGCGTCTGCACGTCCACCCGCCGTCTCGATGGCAAGACCGTCCTCATCACTGGAGCCAACACAGGCGAGTGCATGAGTCGACGGCGCTGAGTAGAGATCAGCCATTGCCGGGCACCATTCGACAAGCGAAGCATATCATCCTCGTTGAGAATTTTGCTGTAAGCAGGGGCGGATTTTGGCATAGGTAGAGGAGGCACATGCCTACGGAGGCAAAAATTTTGGACTAAAATTGTGTCTAAAGAGCCTTGTCTTCATCGCGGGCGAGTTTTCTTTTTTTTTCTATGAGTTTTTGAACAGAAAGATTAAATACACGCGTATTAACATGCTGATAATACCTTCTGAGTATCTTGTGATAAGTGAAAATGAGTTAATTTTTAGTGAGTATTATTATATTAATAAGTTTAAAGTTATACAATTAAAACTTAATTACAATTACCGAAAAGGAGTCATGCTACCTCAATTCCAGATACCTTGAGCGGAATACTTAGAACTTATTCTAATATAAATTTTAAAAATAATATGTATTTAAATTCAAGTATTTTTAATAATGTCAATCCGGATAGCCGGATTGAAGGATCGCGAGTTCGAATCCCGCCTCGGGCATGGATGCATTTGTGATCGTCATCCTATCACTTCAATAAAGAGGATCAATAATTCCCCGCGCGAGCAGGAGGCCCTTGCCCTTAATGGGATGTGCAGTTGCCAAAACAACAAAAATAATAATATGCTTGAAGATATCTTACTCCGTTCTTATTTCCTAGTGCTAAATGTAGACATCTACGTTAATTTAAGAATTAAAGGTATAACAACGGTAGAATAATAAATATGCATAACTAGAAAAAAGATAAACATGATTAGTTTGTGTAATTTCAATTCATCAAAATAGATTAATTAAAAGTTAATTGATTTTCCATAGAAACAGTTCAACATGCATAAATTATTAATTGAATCATATTGAAGTTTAGTCACTTGTATGAGTCCAATTATTAATAATAAATTATACTTATATATTATATATAACTTTTTTTCTGGGTTATTTGAAAAGAAAACAGGTGGCAATGTTTCGCGTGCCTACAGGCGTCAAAATTGTTAATTCACCTCTGGCTGTAAGTCTGTTCCAATTAGGGTCGCGGCATCAACAAAATATCGGTTCAATAAAACAATGCCTCAAACGATGCCTCAAAAAGTGTTTAGTAACCTCTTAAAGTTAACTTTCGCGGGGGGAATTAATTTGAGGGTTCCCATGTTTATTAATTTATAATTAAATCAGTATTAAAATAATTTGACGGAAAGGTGGATTCATTTATTATATCCTCATTATTACAACCGTAGAAATGTCCAACACTAAAAAAGTTATTTTACTTGGTGCAATGTGTGTTCTGGGCAGGCCAACCTGGAGAAGCGGCCAGTGAGCTTTGGGCGAGACAGGGTGTGCATATACAGTGTCCAGGGAGGAAACAACGAAACTTTGAAAATAAGCTCTTAAGTCAATTTTAAGCAATTTTTTTATAATATACGCCTTTGATAAGTACTCGAAAGTTAGTCTGAAAAAAAATACTTTCTATGCAAAAGTTTGCATTTCAGAACATATAAACCCTCCATAAACATGTAAATTATTTATTATTTAGAAAATAAATGGATATATTTGTTTACAAAGAAACATTAACGCAAAAATAAAAAGCACTTGAATTATGTAAATGGGGTGCATTTTTATTTCTGTCAAATTTTCTTTGTAAACAAAAATATTCATAATAATAAATATTTTTGTCATGAAAAACGTTTGTTATTGTGGTACATGCGATTATTCATTTGGGACATTTTACTCGGCACATACCAACTGATCGATTTCCGTTTGTGTCGTCGGACAAGGCTCCTTTTGAGGCGAAAGTGAAACTCTTCTAAAACGTAGAATTTCCTTCTCTTTTCAGATCCTCCATCCGCTCTCACTGGGTCTGAATGTTCAATTCAGTGATGTGTGAAAATTAGGATTTTCTTTTCGTACTATTTTTATTCAAAATTAAATCTTTGATGCAAAACAAAAAACAAAAAAAGCTTTAAAAATCGACGTTTTGAAACACCGATGCCACATCCCTAGATCCGAGGATGGCCAGAACAGCCGATAATTTATCCACGCTTGTTTCGTAGTTCCGATGTTCCTAGGCAGGGTTCACGCCTGTCTCTTCAATGCCAGTTGGCCGACAAAAGATGAGCTTTACACGAATAAGAATAAATATTGATATACTATTTCTTATTTGTAACAGTTGCTGTCGTATTTTTCATATTTTACATTTTTATTTGCTCAGTTGAGAAGCGGAGAAAGCCAAATCTCTTCTGGCATGATAAGAGTTCCCGACCTTTTGCCCCCAGTTGTATGTTGGGAGTTAAGTAGTTAGAGATATGTTACCACCAGCGTGTCTGTCCGTTATCCTCCACTCCTCACTCAAACTCCGAAATGTTATGGATACAATCTTCGATCATTATTTGGTATGATCTGAGCCCTCGGTGGCTGGTTGCTTACCGTGCTCGTTTTCGATTCTCGGCCGGGACAAAATTATAAATGTGCCGTCCTTACAAATATTCCACTATCCATTGCTGTGGGGCTATGAGGTAGCTCACCCTAAGGTGGTGGGGTGTCTTCGTGCTAACTACACAAACCCCTTATTTCATGGCGGAGAGACCGGCCTATCCCTGGTCGGCCAAGGCCCGAATCGGGCTGACGAGCTAAAGGATAGGAATTTCGTAGGTCATTCACTGTATTTCAGAGAAAGTTCAGTCCCATAAAAAAGTGCTTTGAAATTTTAGGGAATAAACAGTTGTTTATTTAACTTCAGAAACAGTTAAACATTGTGTGACGTATCGTAGAAAAGTGATTATTGTAAATAACTGGAAACTTGTTTTCTTTCTCTATATTACGTTCCTTATTGTATTCTAAATGAAGTTTTAACGCAAACCTATCTAACGGTTGTCTATATCTAAAATAGAGCTATTTCATACGGACGGAACGCATATGTCTCCACGGTATTTTTGCAGCTCGCAGCGAAGGTCGAGCAGGTATTTATGTATGTATGTATATGCAGGTATGTGCCTGCGTGGGGGAGCGTGTTAGGTACGGCGAGATTATTGTATCGTATGTTCGGCGCGAACACGGCTCGAAAAAGAAGAACATGCGAGGGTAATTAATGTTTATTTTCTCGTCTACATATATATACCTAGTATAGAGAAAGTTATGTAATGATGCGGAAAATCGATTTCGAGATTTTTACGAAAATTTACGTTTTGGGGTCCCTTGATACCATAAAAGTATTTGTTTCGACAAGTTTCTTTGCTTGTCTGACGGACTTTCCCAGTACCTATCGGGTATTTATTTATCATCAAAATCTAACTCGTATCCTTCGAAATCTTATTTACTTATTTAATTCAACCAATGCACTATTTATTCGCCTAGGTTTATCCGTCGCGAGAAATGTTTTGGTGGGTTGACAACACCCTCTCCGTATTCGCGACCACGAAAATTTTCGTAATAAATATTTATATTTATTTACTTATGGGGTTCGGGGATTCTTCTTATCATGACCTAAATAATAATACTTGTTTTTCAAATTAATTAAATATTGTAATTTGTTTCTCTTTAGCTTGAATCAAACAAAACATACATAACACATTTCCATACCAAAACAAAAAAGCAAAACAAACAAAACCCTTAAAAACCTTTGTATATTAATACTTCCATTCAGATTATTATTTACATTACCATATTCACATATTTTTCTTACTTCTTCACGCATGCATGGCCATTTACCCCAATCATATTATGAAAATCTCGAGTTCGTTTACCGATGCAAATAAGTTTTCTATAACTCGGGAACGAAAATGTCTAGTTTCTACAAATGTTGCTAATCTTGGGATTTTAAAATTTTATTATTATTGTCATTATTATTATTATTATTATTATTATTATTATTATATTATTATTATTATTATTATTATTATTATTATTATTATTATTATTATTATTATTATTTGGCTTTTATTCATCTTTCAACTGTTTATAATTAAAATGTTGAAAAGGGGTTTGGAACTAAAGAAAACTTGCGAAGATGATCTTCTCCTCTATATGTCACATAGCTATTTACTGTTTTTTGAATAAATAAGTCAAATCAAATAAATTATTACTAGCTAACACAACTTGATCTTTCCATAATACTCATTTTTTATGTCCTCCTTTGTCACTTTCCTGTTCTTGTCCCCTGCCTTCTTGGCCGTCGAATTCCAGGTAAATTCCAAATTACACTCAGCCAATACACCATCAGTCATCATATTCCATATCTTCTTCTTACCACACAATATCCCTAAACATTCATACTTAAAACATTTGTTGCCGTCGCTGCGGCCACCCCCTCGTACATCCGAACATCTCTGCCTCCATCCGATCGTCACAGAGTCGGCATACCTTCTGCCATGCTCATAACACGCGCTATTCTTCTGTTAAACTAAGAAGGGCAGTACTGCCCCATTACCTACATCCTGTCACGCCCTCTCCTGTCTAATTGAATAATCCCGTCTAAGCATATTATACTGTTTATTCCGTGACTCATCGATTCACTCGTTTTCTTATGAAATTAACTGAATGCCACGGTAAATTCTCATGTGTCCATTTGAGTAAATAATCACAACGAATTCTACTATTTCATCAAGTCAGCACAGCCCCAGTCACCGAGGTTACGATAGCTAAGCAGTGTTATAAAATTTACAAGTAGAGTGGTGTGATGTGTATGACCTTGCATACATTCCAAAAAATGATTAACAACTCTGATAGATTACAAGCTTTTGAGCTGAAACTCGTTTACTAAATACGTTAGGTAGATGTAGTTCCGCCGTTCCAAAGATCATGAAGATATTTTAATGTTTGAGGCTTCTTTTCATACCCCTGCGGCCTTTTCAAAATTTCAAAATCCTCGCAATTTTTTCTTTATTTTTTTTCTGGAATACAAGAAGGAGCATTTACAAGAATGGAATAGTTCCGTTTGCATTAAAATCTCTAAAATTTTGAAAATTGCTAAGTTCAATATTATTTTCAAACCTGCCCTGCACCTCTAATACTAAAGTCGGAGATTTCTTTCTGAGTACAGTTTATTACTCAATTGTATATATTTAAATGGCATGCACGTCTTTTAAAACGTGTGAGCACTCATATTTGCTGAGTAATAGTATGTCACACTAAGAGCGGTTGTTTTCATTCATTAACGCTCATTGGCTCAGGAAGATAATTGTAAGGATAATTGATTGTAATAAATTTCCACCTCCTTATAGATTTGAGCCTGATTTCAGTGATATTACTATATTATAATAAAATATGCTTATCTGAATAAAACCTTCTAGACGAAATTGGTGAATTGTTAGTCGTAAGTTGTTATTCATGATTATAAGACAGTAATCATAAAATAATCTAGAAATCAAATTGAAATTGGCAAAGGATACATGTCACTGCAGCGATTCTGTCACCACTTCGGTCTTCCGCTGTGTCAGCATATGTCACTGCAGTGCTTCTGATCGGGAGGTTCTATAGTTCTAATCCCAGTGTCGAAAATCCTGCCCCGTCCAGAGGCAGGACTTTCGACCCTGGCTAAATAACTAGATCGAATTAAGCCACTGGAGAACAATTCTAGCGACCAGCTTCTCTGATCGGTAGTTTTCCGTGGTTACTCTTATCACCACCAGGAGAATGCCAGGGTAGTATCCTAACAAACGGGCGACGGACCGCGCGCGATCTTTCCTTCCTCTTTCTTGTCCTATACTCACTCCTTTATTACTCACATTTACTCTCACATGCACGTCACTATCATGAGAGACCAGTAGGGCGCTTAATAAGAGCTTGTCCAGGTTGGAGCGGTGGAGCTTGTCCAGGTTGGAAAATACCTGGTTGGAGAAACTCCTCAAGTTGACGGTAGGTCGGCGCTGGATCTCGACATCCATCGGGAAACCACCACCACCACCACCTCCTTCCGCGATAAAACATGCACTACACATACGGATTAGTGACGTCATCTGTTGACGCGACCGAAATCACTAAACAATCACTTAAATTGAAATTATATTTTCATTCACGCAGTATACACATTAGTAGAAATTATTATTTCTTGACTCATTATGAACTTGGACACGTGTAACAAAGCATACGGGTAACTCTGTCTTAAAAATTTGATATGTATCCTACGCCATTCCGTCATTTGTATATGAAATTATGTATCCTACGCCATTCCGTTCGCAGGTCCGTGCTGTGATTCGCCATGTTCTTGCGAAAAATAGTTGATTCCTTCACTTTAGGTACAAGCGATATGAGTTGCTCATCTCTCATCGGCTTGCCTCTGAGCGGGAGGTCTTAGGATTCGAGACCGTCGGTGGCAGGATTTTCGTTAGTTAGGACGAGTGCAAACGCTGACAGGAGGAGAATTCTAGCAGCCGGTTGCTCTGATCGGTAGTTTTCCGTGGTTTCTGCGATCAATATCAGGCGAATGTCGGGGCAGTACCCTACCACACGCGCCAGGGACCGCGTGCGATCTTTTCTTTCTCTTCCCTACTCTATCTTCGCCCCTTACTTACATACACATTCACTGCACTACCACACATGTGGGGAGCGTAGAGCTTGTCTCGGCTGGAGCGGTACCCCGTTGGTTGGGAAAAACTTAGCAAGCAGAAGTGTAGGTAGGCATTGGATCAGCCATCCAGGGGAGAAGATCACAGCCACCTCCCGAGATAAAAATGCACTATACTCACGAGACTAATTACTTACGCATTTATCGCGCCAGGGAACACCAATCAATCGCTAAACGTGACTGACATTTTGCATTAATTCTTTTCCCCTAAAATCAATTCGTATAACTATCTTGAATTAGAAGTTGTATTGTCAGCTCATGCAAGTTGGATTGGGAATACGAGACGAGCAGTGTGTTGAGTGATGAGTGCGCCGTGTTGTAGGCATTGGCTTGGAGACGGCGCGCGACATGGCGCGTCGGGGCGCGCGCGTGCTGATCGCGTGCAGGGACCCAGAGCGAGGACAGCAGGCGCTGGGTAAGTAGCCACTCCACTCCAAACTTAACCAGTCAATGGGGGAAAATTACTTTACTTGAATCCACGCAGTTCACCACAATATGTGATTTGTTAAAGGTTAAATTTGCACACGTAAGCTTCCGCGGCTCGAATCCATAAATTCTCGGCTATCCGGGAGACGCCGCGTCACATGTGCAGTGACGCCCTGAGGAAGATTGCGACATGTCAGGCGAAACGTCGGCCGCCCAGCCAACGTTGCGGCGTCTCCCGGATAGCCGAGAAGTTTTTTGAAGGTTAAATGTACCAATCTTTAAGCGAGTGCAAGAGAAGGGGTCTTTCGTTTAATTAACCTAATAATATGTGCCTTTGATGAAGAGGTGTTCATTCACTTGATCTAATGTGTCTCGTAAGCTTTGATGGAGGATATAAGACTGATATTATTTCATGTAAAAATGTTTGACTTCTTATGTGATACTGGTATTATTTATTTACTTCAAGACTACTTGCAACGGACCACCTTCAGTTGGAAGATTATCACTTAAATTTAGAGTTTATTCTGCTTATATTTTCAAATAAAATACCAACTTTTTAGTTCTGATAACTCTCAAGACTCTCTTGACTTTGTTTCGAATTTGTTTTAGGTTTTCAAATTTTTGTTTCTTGTATATTTAAAGGGGTTTATCATTATCATCTCAGAAAACAGCTGACATTTGGAAGTTGTTAATGTAATTTTTAATTTAATAACAGTAAATTAATCCTGCATTAGTATCATGCTGTAAATAAGTATTGTTACATAATATGCGTGCGAAATTATGGGTTGAACAAACTCAACGACTTTTTATGTTAATCAGGAAGACCGAATTTTTGGTAATTTGGAAGACCGAATCCAAATTGGGGGTCACACCGGAGCCGATTTTGGACGAAATTTGAGTTGGTCGACTTGGCTAACAACTGCTTTCGTCGTGCCGAAGTCGTTCCAACGAGTGCTGGTGAACGGAAAGGGCAATAGGAAACCGAATGGCCTCTCTCGTCGGCGTCCGAAAACTGAATCTGTCGGACAAAGATCTGTTTCGTTTGGTTTTGTCCGTGCGACCTCAGCCGACCAAAATTTCGGCCAATATTCGGCTCGACTGTGACCACCGAGTTAGTCTGACGTGTTGGATGTATGCGAAGCCGTTGTGCTCGCGTGTTCGCTGTGTTCTTGCGAAAGGAAGTCGATTCCTTTTAGCTCAGTCAAACAAGAACAGAAAAATACGATCAAAGGGAAAAAATCCCGGCGTTTTGAAACTTGGCATGATTTTTTGTTGGTACCTACTGCATAACGTACTAAAAATTCTGAAGTATTGGGGTAAGCCGGGGTAATTTGTATGTTGAGAGTGCACAATTCTTTACCAAATATTTGTAATCGATTCTTATCAAATAAACTATGAATTATTAGTTTTCGTATCCTGGATAATCTCGATCGCCACAGACCACAGATACTCGCAAGTCTACGTAAAAATAAGATTTGTGAAAGTGTAAAATGTTCCTTTTTTTCGCAAAATATGCAAATACGTTTTATTAAATGTTGATCAAAAATAAAATTACTTCCGTGCACTGAACTTAACAAAACATCATTTTTGTAAATAGTCCATTGTAAAACAAAAACAAGAAATTTTCAAGCCTATATCTCTAAAATGGTTAATTTTACAACAAAACCTAATAGGAAATTTCTTGTAGGAAGTTTTATTTACTTTAATTTTGTACAGAACATAGTTTTATGTGGGAATGATGGTTATGGAGATGTAGGCAAAACACCTTCAATTGACCGCCCTGTCCCCGGCTGACCTCCCACTCTGAAAAATATTTACTAGGTTGTGCAGAAGGTACCAATAATCAATCATGTCAAGATTCAAAACTCCGGACTTTTTTCACTCGATTTGTCTAACTTGACCGGGCTATTTACATGCGGTACCATAAGGGATTAGAAGATAGAGAACATTCTGGTTTACTTAGATTTTTTAAAGAGACCGATCACATTAGTTCATTGTTACTTAGAAAATGAATCTTTTTAATTAATTCGCGAACGTCCTTCTCAACGGGGTCGTGGCAATAGAAATGTGGTAACCACTGTTACAAAGTTTTATTTTATAAGGCAGGAGGGATAGCAATGACCTAACGTCGTCGGCCACTATTAAAAAATCGAAGCATAATGGCCATAGCAGTTGCTGCGAACAGAAACAATACATATACATAGACATATGGCCTATGACACGAGGCCATTGTGACACATTCTTCCCTTTAAAATGAATCCATTTATGAGCAAATGACATTTCTGAGCAAATGGCATTTCTGAGCAAATGACATTTCTGAGCAAATGACATTTCTGAGGCCACGACCCCGTTGAGAAGGACGTTCGCAAATTATTTAAAAATATTCATTTTACAAGGCAGGAGGTGTAACAATGACCAATGTCATCAGCCACTTTAAAACAACTTGAAGTACAGCTGCCGCTACGACGACGATGTCTGTGCAGCCAAGATCCGCGCGGAGGCCAGCGGGGGCGCGACGGTGGCGCTCCTGGCGCTGGACCTGGGCGACCTGCAGTCGGTGCGCGCGTGCGCGGCCAAGGTGCGCGAGTCCGAGCCGCGGCTGGACGTTCTCATCAACAACGCGGGCGCGGGCGGCGTCGGCGCCAAGAAGACAGAGGACGGGCTCCACCGCGGCCTCCAGGTCAGCGCCCCCTTCCCCCACGGCCGTTTTAACATTGGGGGAAGGGTTACCAGATTGGGGAATTTTGTACCCAAAGTGGAGATTTTTTTCCTTGTGGGGAAAGAAGAAAAACATAACAAATGGACGGATAAATGTTTGGGGATTTTTCGGGGAAGTTATTTTCATTCGGAGTCTAGATAGAAATATTATGCTCTTAATTATTATGAATAAAAAAGAAACATTAGACGTAATTCTCTCTCATTTTTATGTATCAAAAAGAGAGAAATAAACAGGCATAGAGAAAGAAAAACGTGAGGAAAACGATGTCATACGGCTTCAAGCAGCTTAAAGGTCGATGATTGGTTAATCTGTATTACGTAACTTTAAAGGGACAGCTAATGGAATCGTCACAGAGAGCTCATGTCGTTGGTCCATAATTTGGAGAATATTTTTCGTTTTAAATTTGGGAAATTTTGTTTAATTGGAAAGGTTATTGAGGAAATTCGGTAGTAGTGGTGGGAAAGAGGTCGCAACGTATCTGGCAACTCTGATTTGGAACCTCTATTCTTACACTCACCGATACCCACCCCAATTTCGATACTGAAATATAAATAAAATCCCATCAATTTACTTGTATTTTCTCTTTGTTTTAAAAATATTTTGAAAGTATTTCTTAGTGTCTCAATTTTACATTATTCAATCAAAAAATTTAAACATATATGAATAAGCGGGAATAACACATTTATAATTGAACATTCCACTCGTGATATGAAAACCAATAGGGTTTAACTATACAAACAAAATACTCAATCTGGGCGGTGTATCTCAAAAAGTTAATCGCTTTTTCTTATCGCTCCTCCCTACTGGCTAATCATTAGCTGCGACTCATCTATTTTAGAAGACGGTATGTATCGATCACTGTGGTGACGTGCAATAATCAGCGTATGTACTATATATAACATAACTTCTTCGTTTTTTTACATACTTTCAGTTATTTTCAATATTTGGCAAATTTTATGACTCTTGGGCAAATTTCATTCGTGTAATAGTCTTATTAATTACCACTTTTGCTTTGGAAATTCTCAGATAAATCCCCTCCTCGCTTAGCAAGTCAGGAATTTATCGACAATTTTCAAAGCGCTCGTGATATTACTTTTGACAAAGGCCCTTTAATTAATTAATTAATTAATTAATTAAGTAATTAAAATGTTTAGTGAATTGTACAATATAAAATTGAAACGTATCAACCACGTGACACATCACTCCGTTATTCCAATTTTTTGCGCATAATTTAGTCATACATCACTTTTTTATAGTTTTTTTATTTTATTTTTTGAAAATTTAAGTGTTATACGTACTGCCGGAGGCCCTTGAACACTGAAGGCACTGGACCCAAGCCCTTTGGGCCCCTGCGTTTACACGATACTGAATCCTCCAATTCCAGCAAAGGTGTTTTACATTTTAAAAGAAATGTTTTTCAATTCAATTCAACCTCTACTATTTTATTTCAAAAGTATAGATGAGCTTTGCGGCTCTCACAGGCAACCAATCTTTATAAATAAGATATCGTAAAGAAAGAGAATTTCACGGAGAATTGCACTTTAACAAACTGCACTATAACTTTAAAATTATGAGTTTTACCTTTTTGACAACTTTGTCTTATAACGACCACTTTGATTGTTCTAACAGTAGGGATAACTGTAGGAATAACACGTAAGGACAACATAAACCTCCACAAACATCCATGCCCGAGGCGGGACTTGAACTCGCGACCCTTCGAGCAGAGTTAGCGAAGGGCCTTCAGCCTTATCGATCTGGGCTATCCAGACCGGCATATCAAGGACTTATTGAATAAAAGTACATCTAAATCTTCATGTCGAGTGCAACCCCCAACACTCGGACAACGTTGAAATCTAAACAGCTAAATAACTACAACCGAAGCGCTCTAGGGCCTTAAACATGGAATTTCGAGGTCAAAGGCCTCAAAGAAACGTTCAACTCATCGCAATCTATAAGATGAGGTCTTCTTGCACATTCTACTACATTTTTTGGTGATTCGGCGATTCTCGATACCCCACCTATTTAGAGACGCGCAGAATCTGCGACTGTACGTGAGATTAAACCAATTATTTGGAATTCTGTGCGATTGAATTGCACATATATAAGTCTCTGTTCGTTAATAAAGTTAAATAAGAAAAGTTTGTATTGACAAGAGTGTATTGTTGTGCTCTGTTCTCTTTAAATTCGGTCAGTAAGTTCAATTACTAAGAGACATATAGAACAAGTAACGAAAGACAAGAGGGTCAATAAGAAATGATGTATTATGGGCTTAATGTGGAAATTGAAGTACAGGGAAAAGAGTGGGGTTTAATATGCGATAGTTCTCGCAAGGGTACGCTAGTTTACAATCTTAATGATGCAAATTAACTATTATATGTTGAAGTACCTTCCGTTGCTCGGATATTTAACATAATCGTCTGTTAGAAAGGAAAAGGAATTCCATATTTTTGTGTATTTTCAATATCTTAATCTTTGAGACAATCAGTTTATTTCCAAATTGTTTAATTATTTCCAAAAATGAGTAAAATATTTATGTAATTTTTAATTTTAATCACTTTTTCAAATATTTTACTCATTATTTGGAAGTAAATAAACTAATTGGAAATAAATTAACTTATTGTCTCAAGAATGAAGATACTGGAAATATACATTATTTTATATACAATCATAGTACTCGTAAACAAACAATATAATGGAATGAATTCTACTTCAAACATGATAGTATTAGCCTGTTAATAACACACATACATACAATAATTAAATAAAATATTTCATGTACCTGACAGAACAGGCCCAAGATGAGATCCCAGCCAATCATGAACAAATGTCACATTATAATTTCGTTGTATGAAATTTCTCATCAAATGCGTATTTTCAAAATGCGGCAGTTTTCGCCTCCCCTAAGCGCCTTAAAATTTTATAACAGTATTCTGAGACATTCTGTAGAATATCTTTCTGTTTAGGTGAACCACTTTGGGCCGTTCCTCTTCACGCTGCTGTTGGTTGACCTACTCAAGAAGTCTGCGCCCTCCAGGATCATATTCGTGTCTTCTATTGCGCACGAGTATTCTAAGCTGTCAGCTGAGGAACTTGACCACGAGGTGGCCAAGAACATAGACGACACTTCGATTTACGGAAAGACCAAGCTGGCTAATGTGCTCGTTTCTAATGAGCTGGCACGACGGTTAAACGGTACAGGTGAGTTGCAATAGAATAGATGACCCGGAAGGGAAAGTGTTCCTCCTCCGTGAGATGTCGTGTGTTTTGGATTTTACATCGATCTCTCCTTTGTCCCCGTGTCTCTGCTCAAACTAAATAACATGTTTGTGAAATGGTTCTCCGTTTCATTATTATTATTATTATTATTATTATTATTATTATTATTATTATTATTATTATTATTATTATTATTTTGTTTCAATGTCGCTCATTAAAATTTAACGAAAATATAGCATACATTTTGGGACTAAAAATCATAGATTTTGTTTACTCGTAAATTAGGGTGGGCGCATTCAGTTCTTGAGCAAATCTTTTCAGTTTGCGGGATTTATTTCATGTGGCAAGAGGTATAAAACATTATGCTCTAGGGGATGTCCTATTGATGGACCTGAGACTATTATTTCCTAGTACAAATGCAAGCAGATATTTCCCGTAACCTTAGTTATTAAGAGAGAATTGTCTTTTCTCAGGTGTGACAGTGAACAGTCTACATCCGGGTGCTGTTCAGACAGATATCTTTCGTCATATTCCCTACGGAATTGATAAAATCGTTCACTTCCTATTTGGACTGTTTTTTAAGGTAAGATGGTAATTAGTAAACTATTTTACAAATACCTACTACATTTCAAGCACATAGACGAAAAATAAAGCATTATGAAAGTCATCTCAGCTGCTAGATCCGAATCTTTTGTTTTCACCGATTTATATTTTGTTTCTAAATGTTTATAAATCTCAATAGACTATGTTATATTATTCAAAATCTGATAAAACATTTTAGATGCAAAGGAATTGGTTGGTAACAAAACTACATAAATACCAAAAACAGTATCAAACGCAGAACGATCAAAACGTCTGGTGTCTACTGTGTTGTTCGCATCGATCGTTCTCCAACCAGAAACCTCAAATAAGTTTGTTTGAAAAACAGTTGCATCATTGTTGCAACATTGTTGTACACGTAGGCTTCCGCGGCTCGAGTTCATGACTTCTTGGCTGTCCGGGTGACGCCGCGTCGTTGGCTCTCGTATCGCCGACGTTTCGCCTGTCATATCTCAGGCTTCTTCAGGGTAGTGATTCTTCGCTACCCCGAAGAAGCCTGCGATATGACAGGCGAAACGTTGGCATCTCAGCCAAGGACGCGGCGTCACCCGGTCAGCTAAGAAATCACGTAACATTGTTGTGTACAAGACAAAACACATAAGATTTTTTTCTTTCAAAGTAATACTTTTACAACGCCTTGGTTTAGGGTTACTAAGTATGTCGATCTCGCATCGATCTGGACAATATACTCGTTTTTAAACAATGTATTTTATCTGTCCTTTGTGTCTCTAAAAATGTGTAAACAGGGACATATTCTTTTTAAACCAGAATACCCGTATTTAGAAACATCAATACAAATAATTTTTAAGTACAAGTACTATTCGAAGAAAATATTGAGCAATTTTTAAGCAAGTGAAAGCTTAAGTTGAATTTCTATTCGCAGTCTGCAGAAGAAGGTGCACAGACAAGTATCCATTTGGCTGTATCTGAACAAGTGGAAGGTATTACAGGCGCATACTTCTCCGACTGTAAGGTAAGAGAATATCAAGTACAAAAATTACTTTATGTCGTAGAAATTGTTTACCAAAGATCAATGAAACTGCGAATTTCATTAGAGAACGGTGAAAGCGTTTTGGATAGTTTACGATAAGTCTGATATTTTAAAGAGTTCTCAACGTATGTAAGGGAAATAAGGTCTGCAATTTTGAGTGTAATTAATAAATTTATTTACTAACACATAATTTCTTTCAACGCATCTTTAAAAGTACAAATCATACACATCATCTCAAGTTTAATATTAAATTCTAATAATGAAAATTTGAACTTGGTGATTTATTTCTCGTGGTTCTGTTTTTCTTCTTTTCTTTTATATTGCCATTATGTTTCTCTCTCTCTCTCTTTCTCTCTCTCTCTCTCTCTCTCTCTTTCTCTCTCTTTCTCTCTCTTTCTCTCTCTTTCTCTCTCTTTCTCTCTCTTTCTCTCTCTTTCTCTCTCTTTCTCTCTCTTTCTCTCTCTTTCTCTCTCTTTCTCTCTCTCTCTCTCTCTCTCTCTCTCTCTCTCTCTCTCTCTCTCTCTCTCTCTCTCTCTCTCTCTCTCTCTCTCCCCTCCTTCATATCTCCCTTCAGAAAAAGGGCTTACTTCTCCAGTGATACAGTTATACTTCTCCAGTGTTACTTACGGTCACGGGCTGGATAGAACTCCCCTAGCAGGCTGTGGAAAAGTGCGCGACGGCGTACTTAAGACATCAATAACAGGGAAATAGAACGGAGGTGATCATACAGTAGTGATTCGGGGTCAGAGACCAGATGGAAAGGCCAGTCACAGCCAGGGTCAGAATCAGTTTTCGTCGTCTTAGGAGATTTTGATGAAAAGAATCCTCGTCTCAAGAACCATCCGCGTGAACACTAATTCGCCAGTCGTTTTTAGAGCTCCTGGGACGCTATGGAAAACGTTTCTGAAAAAGGTACTAGAATTACAATATCTATTGATAAAGTAGATATCGTTGTGAAAATTACGTTAGATAAATGTGAAATTTTCATTTTCTTGGATAATCAAGTTTCCATACTCGCCCCTTCAATGGCAACCGAAAACTTTTACATTTCCCTAATTGTCTTAATTTTTATTAACCTTCAAAATTAACCCATCGCATATTTTGCTTGTGTGAACGCGTGACTAGATTGTGAGTGTGTAACCAGTGGTCTGTTCCACCTCTTCAAAGTCTGTCGCCCCTACTCCGTTGCGGCTAATGTCTCTGCAGTGCCTCTGACCGTGAGATGGTAGGGTTCGAGTCCCGGCGACGGCAGGGTTTTCGACTGTAGCTTCATAGCTAGATCGAATTCAGCCGCTACCTACTGAGAATTCTAGCAGTCGGCTACTCCTATCGATACTTTTCCTTTTTTTTTTTTTTTTTTTTTTTTTTTAATTTATTTCTTCTCGTTCGACCTGAAGGTCTTTCGAGGGTTTTCGGTTTTACATAGTGACATTTTGGGATTTGGGCATTCCTGACAAATTGAGATTAGATTTCTCTGGCTCGTTTAGTTCCTTGGTTGCTTCTAGGAGTTGCTGGGATTTTTTTTTTTTTTTTTTGGTGGGGAGGGGGAGGGGGAAGCTGTTATGGGTAGCCCTAGCGGGCAATAGGAAGGGAACGTGCTAGGTTATATTTAGATGCGGGATGATATTATTTGTTTAGGGGGGTTTAAGCATGTCTTTGGGAAATTTGGATTTGATTCGGCTTGGGATATTTGCTGTTCGACCTAGTTGGAAAATCAGAGTGGCATGAGATGAGGGAAGGGAAGAATAGAAGTTATTTGCTAATTTTTTAATGTGTTCGAGCACAGTTTCCATTTGGAGTTCTCTATGAATTTGGTGGTTAGGTATAAACCATGGAGCTTTAATTGACTTTCTGAGGACTTTATTTTGGACAATTTGCAGTTTTTGTATGGTGGTGGGAGCAGCGTTTCCCCAAACCGGGCATGCGTAAGTTAGCGTGGGTAGGATAATAGATTTATATAATAGAATCTGGCATTTGGTATTGAGTGTTGAATGTTGATTTATGAGAGGGTATAGTTTTAAAATTTTGGCATTGGATTTGTTGATAGCTGCGTGAATATGAGGTTTCCAGGTGAGTTTCTTATCTAACAACACTCCTAGGTATTTTATTGGTTCGCTTTTCCAAGGTATTTCGTTGTCATCTACTTTCAGATTGGGAGGAATTAGAGGTCTTCTAAGGGTAAATATCTTAGTCTGACATTTTTGAGAATTGATTGCTATTCTCCATTTTTTTGTCCATTGTATTAGGGTGTTAAGGTTATTCTGAACTCTATTAAATGCTAGGTTTATATCTGAGCTTGCTGAAAACAGTGCCGTATCGTCGGCAAAAAGAGCAGTTTCCACGTTGGAACACTTAGGTATGTCATTCATGAAAATATTAAATAAAACAGGTGAGAGAACTGAGCCCTGTGGAACTCCGGCTGTGATATTACGTAGAGTCGAAAAGGAGTGATTAATTTTGACCTTAAATTTTCTATCAGAGATAAAACCTTTTATAATATTCTGTATGTACTCAGGGATTCCAAGTTGTCTTATTTTAAATAACAGACCGGTATGCCAGACTCTGTCATACGCTTGAGCTATATCCAAAAAAGCAGCCAGAGTATGTTTTTTCTCTTGGAAGCTCTGTGCAATGTATTCGGTAAGCCTTAGTAGCTGGTGAGTGCAGGAGTGGTTTGCTCTGAAACCAAATTGAATATCTGGTATTGCATCCGTGTCTTTCAGGTACTTGTTAAGTCTCTTTAATAGAAGTCTTTCAAAAATCTTGGAAATTGAGGGAAGGAGGCTTATTGGTCTGTAGTGTTCAGGGCGTCGGGGGTCTTTTCCTGGCTTGCGAAACGGTAGAACAATTGCAGTCTTCCAGGCATTTGGGAAATAATTAAAGCGTAAGATAGCATTAAATATTGCAGTTAGTCCTGCTACAGAGTTTTTATTAAGATTTTTGAGCATTTTATTACTGATTCCATCTATACCGGGTGTTTTTCGTTGTTTTAGATGTTTAATAATGTTAGCTGTTTCAGACGGTGAAATAAACTTTATTTTGGTTTCAGCTGTAGTTAGTGGTTGTTTCATAAAATTTTCAATTTCATTGTTGTGTTGTATCATTGTTGGCGGGTGTGGTCTAAATACATTTTGTAAATGATCTGCAATCGCTTTGGCCTTTTCGTCATCTGAAAGTAGTAGCTTATTGTTTACTTTTAATTCGGATATTTCGTTTTTATCTCTGGTGATTCTTTTTGTTGTTGTCCAAAGATGAGCTGAATTTGGATCAATCTGTTTTATAAACTGACGGAATGAAGTGTAGCGGTGATTATCTAATCTATTTTTGACTACTCTTGATAGTTTGTTTAGTTTTGTTTTAATATCTGGCCTTCGAGTTATTTGCCAGAGTCTTCTTAAGTTATGTTTTGATTTAATTAAATTAATAATTTTCCATGGAATTTGGGAGGAAAGTTTATTTTTTGTTTTATACATATGAGGGGATATCTTTGTTGTTGTTGAATGATCAAGAGAATTAAGAATAGCTGCATTAAACTTTTCTAGTTCGGAGTCGATATTTGCAATCGACCTAATAGGGAGTGGATATTTATAGTTATTTTTCATTAGGTAAGCGAATTTAGTCCAATTAATATGTTTTCCTAATGGGTTATTTCCTGATGTAATTTCTTTAAAATTTCCTTTGTGTGATATTAGGATCGGATTATGATCTGAATCTAGTTCAGCTACTACTTTTTGAAGCAGTGGGAGGTTAATATTTTTGGTTATGACTATGTCGAGAATGTCTGGGATTATATTACAATTATAGGGAACATGTGTAGGTTCAGTTGGTGCAAGAATATTAAGGTTATTATTATTTGCAAATTCCAGTAATTTTTTGCCTTGTAAAGTTATTGAGTTGCAGCCCCAAGCTCTGTGTTTACTGTTTAAATCTCCTAGGAGTATTATACGATTATATGTAGTAAATATTTTTCTATAAGCCTTTTCAGGGAAGCTTTTATTGGGAGGTTTATAGGCTGCAATAATTATTACTTGATTGTCATTGTTAGGGTTATTATTAATATTATTACTATTAGTATTACCGTCACTATTTTCACCACTATCAATATCCGTTCTAGCATTAGCGACAATACCAGCGTTATCATCAACTGTAGTAGCAATAGCTGCTGTTGAGGTACCTATAGTGTTAGTGATATTATTACTGATAATACTACTCTTCACTGCTATTCCTATAGACTCGAGGTTTGGGGAAGAGGGCGTAGTTATTTGGCCGCACTCGACGTTTTTCGTTACTATAATTGCTACGCCACCTGACGCTTTGTTGGCGATTCTGTCTTCCCTAAAAATTTTATAACCTGGAATGTGGAATTTTTCACCCGGAATTAAGTGGGTTTCGGTTACGCAAGCTATTTCAATTTCATTTTTCTTTAGAAAATATCTGAATTCATTTTCCTGGCGTTTTAATCCGTTGGCGTTCCAGTTTAATAGTTTAATATTGGCTATTTTATTTGTCATAATTTAAATTTGTCAGAACAGATTTAACTGTGTTTTCAATTAAGGGAGTGAGCGCTATCATGACTTGTTGTACGATGTTTGAGATTAAATTTGATTGTTCCTGTTTAAATAATGAAGAATATGACCTCGATTGGTTACTAAGGTATGGATTAGGATGGTGGGTAGGATGTGGTGGTGACTGTCTAGTAGTACCAAGGTTAGGATGACTAGTGGTTAGTTGGGGCATGTTAGAAGGTGGGTGTATGTTTTTCGAGTTTTTCATTGACTCTACTGCCTTTTTGTAAATGCTGCAGCCTTTATAATTAGCTGTGTGGTCGAGGCCACAGTTAATGCACTTAGGGGGGGTAGATTTAATTTTGGTACACTCAGAGTAGTGATGTTGGCCAGTACATTTGACGCAGCGAGGCTGTAGGCCGCAATTTGCCTGGGAATGCCCAAATCTCTGACAACGTTTGCATTGGATTACATGAGACTTGAATCTTTTTTGAATTCTAATTACACTGTACAAAAATCGGTTTAGTTTAAATATTTCTTTGCTTTGATATGTGTTTTCTAGGTCTATAGCACAAACAGGTATGGGGCATTTGTCTTTATTATATAGTCTTGCGACTTTAATTGCTGGGAATTTGAGCCTTTTCAGTTCCTGCAATATTTCACTTTCCGTGTAGGAAGTAGGAATGTCCTTCATAACTATAGCTAAAGTTTTTACAGTTGGGTCTTTGAAAGAATGGAATTCAATTTTTTCAGATTCACAGAATTTCCTAAAGCTTCTATAATCACTTATTGAGGTGAATGAAATTTTAATAGCGTCTTTATCTTGTTTAGTTGTGAAGTCGTCCTTCACGTTCTTTTTAATATCTTCTAGCAAAAGTTGAAAATTGCTTGCATTGTGCACTACGATTGGGGGGATTTTAATAATTGGATCGATTTCGTGTTCTTCATTAGTTTCTAATGTTCCAAGAAGCTTATACCTATTAGAAACAGGAATATTGTACCTGGATATATCCTCTTCTGGCGAGTGTGACCTCTTACGTTTAAGTTCATTGCCATGTTCCTGCGTGCCTTGCAGCTGCAGTTGCTGTGTATGTGATTGCTGTGGCAGAGGCGGTTGTGTCGACACGTGATAATGATTTTGAAGCTGGGAAAGTTGCAGTTCTATCATTTGTTGCTGATGTTGGAGATGTTGCAGTTGTTGTTGAAGAATTTCTTGATGTTGTAGTATTGTTTGGTCGGGGGGGGGGGGCTGAACAGATTCACTGGTATGCAGGTTTTCACCATCACTTTCACTAAAAGTGGCGTCCATTGCGCGTCGAATTAGTTGCCCCGTAACGGAGCAACTATTTGTGGCCATTCACTGGTTTTAAAGATTTGTTGGCTTTAACTAAAACTAAAATCACACTTTTCTAAGCGAGGCACTGTTCACTCCGTTCACACAATAGACGACTCGCTTTCTGAACGACCGTATTCACGGCCCCGCTGGGGCACTTCTTATCACTGGTCGCAGTCGAGGTACTGCGGAGCGATAAGCAGCGGACGAGGTGTGAACCGTTCGGTTGCTAAGCGCAGACTGATACTTTTCCGTGATTTCTCTGATCAACACCAAATGCTGGAGTAGTACCCTATCAAACGGGCCACTGACCGCACGCGATCTTTCTTTCCTATTTCTTCTCTTATTCTCATCCCTTACTTACACACACATACTAACATGCACTACACTCCCACACTTGCTGGAAGTCCAAGTCGGGAGCTTGTCCAGGCTGGGGCGGTGCCTCGCTGGTAGGATATACCTGGTCAGGGCAAACCCTACAAGTCGTCGGGTATGTCGGCGCGGGATTTCGCCATTCAGCGGGGAAAAATCTCCGCCACATCCCGCGATAAAAGCGCGCACTACTCTTACAGAACTATTGCCCGAATAATGTTTCTGTCGATATGACAGCTAGTGGCCGACTGGGGAGAGGGGGTTCTGACCTGCTTCAAATTCTGTTGACGTCACGGCTGAGTTGCCGATACGTAAAAATGAATCTTACAGCGCGAAGCAACAGTAAATTGAGGATCGCAATTACTTCCCTGGTTACGCATCGTGTGTGCGGATCTGTGTTTTCTACTGTTGTATGCTCTCCTTGCGTGTTTTTTTGTTAATTGCTACTGTTGTGATCCGATGCAAGAACGACCACATGCCCGCGTGTCAGCCGCTCAGCCGAGTATGTGGCAACATCGCGCAAGTCAGCTGTCAAGTAGACGGAACATTATTCGGACCCAAATGGCGGTAGCACTGCCGGCATCACTAACGCATCAATGCATGGGCTGCGGGCGTGCGCAGGAGCGGCGGATGGCGAAGGCGGCGTACGACAAGGGCCTGGCGCGCGCCGTGTGGGAGAAGAGCGAGCGGCTGGTGCGGCTTGCGGACGACGAGCGGCCCACGTACGCCTAGGGGCTGCTGGCACGCAGGACATGGCGAGAAATGGTTTTTACAACGTTTCTCACAATTAAAGTAAAAAAGAAAAAAAGGTGTCTATGTGTCCGTTACTATTCTCATTTAGGCTAGTTCATATTTGGCCAATGTATTTTGAATAGACCAATCTTTATCTTTTGGAGGTAACGATTTGCATAAATGAAAAACGAACATGTAGAATTTGTATTAATTTAATCGTGAAATAGTTTTCGTTAACATTATTTCTTCATCATCTGGCTACAAAATAAAAAAATATTAAATAAATTAAATTATAAAATAGCAATTATAAATTAAAAGTAAAAATTATATACATTTATAATTTAATTTAACACAAATTGTCGGCGAATACTTGATTAGTTAAAAAGGCTAAGTTGAGCGTCTTAGCCAACAGCTGCATTAAAACAGCTCTCAGGGACCGAATATTTGAATTGTGAAATATTATAAATTAAGTTAATTTATCGACAAGATAGAAATAAAAATAATGGTTAATGAAGTACAAAACGATTGTTGAGTTAAATTTAGTAGAAGATGCTAGTTTGCTACCAAGGCATCTATTTATCAGTTTTTCAAATTTTTAAGTTGAAGTTTAAGCAATTTAACCAGTGGGGGTTGATGACTTGATCACTTAATTGTTAATAATGTAAATATTTACATTACATTAAATTCTGTAATAAACGCTAAATAATGTTATTTCATTATTAACTAAAAATAAAATAATTATTAATATTATCTAAAACGATGCTTGTTTTGAAATCATCAAAACATCAAAATATTGTATTAGAAATGCATATAATGTCAGAGCTTTATTGCCCAGACATGAACTTCTCAAGGCCTCTTGATTCATGAGACGGGTGTTTGTAAATAAAAGTGTGTGTAACATTAATCTATTAAATGATGGAAAATATATTAATTTTTCTGTTTCATTTCTCCAGCTACATTTTTTTCCAATTGCAAGCCCTATTCTACTACCAACGTTTGTTGACAAACTATTTCTTGATTTTTGTTTTGCTTCACTCTTACCCAAATCAATGTACAAGAAAAATCCTTCTGTGAGTGTAATACTTCACTGAATACATGTGAATGTCATTGAAATGTGTTTGTCCGATTTTCAGAAGTAATTGTTTTATTACAATAAAAAACATACATGTATACTACAAACTTACAACAATATTTCAAAATATTTGGTTTGCTCTTGTATTCTACGCTTTTCCAATTACTTTTTAACGATTAAGTTGACCTCCTTGTGCGTAATATTCATTTCAAGGAATGGATTTTTCTGTTTCGGAATAGATTGTCACAAGGTTGTGGTGAACTGAAGCGATAGAACTGATATGGTATACTCCGTAAGTTTTGGAGTATGGTCGGTGACATCCAGTATATTTTTCAAATTAATGCGCAGGATTCAGTTTTGTAACTTATTTTATAACCTACATATGGGAAATACAAAAATATTGATCAAATTTTCTAAAATTTGTCAGCGAATGTAATTTAAGAGTTATTTTGTTAATTTCACCGCCACAGCATGACGAAGCAAAACCGTAAATAGGGACTGCCATGTGAATATATAACGAAAAGACAAAACGCGAATTCATCATTTAACAAGGTCAGTCGGCTATTGATAAGTGGGTCTACTATCTTTTATAAATCACTCCACTCGATCACACCAGAGATCGCTTCTAGAAATTGGAGCGTATGATGAACCCTTCGATTGGAAAATTGACAGTCGCATGTTGAGTAGCAAAGCATCTCCCATCCTAGCGAGTCTCCATTTGAATAACAGCGAATTGCAATGGCCCTGTGGGCGTGGTTGGGGCCGGTGATAGCGTTGCTGGCGGTGATGTTCGTATACGCGGCGTTCCAGATGTGGTACAAAATGAGCACCGGCGTGTGCACTTCCAAGAGGCGACTTGACGGCTGCACGGTCCTCGTCACTGGCGCCAACACAGGTGAGAGCGCGTTGCAAGCACTATCACAATCTCCGTCTCAGGGCATATCTCTGACGGGGATTTAACAGACAAGTGCAGATAACTGATCCTTGACTTTCGGGGGCAGGGATAAATGAAGAATTGAAGTCTTGCAATAAAAATTTCACACTATCGAGAAAAATTATATGCGTTAAACCTATTGGCACATCTGTTCCCTTACAAGTGAGTCATATTAGTCAAAATTTTTCAGTTTTGAGTAAACTGGTTTCTCTGCTCTGTGATATATTGAACTTTCGAATGAATACATCCACTAAGTCAACGTCGACAATATGATATAGTGGATATATCCAGTTCAGTGTAACTCAAAACAGAAAAAACAAATAAGTCAAAACTGAAACATTTTGATTTAATGTTTTTCACATGTAATGGGACGTACCTCCTGCTATTTATAATCACCCCGTATCACTACCAAGAAATGCGTCAGGAATTTAGTTTTTATTTATGTTTTAGGGCTTGATTCATTCATTATTCTGGTAAAAAACGTACATTTAACAGAAATGGCACTTGCATCCTTTTTTATTTAGTCTCCAATTATAACATTGGACCCGGGAAAAAATACATGCCTTGGACGGGCTCGATTTCAAACTCGCAACAAACTCTTTCTGCTGTTGTCTACGCTCTTCAGGTGTGCACGATTACTTTATGAATGTGTTATCTACCACAAGCGATGCGTGATAAGTCGGGTTTTTAATCTTTTCCAATAATTCATTAAGGTCAAAAGACCGGTAGAGCGAAAAATATGACTGCTATTCCACTCACGAAATTAACACCACGCGATTAACTAACACATCTCTGATGCGCCAATCAAGGAGGAGTATCAAAAAAATTATCGCTTTTCTATCAGGTGTTTCTATTTACTCTTAGGAACTCCCTCTTAGGAACACAGCAATAGCAGACGATCGTGGCTGAACTAACGGGATATTGAAGGGCGTTGAGTGAAACACATTCATATAATTCAAACTGGCACATTCTGAAACTTTATAGGGTAATTTCATTGTGTGGAATAGTGGAATTGTCTTATTAAAAGCCACACGTGATTCGGAAATATTAAAACAATTTTCCTCGTTTCGCGACTCGAGAATTTTCCATACACTCCTAATATTACGTATACTATATTACCTCTGTACCTATCTTTTACACACACACACGCTATATAGACGGGGCGAGATTTAAAAGTAGGATCGTATAAATTCCTCCGATCGTACGTCACGGAATACCTGGTCCACGCTAACACTTTTGAGAAGTCAGGAGTTATTGCCCCAAATTTAGCTACATTAATTCTATTTTTCTTTTTGAAGCAAATACATGATCCATTAAAATAAAATAATACATCAGTCTGATTTCAAATTCTTAATTGAGAATAAAATAAACAAAAATTGAATAAAAAGTATCGTGATAATCATGTTTACTTAAGAGTGATATATAAGCATGAACTTTCTACGCACATGTTAGATGGTTTAGCATACTAATATTGCCTGTTAAAAGCGCTGCCCGGCGGTAAGCGATAATTGTTAACTTCGAGAGACTTGTTAATTTATTTCACTTTATTGCTAAATAAAATAAATAATTGAATGATGTAAGAAACAAAACACTAAAACGAAAACAAGCTAAGGATTTGCCATTCAACCTTATTGCGGTCACTTAGCATACATGTTTATACAAGGGAGAATTTAGAAAGAAAATGAACATCAAATAGTAATAAATAGTGAAGAATATAAACAATACAATTCTCAGTTCTTCGATAGAAAAAATTTAGCAAACAAATTTTTATATGTAGCCACTATTCACCGCCCAGCGCCACTTCAGCTTGCGCATATACACCCCTGTCTGGGTTTGGAGGGGAAATGAGTGCGGAGTAAGGGGAAGTTGCCCGTGCCCGTTGGAGCACCGGGCTCCTCAGGCGAGCAAGTAGCTCGTGCGGGCGCGGTTTGACATGTCTGAGCTAGTGTAACTATTACTGTAAGTAGTCTCCCACCGCCTGAACAACACAGTTGTTTTGTGCGTGTGCTGTGTGTTGCAGGCATCGGCCTGGAGACGGCCAAGGAGATGGCGCGGCGGGGAGCGCGGGTTCTGCTGGCCTGCAGGAGCCCCCAGAGGGGGCAGGCGGCGCTCGGTAAGTCGCGCTTTCACCGCACCAATTTCGAATCAACTCTCGAGCCCAAAACGTTTGCTTAAGTTTCATTCCATGGCGATCAGTTGGCAACATTTACTTTATAACATTTAATATTTAACAAACACCGACCTGGATTGTCGAAGTACTTAAGAGCTGGTACCGACGCAGCACTTCGCTCCGAATGGTCCCGGGCCCCGGTTTGCGCATGGTTGTTTGTCCCTTGTCTCTCATGTACGTGTTGTTGCGGAAGGCCTCGCGTTATGCTGATCCCAGGTCAGAAGGGCTCGCAAGTGTGTTGTGTCTACGGTCGAATATGCGTCCTAGCGTCACATAAAGGGTAACCGGCTGGAGAAATCCCCAATGAAAAAAACAAACAATTTAACCACTTAGAGGACGCTCTTCATCGAGTTGTAACCATTGAGGTGAGAGCTCGCTATGCCCATGCATCACATAGATAGGAAGGATGTGGTCAGTGGGAAGGAAGAATTCGTGACTCACACCGCTGTACGCGCCGTCCGCCGCATGGTAGTCCACACACAACAAAGTCGGGAGCGCTTCCGAGAGGCCTACAGTACCGCCAGCGTATAATCAAGTTCTCACAGTTCTCTTGCCAGGTGGTGTGGTGCGTCTTGTGACCTGCTGTGAAGCAATCAGCTTGCGAGGATTTGTTTAATTTCTCACAGCCAGGGTTCAGTGTTACCGCTCGTCTGATTTGCACGAAGTCGCGGAAGCGATAAGGTTCGGCATTGGCAAAGGTTATGCACATGACATCAAGACTTGACGTCGCCTGACAGTAAGTGTTAATGTTTTGAGATTTAATTTATCTGTCACGTAGGTAGTTCCATATGCGTAGTAATGTGCAGCAGCAGCGCATCAAACCTAGTCGCTTATACGCTGCCGGTTCTGTAGGGTGTTCTCCTGTGGGTAACGCCTCTAAGGCTACTCTTAGAGTCCGTGATGTTACGCAGCGAGATTCACGGCAGAGTCACAGCGGCGATCACCGCAACTTGGACCGCAGTTTTTCTCTCACTACGCAGTTCACTCCGGTAAGAATGACGAAGATGTCGAATATTTCCGCGATATTAGTGGATTTGAGTTCTGTATGATTCCGAAAGCGAATTTGAGTTAGAGATGTTACGCCGTTCAGGTGGAGCAAAAAGGGGAAAGAAGAAATTACACGAATAAAAGAGAAACACATGGAAAGTTTGCTCCAAGGAAATTGATGATTACAAATTTCAGAACTATTTTAGATTAAACCGTAATCAATTCAGAAGTGCACAATCTGACCACACATGAAATTTGCAGAGGGGGCTGCAACGCCACTCGGCTCATTAGAACTGAGGAAAACTAGCACTGTTTTTAGTGTTTTTATTTTATAGTATTTTAGTGATCAATAGAGCCTGTATTTGTATGCAAATGCATATATTATTTTCTAATGATTTCTTAGAATATCACGTTCCTGTGCGAGTAAACCAATTTGGTGCTTTTGGAAATGATATTTTGCAAATATTCGCATATCTGAAAGTTACTGCATATTCAGCAAAGTTTTTGAAACAATAAGGGAAACTTATTTTAGTGTATAAATAGCTAATTTAAAAAGTCTTGAATCAAGCTTCTTGAAACTGGTGAATTATATTTCATAAAACACCCCATTATCTTTGACGGTTCATAAAACACCCTATTATCTTTATTAAACACCTCATCATGGTTTTATCGTAAATAATTTTAAGAACACGCACGCCATCACGCTTTTTCTTTCATCTCCAACGAAGTCACGACAGACCTTCGCAGGAGACTGCGTGCAAGACACTGCGTCCCGCAGGGTCACCACGCTCAGAAACGGTGACCCGTCACCCCGCGCTGCAACGTGCGCGGATCCGATAAGCATAGCGGTACGCATAAACTCACCTCTAGTCAGCCTGCGTCGCGTCACGGACCTGCTTCTTCTTTCGCGACCAGCCCAACAGCCTCAGTAACACGACTGCGCCGATCGTGTGATTAAACTAATGTTTTGCCGGTGGAAGCGCTGCCGAATTTCGCCGGTGGAAGCGCCGCTCTGTATTTCGGTGGCCTATGACGTTAGGTCATTATTACACCTCCTGCTCCAAAATAAATCTTGTTAACACAGCGGAAATCACATTTCTGAGATCACGAGAACCCCTTGAGAAGGACGTTCGCGAATTATTTAAAAATATTCATTTTATAAGGCAGGAGATGTAACAATGACCTAATGTCATCGGCCACTTAAAAAAAACTCAAAGTGTACGTTGAGAGCAAGCTGGCGTGTGCGCAGAGGAGGTGCGCCGCGTCGCCACCAAGGACGCGACGGTGGCGCTGCTGGCGCTGGACCTGGAGTCGCTGGAGTCCGTCCGCGCGTGCGCCGCGCACGTCCTCGCCACGGAGCCGCGCCTGGACGTCCTCATCAACAACGCGGGCGCGGCCTTCCTCAGCAACGCCAAGACGGCCGACGGCCTGCACACCGGCCTCCAGGTGAGCCCTCCGAGGTCGAGGTAATTTTGAATTGAATTGCTGCCTTATTTTACGTGGCGAGACTCGGGCCATCAGGCTCGCTCTTCCGTCTCACCACACAAATTTCGCTACGCTCCTTTCACAAACTAGCGGAGAAAGAAGGTATTTCTTCTGCGACGAAACATACGATTTGAATTTAGCTCAGAGGCTTTATTTAAGCTTGAGGATCTTTTACATGCAAGTAAATCTACTAACATGTGACAGCCGGCTTTACTTCCCCTCCGACGGAAGGCCTTTAAAAATCCACGGCTTTGATCGGGTTTGAACCCGCCAACTTGGGATTAACAGTCTCTTATCGTTACACCATCGCCTCCGCTAATTTTGTCTTTTGGCACG
Organism: Gryllus longicercus; assembly: GCA_038098605.1. Taxonomy (NCBI): domain Eukaryota; kingdom Metazoa; phylum Arthropoda; class Insecta; order Orthoptera; family Gryllidae; genus Gryllus; species Gryllus longicercus. The sequence continues at coordinate 838,791 of JAZDUA010000132.1, forward strand.
CGTCAACTGCTGTGGTAATTAATTCCGTAAATGTGGTGTATGTTACATCTCGGGAGGTGGCGGTGTTCCTCCCCCGCTGGAACGTGAGATTGGACGAAGACCTACACGTCAACTGATCGGGATCCCCCTCCAGGAACGTCCCCATCGGGTTACCGCCTCAGCCGAAACGACGTCTAAGCGTTACTTCGCTGCGCGGACGTGAAGTCCGGCCCCAACCTTCATGAGGGCTCGCGCCTCTCCCACTACCCTTATCAGAGCCCCGCCCCGCTCGGGGCAAACTCTGAGACTTCCGACTGGTCTCCCGACATGCGTGGTAGGGTAGTGCTTGTAACTACATTATCTGCCTGGCTTGTCCGTATGGACACGCAGTACGAGAATGTAGATAGTTCAAACTTCCACCCTAAAATGTTGCAGTATTGCGATTAGAACTTCATGTTTTCCATAACATTCTAAAAGTTATCACCGTGTACATTTAAAAATTTTAAGAAAAATAATTTTTAATTCTTTTCTGTAAATTATACAATGGTGTAATGCAACTTAAAAAAAAAGTCCGGCAGATAAGTGTTAAAGCCACGTACAGTTTTGCAAATATTTGCGTTGCGCACGATTCCCAACAAATATTTACGACGCGATTCGGAAGTTGGCGCATCGAAAATATTTGTGTCATGCACTGTGTGTCCGTGCTCAGTGTGTGTGCATCGCGTTGCTTGGTAGTCTGTGTGTATTCTGCGTCAGTGGGTATTTGTCTTCTGGCAAATTTATCTAAAGTATTTGTTTCTCAGCTGCAACTAATTTTTCATATGACATGGTGCATTAAGCTAATCACATTACATTTTTTCGCAGTAGTGGACATTTGTGAGGTTATCTCACCTTACACACGGACGAATTTTGTCCACACTATAACTGATTGACCTCTCAAATTTCTTTGATGAGCGCGGAAATAAGATAGTGAAATTTTTTGCGTGCAGTCCAGTTACGTGAGATCGTCTGTTCTATATGAAATCAATACGCTCGCGAAAAATATTTATGTTGCGCGCCGCATTCGGAGTGCAAATGTGAACGTGGCTTTGGAGGAAAAACAAAGATAAGAAAGAAAATATTGCATTAGCAAGTTCGTGGCTCTTATATTACGGTACTGCCAACCTGTCGGCAAAATTCCCCTCCAGACAGTGATAGACATCAACACAACTATACATCGAAAATTCGCCACCGTCAGGACTGGAACCACAAGTCCTCCCGGTCAACGCTGCAGTGGTGAAGGTTGTCTCTAAGCCATTTCAGCAGGTAGGAATAACAGTTCCTTGGGATCTTCACCATAATTTACATTATTAGTCAGATTAATTTTCGATGATTAACCCCTCGTCATCGCATCAGACTCGGCTTGGCTTGATTTTCACTCCAGCGCGGTAGATTCGGTAATTCCACACGATTACGGCATTGAAAAGCAATTAGAGTTTTAACACAATGTCAACGCCTCACTCCATAGGAAAAGGCGAATCCACTGCCACAGTAAATATGTTTTCAAAAATATCATGATAAGAAGGTTTAGTGCGAATCCTTTTAATATGCGAAGGTCCTGAGGCAAGTATTTTAAAATGTTACAAGATTTTTAAAGTAGGATTTAGAGATTTTTACTTCGAAAACATTTTATAAGTGGTTCTTAAAGAAAAAACGCGAACTTCAGTATTACCTCCTCTAACGTATCACTTCTCAGACATCATCATCAATATTTTCTCCGGGTTGCTTATATTTTGCAAATCTGGAACTGTTAACTAAAATGGTGTCATTAGTTCACGTTTATATTATAGATACAATTCTCCCGGACATAATCTTAATTTGTTTCCTTAAAATTCAATGAGGCAGACATTTGCTTTTGGCGGGGTCAGCAAAACATTGTAACTTACTTGCATTACGTGAAATGCAATCAAGAAAGTGGTGCACCAAATATTTCTGCGCAGGTGAACCACTTCGGCCCGTTCCTCTTCACGCTGCTGTTGGTTGACCTGCTCAAGAAGTCTGCGCCCTCCAGGATCATCTTCGTGTCTTCAGTGGCACATGAGTACGCCAAGCTGAAACCCGAGCAACTAGAATACGATGTCGCCAAAAAGATTGGCGACACTCAGATATATGCGATGACTAAACTGGCAAACGTTCTCATTTCAAATGAATTCGCTCGGCGACTGAGTGGCACAGGTAAGACAACAAAAGGATTAAAGGATATCAATATGATACCTGCTTAAATTAAAAGGCAAAAAATATGTAAAAGAAACTATGATAGTTTTAAGTAACTTGCTATTGAAAATTATTATTAATGTTTTTACAGAAAATTACGTTCTGTTCAAGAATTTCAAAATAACAAAAAATTTAAAATGATAGAAACAAATACATAAATTGTAACACAACGCTTTCAACTGTATTTTGTTATGTTGGTCTTCGTTTGTTAGGGTTTTTCTGTAAATAGGTAACCCCTCGAACGATCACTGAGATTTTCTGTAATCCTTAGTGCTAATAAAATTGCACTCATTTACATTGAAACTGTAGAGAGAGCCGTCAATAAAAAAAATTGAGGAGTTCGTTGGAAAAATGGGTTTCGATTTTTCGATTTTCATTATGATACACAAATTATTTATTGAGCCTTGAATGTTCATAAAAGCGTTTGAACGATATTAAATTATATTATTTTTTATTATTTTATTGGCATGTTTTGCAGTAAATCGGTACTTAGATTCGCTACTTCAAAAGTTGATACTACTAGCTTCAACGCCAGTCATTACTTCAGTCTCCTGCTCTTTGTTATTGTTCGAATTAGTGTTTTATTCAGTTAAAAATTATGCCATTTCGAAATTTAAATTACTCTGAGATGTCCGTGCTCTAGTTCTCTTATAATTTGCCAAATACTGTATATGTCTTGAATGAAAATTTCTTAAAATAATTTTTGTTTCGATTTGTTTTCTTTAAAACAATGTATACTTGAAAAATGAACATTAATTGGAACGGTCTTCTGAGAGTGTATTTGCATTTGAATTACTGTGGTATAGATTGTCTCATCATATAATTGACTTGTATCTTGTAGATCCATATATTGAATGCATCATATGTCATTACAATATGTCAATTTAAAATTCTGACAATAAAGAATAGGTGATTGTCCAACAACATATGGACCTACAAGAAAAAAATAACTAAATTTAAGAGTATTTCCCGAAATATTGAAAGAAACTGTGTAATTGTTTTTCTTACAGGTGTAACAGTGAACAGTTTGCATCCAGGAGCTGTGAAGACAGAAGTTTATCGAAATTTACCGGTTGCTATGGCAACGGTTGTTGACTTTGGAGCAGGGCTGTTCATGAAGGTATTTCTCGTACTTTTTTCTCGTAGGATGTAATAAAATTATTTATTGGATTAATTTTTAGACAGTTCAATGATTTCACAAAACATCGGATCTGAGATTTTTCTGAACCAAAAAATGCAGATCGCGACAACTATTTTTACTTATGAGCTGCCGGGCCACGGTGAGCTGAAGTTCCATAGGCGAGAGAGAAAAATTGACGAAGTTATGATTTTAAAATGAATATAAAATACACGATATTGGGATAAGTCAAATGCGAATCGCAGGGGTCGATTCTACGCCGCTACACAAAAGCGTAAAGTGGATTTTACAGTTGTCTATTCACTAACAACAACGATTCGTTGGGCAGATTAACTAAAGTTGTGTTATATACTATAATACCAGCACCATGTGCGAACATTCTACATTTAGTAAATCAATACGTGACATACGAAAGAGCATCATAATGGAGCCCATAATTTCAAACACTGAATTGTGCGTGAGTAAACAACAGAAGAATACGTATGATGAGACTAATTATTAATAAATGAGCACGTTGATACCTAAGTCTCAAATTTTTCCAAAGCATTCGGAAAAAGTTAGTGTCATGTAGTGAGAATCAACAAGCCAAGCTGTCTTCCTTTTCAGACCCCTACGGATGGCGCCCAGACGACGATCCACCTGGCCGTGTCTGAAGAAGTGGAAGGAGTCACTGGCAGTTACTTCAGCGACTGCAAGGTAAGCGTAGTGAACGGGGGCCACATACACTCGGAATACACGACAAATGTTCTCGTCCGGGAAACGAAGCATATGCAACGACAACTCGACGAACAAAAGTCACAAACCCACGCCCAATAGCGGTAGATTCACATTCGTGGTTGCCGCATCCTGAACGCCTGTGAACGAATGTCACTGCGGTGCCCGTGCCCAGAAGGCCCTAAGATTTTAGCCCCGACTATGGCAGGATTTTTGAAACTAACTTGTCAGCTGGATTGAATTAAGTCCCTGTCTGGAGGAGAATTCTAGTGGCGGGTGCTCTGATCGGTAGTTTTCCGTGGTTTCTCCGATCAACATCAGACGAGTGCCGGAGCAGTACCTTTACAAACGTACCACAGATCGCGATCTTTCCTTTCTCTTCCTTGTCCTATCCTCACCCCGTAAACACACTTACTCTTATATGCACTAAACTACTGCACATTGCCCCGTCTGGGACGGTGCCCCGCTGATGGGTGATATCTGGTTGAGGAAAACCCTGAAGTGAAGGTCAGCGCCAATCTCACCATCCAGCGGGGGAAGGTCACCGCCACTTCTCGAGCACAACCATGCACTACACTTACGGGACTAGCAGCCTTAGCGGTAGGTGCGCCCAGGAACACGAAGTAATCAATCTGAACGTCTGTGGGCAAAAACCGTTTGCGAGTGCCGTCCTCCAGCTGTTGCGCAGAGCGAAGCGCCATCGCCGCGTCGGCCCTGTGACGTCACCCGAGCTAAGGCGAGGACTGGGGCAAGTCAATCGAGAGACATGCTCACACGGGGGCAGAAAAAGGAGAACTTCGTGTTTCCGCGAGCGCGTCAACCATTTTGGTTATTAACCCCGTCAGTATAGTGCACGCTATTTTAAAGGAGGTGGTGGAGGAGGAAAACACATAATATCCCGTTTTGTGATTTCGGGCGCAACACCTTCTAAGGCTATTATTCCCATAAGTGTAGTGTATTTACCTTCCTCTGAAGGTGTCGGTGACCTTCTCCCGCTGGATGGTTTCCCCCCCCCCCCAACAAGTTACCTTCCACCAGCAGGGAAGCGCTCTAGCCAGGACAAGCTCTAAGCTCCCGTTCGGTCTCCCGGCATGTGTGGTAGTGTAGCGCATGCGGGCGTGTTTATGTGTAAAAGAGGAGACATGAAAGAGGAATGAAAGATCGCGCGCGATCGATGGAACGTTTGTTAGGGTTCTGTTCCAGCATTCGCCTGACTTCGATCGGATAAACCACGGAAAACTACCGATCCGAGAAGCCGCCCGCTAGAACTCTCTTGCAAACCACGTTTGTAGGTTGTGTCGAAAACACGCCACCGTCGGGATTCGAGCAAAACTGAGTCTCTGTGGGCGCCTTTGGGAAATGGTTGAACGTGAGACGCGCATCCCCGAACGGGAAAACTTGTCACATACCCTATACATATTTAGGCTTCTTGACGTCTTATCGACCTTTTTGATGTCATTTCTGTATATATTCCCTATCTATCGACATACTAACTTGGGATTGATTAGATATAACTGTATATATTTTTGTTTAGGAGAAGCGTATGGCGAAAGCAGCGTATGACGTAAACCTGGCCCGCGCTATATGGGAAAAGAGCGAACAACTGATGGGGCTCCAGGCCAACAAATATCCTTCCGTTGGCGAAGAAATAAAATCACCCCCACAACCACTGCAAGAAGATATACCAGAAGGCGTTTCAGTTGATCCATAAAACAATGCGTGCACAAATCCGAGTCGAGACTAGCGTGCCACTTCGATAGGTCGTTCTTTCAAAATCAAAAATTGTTGACAGCACAAAATTTGGCAGTTCTCGAAATAAATGTGTCATCTTCCATTCAGAGCTCATCAAGCAGTTTAATGGATTTTAAAAGTCATACGCCACTAAGAAAGTTCTTCGTGTTCTGAGTTTGTTAGGTCCTACACTTCATGTCATATGAATGAAATCAATGCTTGTAATACTAAGTCAGAATTCAATTTCGTTTGCGACAAATGTACATACACGATTTACATTTGTGACGTTAAATCGATAAATAATGTAACAATAATGGGAATTTCCATACCAGAACAAGCTGATGTAAGAACAATTGTCTGTGATTAAATTTGTGTATTAAATTTTTCAAATTAATATAATTAATGTTTATATTTATTTTATTACTTATGTTCAATATTTCAATATACCTATAGGAGTTCATATTTTCATGCTTTTCCCCTCCAAATACATTTATCCTACCCAAGTGATTGACACGGCGGGCACAGTAGCTTTTCCTCGGAGACCACTTATAAAACCACACACGGGTTAGAATCGGCCAGAAGTCTACATAATTTACCACCGCCGCTTGATCTATTAGCGTCGTTTTAATACTGATTTTTATTAAATAATAGTATCAAATAAAAGTACTTCGTAAAGTTAAACTGTTACTAAATTATCACATGATGCACTGGCGGCTCATTTCGATTAAACCACCTTCAGATAATTCTAAGGTACTTACACATGTATGTTAGAAATTTGTCCTTTGAATTTGTCTGTAAATCGAAATGTTGCTGCAATAACAATGTACGTAGCGCACCCAGAAAGTGTTTCCCAATTTTGTGAAATAAAAGACAACATAGTTATATGCGAAGCTTTATTGGCAACAGGTACAGCAATGTTTGAGCAACTTTTCGACATAGTCACCACATGAATTACGACACTCATATTGCGGTATCAAGTTCTGTATACCTGACTCGTAGATGTGTGCCGCCTGCGTTGGGAACCAGCGTTACTCAGTCGTTTTCAGCTCTTCGTCGTTGTGAAAACGCTAACAGGATGACAGGTATGTCTTCAGGTGCAGGAAAAGATGAAAATCGCTGTGTGAGAGATCAGGACTGTTTGGGAAATGATCAAACTGCTGCAGAACGGTTGCTGTTTGCCGCGCCGTACGTGTGACATTTCGCCTATGAACGTTTAATATTGCGAAGCAACAACCATCCGATTAGCCACGCGTTCCTATGCGTCACAACATTGCGAGCACGCGGTCATTTTCCGTGCATTTTAGTACCGCAATTATACACGGAAAGTGCCACAGGCTTACATCGCAAAGCAGTGGGGTTTAGTGAGCTTGGAGAATGCCAGAGGTGAATACCAGTTTTCTGTCTTCGTCTAAATATCACTGTAAACTACGCGTGTTGTTGAAGTCCAGTCAACTTTTGACTTATTGAATACGCCATTTAGGATGTTTGGTGAACTTATATTGTACGATATAAGGTTAATTGAATCAAAATATAGATTTGAAAACTGCAATTAACTTTCTCGCTACAGAGTACAGAGAGAGGTATGTAATGCTGCGCGAAAATAGTTTTTTGCGACGAATTTTCGGCAGAAAGACTCTTATTACAGAACACTGGTAACAAAAAAGTGGATAAATCCAGTTGCTAAATCTAGAAAAACATCTTTTAACACGTGGTGTAGCCAGTATCCATGTTTTGTGGATCCTTGATACCGAAAAATCAAATGAAAGCAAAACATCTGTCTGTCCGTCTGGGAACAACACTAGCGGCTAAACCATTCAGCCCATTTCCTTCACAATTGATATTTCCTAATCGTTTTGACTAATGTCACGGCCCCTTAACTTGGAAATCTATATTTCAATTTTCGTGGGTACTTTACATGAAGCCCCTGGGACATTTTCCAAATTTTCAAAAAAATGGCTTCATCGTTTTTTATTAATATTATGTTGTTTAATTTGCTGTATTATGCAAAATGTGTTATTATATTTAATCACATCACTTGCTGTTTAAATGCTTAAATGAACCGGTGAGGGGAATTTTCATTTAAATTTAATTCAAGCAATAAAATAGCCTATATTATAAATTACTTATTTATGCACAAACGGTATGAATAAAGGGTTCTATTGATCAAGCGTTGACAAAAAGCCCGAGGGCTTTGGTCCTAGCTGAGATCATTATAATCTGGAAACACCCGTGATACAAATAAGATTATATTCTTTTACCTAATTTTAATTATACATATTTACTAATTTACCAAATAACTAGATGTTACTTGACTCGGCTTGTCTTTTCATATTTCCCTCCATTAGCGAACATGTAGCTTCATTCAATTGTTTTCATATTTCCCTCGTTACCACGATCCTCTCGATGTAAGCAAGTTCCGTAGCGTATACAGAGCTGCGCATCGAATGCAATAACAAGCCAACGCGCAGTAGTAAGAAACGAGCCCTTTATTTGCGCCGGCGCTACGCGAGGCGCAGGAAGGCGGGCGGCGGCGCGGGCGCGGCGGAGGGGTCGAGGCGGTGGCGCAGGCGCTGCACCTCCGCCTGCAGGTCCTCCAGGCGCTGCTCGCGCAGCTCCAGCAGGCGGTGCAGGTGCTGCTCCTTCAATCATTCATTCGTTCGTTCATTCATTCAATCGATCAATCATACATTCAATCAATTATTCAGTAATTCATTCAATCAATCATCCAGTCAAACATTCATTCATTCCTGACGCGTCAACTGCTAAAGTTATTAGCCCCGACTACGTTTGGTGCCTCCTTGCATTTTCACTCGCATCAAGGTACCGTATCTTTAAATAAGCCCAGCAGACAACAACGGAAAATGTTCTCTATTTTGAGGAATTGTAAAATAAAGTGACTTTTGGTTGATTCGTGATTCCGAGCGCGTCAATAGCTAAGGCGATTAGCATCGTAAGTGTAGTTAATGTTTTTATTGCGAGAGGTGGCGAAGTTCTTCACACGCTGGATGGCGAGATCCGGCGCCGATCTAAGTGGGCTTGCGGGGTTTTCCGCAACCAGGTATCTCCTACCAGCCGAAGCAAGATCGAAGCTCCCATCTACTCTCCGTGCTTGTGTGGCAGTGTAGAGCATGTTTGAGTAAATGTATGCAAGGAAGGGGTGGGGATAGGAGAAGGTAGAGGAAGGAAAGAACGCGTGCTGTCCGTGGCAGGTTTGTTAGCATAGTGCCCCGGTGTTCATCTGAGCTATTCGAGCTGACCGCTAGAATTGTCCTCCAGACAACGGCTTCGACCTAACTGTGTTGCTACGATCGGAGAGAAGGAAAGTAGGGTTATCCAGCGTGCACCGAGGTCAGGGGTCGGTAATGTACGCCCTAGGCGGCCGATAGCGATGAATAGGCTGACCTTGGCGATGAGCTTGGCGATCTCGTCCTCTTTGCTCTGCATCTCGCGTCGCACGCGGCGCAGGGCGGACAGCGGCACCGTCACCGCCACGCCGGCCGCCAGGCCTCCGCCCCCGCCGCCGCCCCCGCCCATGAACGTGGACGTGGGCGCGGGAGCGGCCTCGCCCCCGCCGTCCAGCGGCGGCGGCGCCGGCAGCGGCTGCACCCCGAACAGCGCCAGCGCCTCCGCGTCCGCCTGCGCCTGCAGCGCCGCCTGCGCACACACACGCAACCACGCGCTCACACGGTGCACGGTCTCCGTTAAAGTGTGGTTAAAGGCGGCTCCACACATGCGGCATTCGTCGAGCAGTCAGCTACTGCTCGCCCAATCCCGAACTGTGTTCGGCGAATGATTGCTCCCTTTGATATGTCCCAAAGATCGACACGCGGTGGGTAGAGCGAATACCGAATGTTCAGCTCTCGGCGAATCGCAAGCTACCTGTCCTCACAGTAACACGTGTCACATGTGTGGAGCTGCCTTAACACCAGGGAGGCTCTTCTGCATTGTGTCAGAGTTCAGCCAATGAGCTTCAGACACAATTTTTCATCACAATATTAGCGGGAATTTTGAACGTAATCAGATATAAAAATCGCCTCGTTGCAAGACATTGAAAGACATTCATGAAGTATTTAGTTTTAATTTTGCATCCTGTATACCTTCATTGTGTTATTTTTGTCTTTCTACGTAACGGCGCTCTACGAAACCCGCAGTACCCTGAAGTATTAAGAGTGTCTGCCTCTGCAATTGTGAAATAACGCCCGGGAGAGTCAAGGGACAGAAACAGAAAGACAGAGAAAGAGAGAGACGGAGAGGCATGGAGAGACGGACAAGGAGAGTGAGAAAGGGAGAGGGAAGGAGAAGAAATGGAAGGCAGGACGTCAGCCGGGTTCCGCTAGTAGTACAATAACCAACTAATGCAATGCACTGAGGTTTTATCAGTACTCTCTCTCTCTCTCTCTCTCTCTCTCTCTCTCTCTCTCTCTCTCTCTCTCTCTCTCTCTCTCTCTCTCTCAGCTATTATTGACTACCTTTTCGTCCGGCCTGGTGAGGAAGCGCTTGATGGCGGGCTGCAGCTGCCGCAGGAGGGCCTCGAGGTCGCCGGGGCAGCCGTCCACCAAGCGCGCCATCATATCGCTGCCCAGCCGCACTCCCAGGCGCCGCAGCACCTGCAAGCGCACAGCACGACGCAAGCACTTTACTCTACACGCTGGCGGTCTTTAGGAGTATTTTTACTTTCTCGCTACGGAGTAGAGAGAAAGCTGTAATGCTGCGCAGTAAAACGGCGAATTTTCCGAAGAAAATCTCTTATTACAGGACTCTAGTTACGTGGATAAATCCGTTTGCTAAATTTATAAAAATATTCTTTAGCACGTGATGTTGCCAGAATCCATGTATTTTTGGCCCTTGATACCGAAAAATCTAATGACGGTAAAACGTCTGTTTGTAAACGAACTTCCCGCTAGCGGCTAAACCGTTCAGCAGATTTTCTCCAAAATAGATTTTTCTCAATCAGTCTGGCTGATATCCCGGCCCCTTGAATTTAAAACCGATATATCAATTTTCAAGAGTACTGTACATGAACCCCGTGGGAGGGACGTTTAAGAGAATGGTGCAGATCTCATGATCGTTAAAGAACCTGATTTATCGAAAATTGAAAAAGTTAAATTTTTTTCCTACAAATAAAATATTAAGTATAGAGTTTTTCCCTTAATAATCTGTTCCTCAAAGATTAATTTTGAAATAAGGTCATGTACAATTTTTGGAATCTTCCACAAGCGAGGCACCGCCCCAGCCGGCTCTAAGCTCCCGACCGGTCTCCCAGCATGTGTAGTAGTGTAGTGAATGTGAGTGTGTGGGATGGAACCAGGAGGAACGAAACGTAATGTCATGGGTGGCGAGATGAGAATAAAATTACTTCCGTTTTACACCAAGGAACAATTTCATTCCTTTTGCTGTCTAGTGAATGACTGTAATAAATAAATGCCCAAACAACGATGGATTACTTCAGCTACAATAGTACAGAAAAAGCTGCCTGCTGGATAACTAGAGTGCCCTTAAAATTTGTCCAAGCCATTCAGGTGTCCAATTTTCAGATATTTTTTTGCCAGATACTGACAAATACATACAATATAGTACACACGAAAGAAACCTGCTTCATCCCTATAAAGTATTTGAGCAACCGAGTGTGCTTATGTTGGGATGTTCGGATGCGCGGTTTCGTCACTCGCGGCCATATCACTTCCCGTGCAGCAATCAAGACATATGAGACGTCATTCGACGCGTCTCGATGCACTGATCGGGAACCGATCATTTGTTTTCGGATCCGGGCAGAACATTCAAAGAAATTTCTAAAAACGTGTTTGACGCTGCGATCGTAGTGGGTGGAGAACGAAACCAATGCCGCCTAAATAGATCTATGAAGGTGGCGCTGATTGAACTCCAATACCAAAAGGTATTTTTCACTCAATACACCAAAATTTGTATCACGGGGTGGGCAACAGTGATGTTGATGTCTGTAAGTGATTAGGTGAAGTTCATTTGAACTACTGAATCGCGCGGCATATATCATTTTCATTTTTATTCATAGATGTATTACCATATTTTTTAAATAAATTTGAAAAAACCTACGAACAGTATTGTCTTGAAACTTATTAAATTTGAAGAATTTCAAGTGAATACGGAGAAAACAAAACTGTGAGTAATATTACAGAATGAATGAAATTTATTACGTTCGTAATCTCACATTTACGTTCCTAAGTGTACAAATACCGATTTTCAAATGAATGTGACCCAGAACGTATTATTATTAAACTTAACTAATACCTTATTTACATAAATAAACAAATCAGTCACCTTTTAATATTTATATAGATTCACATTCAAAACGATTAATAGAGCTATTGCAGAGATGTAAGTAAACCCAAATTCGACGGAGTTTGCGGAGTTTTAATCTCTTCAAAAATTAGGGGAAAGATATGGAAGTGTTAAGCAAATACGGGGAAGAATGAAATGTAGAAGATTTTGCGACAGAATTTTCTGAACTAATTGATAATGATCTTATATTAGAATTAGATAATAACCTAGAAGAACAGCTTAAAGATTATCTTAGTGCATTATTGTGCATATTAGCAAAAATCATTAAACTTAAGCTCTACTTAACTCTAATGATTCGCATTATTTATACCTACAAGTATTTTTTCCGGTGATTAAAATTTTGAAAATGCAATATTAACATTTCGTATCCCGTATGGAGGTACCATATAAGACCATTGGATGCTAGGAATTTTGGAAGGGAAATATAACATTATCAGCTATTACGAAACATTGGAAAGTCCAACGCAAGATACTGTAAGAGTATATTTGAACAAAGCTACGCATGAAAAAAATGAAGTACGAAAGAAATTTTCAAAATACTTTTAAAACTGTTTACAGCATCGGCGACATCACATTTAACTAGCACGTAAGTATACGTAGCAAATCAAACGCAAGACTGACATTGAACATTCTGTTTGCAACTAGAACCTGGCCGAGAGTGGAATGTTTACTATTTCTCGTTCCATCGCTGTGCAGGTCTCTTCCTCATTCCCCCCCTCCCTCACCTCTATCTCCCCTCCCTCATTCCATCTCAACAGCCGTCAATCGACTGCTTCCGCATTGCTAAAGCCTCGACAGCCAGATGCCCAGCAGGAGGACCACCCCAACTCCGAGTCCCCATAGATAAGATATTTTGTCAAGAATAAATAACGCGTTAGAACTCCTTCACAAATGACACAAATCCCATTACCTGAACATCACCGACACTCTTGTTTACAGCTGCGATGCTACTATATTATCGTCCACTAGGACTGTCGTAACTAGCCTCAACCGATTTCTCTTCATTCTTCCTCTTTTAATTGGTCAGTTGTTACCATCGCAATAAACATATTATTGCATTCTTCATATTATTATGTTTATTGTTCATGGTGAGCCTAAGGACCACGAGTTGATTACATTAATAGTTGTTTTGGTCGGCCCTGATATCATCTCTTTCACTTCAATAAATACACATAGGTCATGCCAACATGACAGTTTCATCTCCAAATTATTATGCAAATATAAAATGTACTATAAACTCAGATATCAAACAAAAATCCCTAAATATTACGGTGTTTAATTTTAAAACAGCTGCTGACACTCCTAGGACAGGGAATCGATTGAGCTCCTCCAAATCCAACATTGCAATTTGTACATAGTTTTACACATGTACAAAAATCAATTACATTACTTTACATATTTTTACTTCCTAGTACACGGAGAATATACGTAGAATAGTGGAAATTATGTAATGTTGCGCGAAAAAATGGCGGATTATCGCCAGAAAAAATTTACTGCCAGGCCCTGAAAACGAAAAAGTGGATAAATCCAATTGCTAAATTATGAAAAAACTCCTGTGACACGTGGTTTAGCCAGAATCCCTGTTTTGTGGCTCCTTGATATCGAAACATCAATTGACGGCAAAAGCCGTTCGTCTGTCCGTCCGTCTGTCCGTCCGTCCGTCTGTCCGTCTGTCCGTCCGTCTGTCCGTCCGTCTGTCCGTCCGTCTGTCCGTCCGTCTGTCCGTCCGTCCGTCCGTCTGTCCGTCCGTCTGTCCGTCCGTCTGTCCGTCCGTCTGTCCGTCCATCTGTCCGTCCGTCTGTCCGTAGGTCTGTCCGTCCGTCTTTCCGTCCGTCTGTGAACACCACTAGTGTCTAAACCATACGTAGGATTTTTCCAAATTGAAGAAACCCCTGTCCATTTGACTCGAGTCGAAGCTTTGAGATTTTGAAAAACATTCTTTAAAATTTGGGGGTACTTTACATGAAGCCCGCAATCATTTTCAAAATGTTCTCAAAAACGGCTCCAATTTTTTTCTTTAAATATCTTGTAAGAATAGAGTACAATACACTTACAATATGTCCGATTTTCACGGTTAACTCTAAATATTCGAAAACTGCAAAGGTTAGGATTTTTTCGGCGTTTTCCTACAAACACAATATTAAAGATAGAGATTTTTCCTTCAAAAGAAATTTGAAGGAAAGATTGTAAGATTGATCAATTTGATCCAGATCCAAGTAATTAAGAGGCTAAGTGTTGTAAGTAAAACTATTCTCAGACAATTACCAATTCTAGAAGAAGAGAAGCTACATACAGCTTTTGAAGCGGGTGGAAAACTGGCAGTTCAAAAGAATTCAAATGGGAGTAACTAATGGTGTAGTAGCTTTCCAGAGAAAAGATGACTATATGCCATTCTGTAGCATTATTAGTATATTACTTCATTACGTACATTTAATGTGTTTAAGCGAATTCTCGCTTGAAAACTCTTACAAATTTCTCTTGAAATTTTATAGTACAATATCCGGCGTTTTAATAATTATTGTATTTATACTTTCAGTAAACATTTTCCACGATTGCAGACTGATTATAAATATTCATACGTTAAAGACTGCGGAGCACATAGTCATACCTCGCATCAGACTGGCTTTGAGTTATAAAGGAAATGCGTCTATAATATAACAACAGTATAAATAAAGAAAATCTCTAACAAAATTAAGTATTCTGCAATTTGAGGTTACAATGTAATAATAGACAACCTGGAAAGTTGAGGGCGATAGAGATGGTGATATATCAATTTGTGATCAGAGAAACCTAACCAAAATGTGGCTTAAGACTATCTGATTCCAATCCTTTCATTTATTATTTATTGCAGTTGTTTTAAAAATATGATAATTCATTTTGAAAATCGTGAAATAATAATTTCAGCTAATGATAGGGCTACCCGGTTATCCGTAGACACACCTACGACAAAAACGGCTTTAGCTTGTATTTTTTATTTAAAAGCAGTTTCCAGTTTTACTGAGTATCCATTTATAATTTTAGGTTTTTGATGGGTTTGTTACACGGGTACCAGTTAATTACTTCCTGATTACTCCCAATTTACTACTTCCTTACTCAAAAACCTGCGCAACGGCGGATGAGAGAACACGATCACTCGCGCTATTGAATCTCCAGCAATGCCTTGCCCCTCACCTTGCTCTCGAACAGGGTCCAGTTGGCCAGCTTCGCCGCACGGCCGCTGGCCGGGGTGTAGCTGTGCAGGTTGACGAGTCGCGGCGCCAGAGCGTGCACCAGCCGCGCTACCAACACTGCCAAACGTAAAAAACTGCTCAAACGACCACCTCAATTAAGCGGTCACTTCAATATTCTATACCGATTTTTTTTTCCTTTCTCCCTACTGAGTTGAAAGAAAATTATGCAAAGCTGCGTAGAAAATCAGCGAATTTTCGGCAGAATAACTCGTATTACAGGGCCAAGGGAACGAAAAAGGGGATAAATCCAGTTTTAAATTTAGACAAAAAATCGTGAAGCACGTGGTGTTGCCAGAATCCATGTCACATGGGTCCTTCATAGCGAAAATTTGATTGAATGCTGTCCTTCTGTGGACATCGCTAGCAGCTAAACAGTTCAGCCTATTGTCTCCAAAATTGATATTCCTCACTCAATCTCGCTGATGTCGCAGTCCTTTCAATTTAAAACCGATATTTTAATTTGGAGGGTACTTTACATGTAGCTCATGGGACATTTTCCAAATTTCCAAAAAAATGCTCAATTGTTTTTTTATTAAATTTTGTTGTTGGATAGTCTGAAAACGTTTAAAAGAATGACGCAAGTATAATGTTCATTAAAAAACCTGATTTTACGAAAGTTGCAAAAGTTCAACATTTTTCGGTGACTTCTTACTATTTAAACATTAAAGATTGAGATTTTTCCCTTGATAAAATCCGCTCCTCAAAGAAAAATTTTGAAGTAAGGTCATGTACAAGTTTTCGAAAATTTGAGTATTTTTCGCGTAATTTACGTGAAAATAGTGTCGAGAAAGTACGTGATGTTTTAGCACCACTAGCATGAATACGACGCGTGTAAAAATTCGCTTTTCGAGGGCATTCTGACTCCGCGGCCAACGGCCATGCACATTTCGAGGATTGACCTCTGTTAAGCAGTCAACCCTAGCGATTGTGAACGGAAATGCGAACAATGGTCTCCAGCGCTGCGGAGGGGGAGGCTGGCGCAGGTGTATTAGGGTGTCAAAAAGCTGCGATGAATTCTGAGATCGGGGGCAGAAATTTCGACGTTAAAGCCAATGATTGATGATGAAGCCGAAGAGTGGTGGGTATACTGTTGTATCCAAATCATCCTCCGATGGGAAGCGTTGTCAGATTACTTAAAACAGAGTCATCAAGGGTCGGCTTTTTGGCAATGATTTAATTCGTGTTGAAGGCAAAAATGATGGTTGCAGTAAATGTCTCTAAGAAATGTCGCTCGTATCGGAGCTTTTTCGTGAAGTTCGGTAAACCCTTCTTCCCCTATGTGGAAAGTTGCGAACGGTGGGCGGACTACGCTATGTGCTAAAACCATATCTGATGGTCATTCGCAAACTATTTCGAGGGACAGCCTTGCCCACAGGAGGTGAATGGCATTTTAAAGTCTAGTTAACTCGTGAATTCGGTTCTGAGGAGATGGAAAGTGCGTTTCACGAGGCCAAAGAACGTTTGACACTAGCCGACAGAGGGCATGCGACTTCAGAAAACGAGAAAATTGACAGTCAGAAATTGTGCTGACGTATGTGCGTCGGGGTGCAAACGTAAGTATGTATTTGGCATTCAGGGTGGGATTAAACCGACTTTTGGCAGCAGTGTTCCCACTCCTGGACCCTGTTGGTATTTATTAACCACGCTTACGGGATAAAGAAACACGTGGCGAGCTTGACGTATTCCCACTTCCATACCTAGCTCACTTGGCCTGCCTGAGCAGTTTACTTCGTCACACATGTGTAGAAACTGAGACGATTTGTATTAGGAAAATGCAACTTCATTTTTGCTCCGGCCGAGAATCAAATTCGGGGCCGTCTCACATCTAGCACGCTGTCCATGGGCATCAGAGGGCACAAGTTTAATATAATTATAAAAAAACAAACAAGAACACCTTATACTTTCTCGCTACCGCTTATGCAGTAGAAGGAAAGCTACCTAATTCTGCGCGCAAAAACGGCGAACTTTCGGCAGAAAAACTCTTATGACAGGGCACTGGTAATGGAAAACGTGGATAAATCCAGTTGTTAAATTTAGAAAAAATTGTCTAACGTATAGTGTAGTCAGAATCCATGTTTTGTGGGTCCTTCATATCCAAAAATCGAATGACGACAAAACATCTGTGAGCAACGCTAGCGGCTAAACCGTTCAACCGATTTTCTCCGAAATTCCCGGATAGATCTGACTGATTTTATGTAGTAACTCTTGGAAGTTGTGGTTCGTGGAATGTGCTTCCACATCTTTTTTATGATACTGTAGTGAAACCTGTCTTAAACGGTTACTAATCAAAAATGATTGAGCCACTTTTTTTTTAAGGTCTTAGGAGATTCATGTAAAGCAAAATTAAAATATCAATTTCAAATTCAAGAAGTCTTCATGTAAAGAACACCCCAAAATTGAAATAAAAGAACTTGTTGAAAATGTTCTTTTGGAAGATGTTTTTAATATTTTATTGTAATAACTATCGCAAAGTATCCGAGAAAAGTATCAAGTAATTAATATGCCTTACAATCGTAAAACCTTCAGCCTAAAAGTAGGCCCTCTTTTACATGGTCCCGAATGTTACGCCACTGTGAGGAAGTT
Source organism: Gryllus longicercus (assembly GCA_038098605.1). Lineage (NCBI taxonomy): Eukaryota > Metazoa > Arthropoda > Insecta > Orthoptera > Gryllidae > Gryllus > Gryllus longicercus. The sequence goes on from JAZDUA010000132.1 coordinate 856,734, forward strand.
AAATACCAGCGGTATGCCATTACCAGTGAAGAGGAAGAAGAGGATGGCAATGGCTCATGACGAAACAGTGTTTGGCGGCGCGGCATCAGCGGTGGAAGACTTACCAAAAAAACCTCTCTCCTCACGTAAGTGCCACCTGGCAGAAGACGAAGGTTTATCAAAGGTAACACTAGCTACATAGCTAGATCAAATTCAGTCATTGCAGCGCGCTGTCTGGGGGAAGATTCTAGAGGCCGGCTGCTCTGATCGGTAGTTTTCCGGGGTTTCTCCGATCAACATCAGGCGAATGCCGGAGCAATACCATACACTAGTGAGGCTTTATAATGGCCCAGACTTTCACGTATTAGTTTGTTTTCTATTATTTAGTCTTGACTACCATTTTGCCACATAAACCTGCCACCTGTCATCTATCACTGCACAAAGTATTTTGTTTTAATTTTCTCAATTTTTCGGTTTTCTAATAATAGAATGTCGATCCGGATAGCCGAGATCGCCTTAGCGATAGCAGTAGTGTCGTGGCGATCTCGGATCGAAGGATCGCGAATTCGAATCCCGCCTCAAAAATTAATGTATTTGTGATCCCTTGTCCCTTATCCCTTTATCCTTTATCATCATCCTATCACTTCATTAAAGAAGTATTAATAATTCCCTGCGCGACCAGGAAGCCCTTGCCTTTCATTGGATGTGTAGTAGGCTAATAAAAAAATTGAATAGAATCCTGTCCAGATGGTGAAAAATGTGACTATACAATACAATAATAAAACCAGTAGTGACGCGGCGATAGGGTGGCCTATGGCAGTATGGGTGACAGACTTGGGTCCTTAAAAAACAAATAGAGCAAGAGGTAGCATATTTGAGAGGAACATTCTCAGAAAAATGATCGGTATAACCAAAGTAAATGAAAAATCTGGAAAGAAAAATAAATGATGAATTAGAAGCTTTAATACAACATAAAAACATTGGGATGTAAAATCCAGAAAGATAGCTTGGCTTGCTCATCTAGAAAGAAAGAAATTCTAACAGAGGTACTAAACAAATCACGAATTGGTTATCTCTAAATACACGAAAAAACTAAGGCCGAGAATCAGATGGGAAATTGACGAGCTTCAGGACCTAAAAATTATGGACATTAAGAACTGGAAGAAACAAGTAAGGGACAGAAAGGAGTAGTCTAAAATATTTGAGCAGGCCAAGATCCACATCGGATTGTAGTGCCCAATGAAGAAAAATAGAATAGAAATATTACTTTAATAATCTTATAGAAGAGTAAAACAACGTCCTGTAAGGAAATTTTTGTTGAAAAATTTGGAGCCGTTTTTAAGAGAATGACGTTTAGATGTTACTGTGAATGCGACATTTGAAGCTCTTTCTTTCACTGAATACTTTTGAGTTTTCGAAAAATTAATTTGAAGTCGTTTGAAGCACTTGTATTCAAAATTTCAATGTTTATAAATAGCTGGATATGTGCATATTAAAGGCGTGAGATATATATTTTTTTAATTTTACAAAAGAACAATATTGATACATAAATGTTTTTCCTTAATGAAATCTGTTCTTTAAAAATAGATCTTTAAATAAGTTCATGCACATTTTTTCTATTCCATGGATGAAATTAGAGCCCTGTGGATAAAGTATCGAAGGGCGTCTATCAAGAGGCGCTCCTGTGAAATACTCGAAAGCCTTCACTTCACCCACATTCTCCGGTTCATTCTCATCTACATGCTGTTATTCTTTAGAGCTTTCGTTCGAAATACTTTGGCTAAGACTTATAAACTATTTTGACCTTTCTTAAACAAAAACAGCCGAATTGTCCTTCTCTACCTAGTAGTACTAAAAAATGTTTTGGACGTGAAACTAATTTCACTGGCGTTCGATCTTGGGTCTTATATACAGAATGTCCATGGAGGAAACGTCGGAACTTCGAAATTGATCTCTTAAGACAATTTTTTGAATATTTAATCTAATAAACTAGGTGGGTATTCCGAGTGGCTTAGCCGCAATAAGCTCTTAAAATATAGTTTGAAAAAATACTTTCTAGGCTAAAATTTGCATTGCAGAAGCATAGAAACACTCCAGAAGCGTGTAAATTGTTTATTATTTACAAAAGAAATTAATATATTCTGTCAGAAAGAAAAACTAACCCAGAATTAAAAAAGCAGTCTAATTGTGTAAATTGGGTGATTTTTTTTATTTATGTGTTATTTTTTCTTTCTGAACAAATATATTCATTTCTTTTGTAAATAATTGTAATAATTTACATGTTACTGAAGTGCTTCTATGCATATCCAATGTAAAGTTTTGCCTAGAAAACATTTTTCAACTTTGGAGTGCCTATTGCGGGTCAACCATTCGAAATATCCACATTGTGCATTAGACAAAATATGCTTACAATTGCCTTAAGAACTTATTTGTGAAGTTTCAACTTTTCCTCCCCGTACATCCTGTATTTTTAACTCATGATTCATTCTTTCACAAAGCGTTTTCTAGGACAAGAGACAATAATAAATTCTGTAAGTACATCTATTGCACAATCAAAAACAATTATTAATTTCAATTTCTCAGATACAACCACAAATGAAAGCATTTGGTGGGTGAAATGAACTATGAACGTTATCTCTACTATTTTCCGAAGAGTTATCAGCAATTTAATGTATAAAAATATTGCGTAGTGATCTGAAGTGGATGACGCACTTTCAACGCGCGATATTTCAATCCCGTTCAAGCGATAGATTAAGCGAGAAATGCTTAAATTAATACAGGTCGAGCATACGCAAGTGATGAATCAACAATCGAATTAAAATAAAATTTTAAATCGTAAATTGTGAAATATTAATGTACTTTTTTTATTTACCAAAAATGGTCAATGGTCAATTGATTGGAAACTACTTCAGTAGATGATGCTGAAAGCGGTACGCAATATTTTTATACCGTTTGATCTGAAGTGACTACAATGTTTTGAACTCACCGCCATCCGAACAATCTCTGTATATGTTCCCCTTGGTCTTGAAAGTCTGCAGTTGGTCCAGGAGAGCGAACATGTCCTCCAGTTCATCTTCAAGCTTGTCTGGACTTTCGCTGTTCGACATTGCCTCTTTTCACTTCGTTTAGACATTGAATACGAGAATTTGACGCTGTTTATTTCCCAGAAGAACAAACAGCACCCATTGCCAGGCAACGATTGAGATTATTTCTCCTACAATCTGTAATGAATTCCTCTTACGCAAAATCGTTCGGTCATTGCCATATTTCCCAAAAGATTGACTCGCTCAAGGCGAGGATCTTTTTGCTTTATATAATTTGAAACACTGATTACATGCTTTAAACTCAAAAGACAATTTTCCTTGACGTAGACTAATGAAGTTGTCAAAGTACGTGTACCTATGTAAATCGGGAAGTTGTAAATAATAAAATTGTCCGACAACGTCCGGTGATCTGCTAGAATTTTGGCAACACGAAGACAGGACCTACTGGCGTCCTAATATTTTGTTCTAAGTTAGGTAGATATTTTCTTCAAAGACAATTTCATCTCACCAAATTATTTATGTTAATTCGAATGTTAATGGTTGCAATTTGAAGACGGTTAATTTTCAGGTAGAATACTTTCGAATTGCTACAATATTCCACTACCAGTAGCGGATTTACCGTTTGGCTAAATAGGCTACAGCTTGGGTCCTCAGAGTACAAGAGACAAATTTACTAAAAAGAATTACTACAAAATAAAAAAATATATTTAGTATAATCTCTCTGTATTAAAATGGATGTTGGTGTATACAAGAGCAATAAACTCCGACACCGTATGACCGATCTTCATGAAAGTTGGCACATCTACATCTTTTTTCACTCAGATATTGTGTGCCGTTAATTTTCATGTAACTCCACTAGATGACGCTGCAGAACAAAATCGCGCGTCCTTTTAATTCAATTTCCATTCAACTTCCGCTCCACCTGGTCTTCATTGTTGCTGAGCATTGCCGTGTGAGACGGAGAGACACAGAGAGGGGCAGAGACAAAGACAGACGGAGAGAGTCACAGAGACAGACAGATTGAGGCAGGTACAGAGAGACGGAGAGAGACAAAGACAGAGACGAAGAGAGAGACGGAGGGAGAGAGACGGAGGGAGAGAGACGGAGGAAGAGAGACGAAGGGGGAGAAGCAGTGAGTGAGGCGGAGAGAGAAAGGGAGAGGGAAGGAAAAAGAGGGTAATGAAGGACAGAACAACGTCTGCCGGGATCCGCTAGTTTTGTATATAGACGATTGTTATTAATTTTTAAATTTAAATACAATTATTAATTAAAGGTATGTTTTAATTGTTTAAAGAACTATGAATAAAAAAATTAAAATCTCGTCTCAAAAATATTTGTATTAACAGTAAAAAAGGCGACCTCAAAGTAGGAGGTTTTGATTCATTAGTGATTCTGGATAAAAATCACTATTCCGTAAGTATAGTGCATCGCGGGATGTGACAGTGATCCCCCCGGATTGCGAGGTCCGGCGCAGACCACCCTTCGCATCCCCTAACCAGGTATCTTCCACAAGCGAGGCACCGCCCCAGTCAGGTCAAGCTCTAAGCTCCTGACCTGTGTGGCATGACCTGTGACTGAGTTCCTGGCATGTGTGGTAGTGTAGTGCATGTAGGTGTGTATAAGCAACAAGAGAGGATAACACAAGGAAGAGAAACGCGTCTGTTTGTTAGGGTACTGCTCCGACATACGCCTGGTATTGACCGGAGAAACCACAGGAAACTTCCAATCAGAGCAGCCAGCCGACGCTAGAATTTCTTCCAGAGAGCATGTAATCTCGACCTGTTAATGGAGCTGGTGTCGAAAATCCTGCCACCGTGGGGACTCACACCCTGTACCTTCGGTCAGAGGTACTTCAGTGACAGCAATTATCAATGCATTGAGCCACCTAAGCCGGATTTACGCAGGTGTAGGTGGTATCAGTTTAGTGTTACGTAACGCTGATCATTATTTTCTTAATTTTTTAAATATTTACTGGAATAATTCCTTTTCATCAGTCTAATACCGGTACTAAAATTTAAGATATTAACAAGTTAAGTTTAAAAAAATTAAATCGTTACGCATAAATTGTTTTAATGAATGGAAATATTTTTTCAGCGATGGTATTCTGATTGAATTTGTTAGATTACGAAGAAATATTCCATAGCAATATTCTCTAAGCAATATAAAATTGTTCTAGAATCCAATTGAATTTGCGCAGTAGATTCTCGCCTGCGCGTCATCCACGACGGGCTGTAAGAAATCTCGCCAGTGCGTCCTTTCTTCGCTAAAAAGTAATATCCCTAACCATATTAAGTGGAGTTAGAATCGCCAAGTAAATCTTACTTTAATTATCATAAATTTTAATATGTAAAACAAACAAAATTTTAAAAAAAAGTTTTACTGTTCTTTAAATTATTTTTACTTATTGCAAATGGATAAGGGGGTGTTTTCTTAAGGGGTGCGTAATTATATATGGGGAGGGTTCAAGCAAGTGTTTCAGGTGAGTTACAAGGGAAGAGGGGATATTCAAAATACTCCAAAGTTGCGTTATGTAATTTATGGACTGTCCGAAACTATATTAATTATGTGCCTGTTGTAATAATGCTTACAATAGTTCCGAAATGGAAGGCATTTTGCTTTATTATTTATTGAACACTAAAGTTCCGAGAGTATCTTGTAATTTTAAACTGTTATATATATTCCGCTACTATCCTCTTTGTAAATACGAGCCTATTAGTAATTTCCCGCCGTATATTCTAAAGTGCTGTTGGCATTCCTTAGTGTTCGCAACAAGGAAATTTGGCTACCCTGTGTGTTACTGCCACCATACGCCCAGCATCCATGTTGGAAACGTCATAAGTTAAAGTCGGTGTTTATGGGAAGAAAATGGTACGTAATTTTGAGCATAAGCTAATTATGTAATACTATTCCTGTAATGTGACATTGTGTGATTACAACTGTGTGAGGAGACTTCGTATTGTTCATTCAACGATTCTTGAATGGTGGGGGTAGAAGTGCATCTGCACTGAATTCCATTTTGGGGAGGTTAGGTATTCTTTCGTAATAGTATTGCCGGGGTTAACGCACTATCCTAATGTAATCTCACAATAAAGCGATGTTATTTTACTGCAGAGGACTCGTTCTTTGGAAAGGATAGAGACTCCCTTGCAGTCATTTATCAACTTTTCTGTATGTAACATTTTGTGGTCTGAAAGCTTCAGACTGTCTTACATTATTTTCTTTGCACCCCGCTTTTCAGTTGTTGTGAATTTAATGACCCAAAGGATTAATGTTATGTATTAATTCATGGTTAATTGGAAAGACAGTCAATGGGAAAAAAAAAACAAATTGACTAGTTAAAATTCTGCAATATTATTTAATATATTGTGATTAACAGGAATTATCTTGCCATATTTCTTGTTCTTACGTACTTTCTTTTATTGTACATTCCGAAAATGTACTTAAAATTTAAGAACATTACACAAAAGAAAATGTGTATTGTGTATACTTGTGATGTATGTTTTTAGCCAATGACGCCGCAATTATCACCAGTTGAGGAGCAGGAGAAGCTTCTAGATGAAGCTCTCAACATTGTTAAGTCACAAGCCTTTCAGATGAAGCGATGCCTGGACAAGGCGAAGTTGATGGATGGCCTCAAACATGCATCTACAATGTTGGGCGAGCTTCGTACTTCAATGCTTTCACCAAAAAGTTACTACGAACTCTGTATCCTTATAGTTACATCTTATAAGTGACTTATTTTTATTTTGTAATGTGAATCATTCATTTATGTTTGATACATTTTTTCTGAAATAGCACTCGTTGAAAAAAAGCCAGAAAGTCTGTTGGCTAGTTAATGTTGAAACTTTTTTTCCCAATGGCATGTTCACTTAAACCTCCAATGAGGTTGTAGCACAGAGTCTTATGGATTTTTCTGGCAGAGCAACACACAAACTGTTTTAAGGTTTCAAACTTTCTTGTAAATTTATTATTAACGTTTTTAAAATGAAAGTAGTCCTATTTTGGCAATAATATAACAAACTCATTGTGTATTTACAAATAAGTATCGCTTACATTTTAAGAATGAGTTAATTTTTGTGGAAAGTAGATTGAATAGTTGGTAGAATACATATGTTGCCTTGTATGCAATTTAGCATTGCACTGTTTTCAGAAGCTATATGTTCTGTTTGTTCTACTATGCTTGTTCACCTAAAAGTTGTTTTTTTTTTTTTTTTTTTTTTTTCCACTGGGCTAAGTTATATTTTTGTAAGTTTTATGCCATTTAAGTTGGTCTGTTTCAAACACTAGCTGTGAAAGAGAAGAGTACTGCTGTAAAAGACTACTTCAAACATAACCTCAGACATGCCACAGGCCGAAGATCCAAGTAGAGATATGTCATAGGTTAAAGTACAGAGTCCCAAATCCCTTAGTGTACTGTGTGGTCCAACCCATGGGCCATGTGCAGACATCATTAATCAGTTTGTTGGCACTTGGTTGTACTGGATACAAAATATTAATTGAATTTTTGGAGGAAATATCATGTATTCCTCCTATTGCTTTAGCTTTAAATAACAAGTAGAATTAATCATATTTGTACAACACAGGTCCAGTAAAACTATCATTTTTTTGATCTAAAACAAATATTAAACAGATCTCATTGAAAGTGCATCCCCGACCTTGAGACTACCTTACTGAACTAATAGTGAACCTTGATAAAAACTTATTTCAAGATCTTCACTGGGGGTGTATTTTAATGATATGATATTTTATTTCTTTTCACTTTAGAACATTGCTGTTGAGTATAGAAATTAATTTTATGTAATGACAAAAGGTAATTACTGATTTTTATGTCATTTTATTCTTAATTTTTCGTCACTTTCTACTAGCGAGTCATTTTTAATGCATTTTTTGCTGAGTTCATCAATTTTAGTATCCTTTTAATGGTACTTGCTGGAAATAATATTTACGATATGCAACACATGTTCTTCACTGAATTCCTGAGTAGCCTATTCAATTTTTTCAGAAATTGTAATGTCATCCATTTGTGAGTATGTAGTGTTGCAAGCAAAGTTCATTTGGTCAAAAGGAAGAAGCCTCAATTACATCAGTAATGTATACAACAGCTTGAGTTGTTCATCTGAAGTGGTTTTGATCACATATTTTATTGATCATTTTTAGCAAAGTGTTAGGTCATTGAAATCAACCTCCTAATAATCACATAGATTTCTGGATTGTGAAATAAAGTGATATATTACAGAGTTACTTTTATAATTTGTTTTCTTTAATGTCACTGTCCTGCACTTTCACATAAGAACAGTTCATTGGCTCTTGTGTAACTAAAGGTTGGACAACAATGCCTTAGAGGATAGTGTTTTGGGAGGCTAAGGAGAAAGGTGCATGGGGAAAAGAAAGTGAATGGCCATTTACTGGTGTAATCACTATAAAATTATGGGAAATAATAAATCTTGCACATTCGTTTCTCGGCTCTTCGGGACACCAACCTTTAACTTGTGGTTCCATACTGCCTAAGTGAATTATCTACAAAACATTTACTTCACACACAATGCTTCTTGCTTTTTATAGCACATTACTTTTATGGTTAAGTTGATGCCTTGCTACACTAGTTCAGGGCAGACAAGTACTTTTAGCCCAGGAGTTTGTGTTGCACTTAATTTCAAATTCATTTTGTATGAAAATACATTTCTGAAAAATATGTGTAAATCTAATGGATGGTAAATACAAATATATTTTATTTGTTCCAGGAAAGCTTTTATTTTGTCACTTTCACAATCCAATTACATCCATTTTTCTGTCGCTTTGTATTTCATTTATTATTATTATCATCTTTTTTGGTCACATTGGACCACTTTAGTCTTTCCATTTCCCATTTTCTTTGAAGATTGTACTCTTCTGTTCTTGTGCTCTGCCCAGTACCTTTTCATTCGGTCTGATCTTAATTTTCTCAGTTCATCTGAAATCTCAACAGCCTTTCTGAACTGAAATGTGTCATTTCTACTGAAAATTTATGTTTCTTAAGTAAGGAGTTAATTTTATTTTTGTTGTCGGCATCTGTTATCTTGAGTCCAACTGCTTCAAAATCCTGTTGAACTTCTTGGATCCATTGTCCTCCTGTCTTCTTCCCAAGATTTCTCATTACCAGTTGGCGTAAGATCCTGTCTCCTGGCAGTCGCAAAATGTGAAAAAAATATGATATTCTTTTCTTCTTCATTGTACTGGTGATTGGTTCGATTTCCTGATAGACTGTTTCGTTGGGGAGGATTCTCCAGATTCCTTCTACTTGGTATTTCTTATTGATACAGGTTCTAATGATTCTTCTTTCAGTTTTAAGGATTTGATCAGTTTTACTTTCGTTTTTAATTTTGAACAGGGTTTCACAGGCATAAGTAGCTTCTGGGAGAATTATAGTTTTATAGTGTTGGATTTTTGCATCTATTGATAGGCATTTCTTCTTATATGTGGACCAAGTTAGGAATTGAGCTTTTTTCATTTTGTTTGTTCTATTTATCCATGTTGCTTTTTCGTTTAAGTTTTGTGTGATGGTTTCTCCCAGGTATTTAAACTGTTGTACTATTTTGATCTTCTGGTCATGTATGAAAATTTTATCTTCATTCAGGGGTTTCATGGGCATGATCTCAGTTTTCTCAAAGGATATTTTTAGGCCTATTTTTAGAGCAATGTTTTGGAGACTAATGATTTGGGCTTGAACTTCTTCTATGTCGGGAGCTAAAAGAGCCAAGTCATCTGCAAACCCTAAACAGTTAGTTCTTATTGCAGGATTTGCTCCAATTTTGATATTGGTGGGTTTTCCTTTTTCCAAATCTTCATGATATAATCCAGTCCCATATTGAACAGTAATGGGGATAGTCCATCTCCTTGTCTGAGGCCTGTTTTTATGGTGAATGTTTTAGACTTTTCCCCTCTAAATTTTACCTTGGCATTTGTGTTTGTCAAAGTTAGTTCTATGATTTTTATTATTTTGGGGTGAAGACCATATGCTCTTAGGATTGTGAGAAGTGTGGTTCTATGGATGCTATCATAAGCTTTTTTAAAATCTATGAATGAGATAAAGAGCTGTTTATTTCTGGTTTTGTGGTATTCCATTATTAATTTTAAGCTGAGAATTTGGTCTGGGCAGCTCCTATTAGGGCGAAATCCTCCTTGGTATTCCCCAAGTTGTGGTTCTAGAATGTTTTTGATCCTATTGTAAATTATGCGTGAAAAAATTTTGTATGTGCAATCTAAATGGGTTATTCCCCTGTAATTATCTGGGTTGGTTTTATCTCCTTTCTTAAATATTGGGTGGATTATTCCTGTAGTCCAGTGTTCTGGAATTTTCTCTGTAATCCACACTTTGACTAAGTGTTGGTGAAGATTGATGATCACAGACTTTCCTGCATTTTTCCAAATTTCTGCACAGACTTCATCTTCACTGCATGCCTTATAATTTTTCTGTTCCTTGATTGCCAGTTCTATTTCATTGATTGTTGGGGGATCTATGAGTTCAGGGGTGGTTAAAATGGGTGTGTCTGTGTTTACTCGAAGTATTTCTGGTGGGTCTTCACAATTCAAAAGTTCGTTGAATGCATCAGCAAGAATCTCTGCATTTTCTTGATTACTGTGAGCTAACTTCCCTGATTTTCCCTTTAGCATTAATGTTGGGGGTTCATATTTCTTCAGAAATTTGCCAAAAGTTTTATAGTAGTCACGTGATTGTTTCTTCTTATAGTTCTGTTCTATACTTTCTAGGGTGTTTGTAAGGTGTTTACATTTTGTTTGTCTGATGATTTTATGAGTTAACTTCCTTTGTTGTATTAATTCTAAATTCGATTCTTCTGATTTGAGGGTTTGATGGTTTATCCAAGCTTGGTGTCTTTTCTCTACTGCTTGGTCACATTCTTCATTCCACCATTCATGTTTTTTCCTGGGACTAATAGGAGCTAATTCTTCTGCTATCAATTTTAATTTGTTTGTCAGTTCTTCTAGTGTTTTAGTATTGATAAAACCCTTTTTCTGTTTTCCTGTTATATTCTTCGTTTTTTATTAAGGTGGTTGGGTCAAATTTCTTCCTATTCTTATTTTGTTTTTGTTTTTCCTAGCTATTGGGGTTATTTTAATTTTAATCTTTACAACATAATGGTCTGATCCTGTGTCCACTCCTCTTAGGACTTTGACATTGTGGATTTCTCGATGGTGGAGTTTGTCCATACAGACGAGGTCTAGTTGCCATTCCCCTTTCCTAAAGTCTGGGTGTTTCCAAGTTTTTAGTTTGTGGGGTCTCCTTTTGAAGAGTGTTGATTTCGATAAAAGGTTGTGGTTCCTGCAGATTTCGATCAATCTTTGTCCGTTCTTGTTGGTCCACTTATGAGCTGGCCATTTACCAATGATATCCCGGTATCTCCTTTCTTGGCCTAGTTGTGCATTGAAATCTCCAACAAGGATTTTAACCTTTTTGCGGGGAGATATTGATTAAAGTTTGATCCAATAGATCCCAGAATTTTTCCACTTCTTCTCTGTCTTTAACGGTCTTATTTTTCTGATTAGTAGGAGCATGTACATTAATTATTGTGTAGATCTTATTAGCAGATTTTACAAAGTTGCCAGCCTGGGTGATTGAGATTTAAATTCTATAACTGAGTCTATAATTTTGAGATTTATTAGAAATCCATTCCCAAATTGTGGGCAGTTCTTCATGACTAGTTTTCCTGGAATTCCTTTATATAGCCGGTATCCTTGTGATTCCATTGGGTTTTGATCATTGTTCCTGATTTCTTGAAGTGCCATTATTGAAATTTTATGCTTGTTGATATCTGTGATAATCTTTAATTTTCCAGTTTGGCCTAAAGAGTTTGCATTGTGTGTTGAGAAGAAGGATATCTGTTTAGATTTAAGTTTTTGAGGATTTATGTTTTGTGTTTGCTGTTGAGTTTCCTGATGCTTGCGTCCATTATAGTCTTCTGAATGACAGCCCACCGAATCCGAGTGCTGTCTTTTCTGTAATGTTCAATTACAGTCGGTGGAATTTTTCTTCAAAAGACTGTTCATGGTTTCATGGTTGACTGTCTAAGGTGTCACCTTGAGGTGGGGATAAATCCCCGAATTACAATTCTGAATGTTATTCAGAAAGGTTTGAAAGATAAGAAAGAGGATAAGATTAGTGAAGACAACTAGAAGCTGAAACACACCCTCAGGCCTCGGAACCTAATACCATTGGGGTTGAAATAAACAAGAGTTAGCCAAGGGAGGCCAGTAGGATAGAATACAGGAGGAGCTTGACATTAGTAAGTGGAAGCAATGTCAAACTCAGCTCGGGGCTCCACGGTTGCTATCCGCGTACGCCAAAGCTTGGCGTCCCTGGAGGTTGTATTTCATTTAATAAACACCTGTTTAAAATTTTTACACAGAAGAACATAACTCTCGACCATCGAAGGGTCCCTTCAAAATTGCCTAATGTCTCTTTGTCTGAGCAGTGCAAATGACCTTTTGAACAGCTTCCTTAAATTGCACTGTTCCAATCAGGCACGTTAGTATGTAAAGGCAATACTATAAAAACAATATGAAACACAAACTACATAACATAGAAGTTATCAGTGAATGAAAATTGTTCATAAAATGATGGTGGAAGAAAAAGTTTCTGTAACAAGAATTCTGAATTTTATTTAAAAGATTCTGAAAATCAAAAAATTTTGAAGTTCTTGAATAATTGTTTTGTGTAGGATATTGTGTTAATTTTTGTAATTTTATTATTGAATTATTTTCTTAATGTTGCATAGATATGGCAATTACAGATGAATTGCGTCATCTAGAACTCTACTTATTGGATGAATTTCAGAAAGGTCGAAAAGTTACAGATCTGTATGAGTTGGTCCAATATGCAGGAAATATTGTACCTAGATTGTAAGTTCTGTGTTAATTGTTCTTGCAGTTATTTGTGTATTAAATTGGAATATGTTAATTGTGTAATCTGAGGAAAAATGTTTGGACGAACTGCTAATTTTGGAACTTCTACTATTGTCTTGAAATGGTTATAAGAAGTTCAGATCTAATAAGTGTCATAATATCATTGAATTTAAACATATTGCTTTTCATTAAGGTACTTTATAACCGTTTAAAAATATATTTTTTCAAATAATTTTCATTGAATTACATTTTGTTCATAATTTTTTTTCATGTTTTAATGTCATACAATTGTTGCATGAAGTTCAAAGTACTCTTATTCAATATAATTTTGTGAACATGTATTGAATTGACAGGTATCTTCTTATCACTGTTGGTTTGGTATACATCAAAACAAATCCGTGTCTAAAACGTGATCTGCTCAAAGATTTAGTAGAGATGTGCAGAGGTGTACAACACCCTTTGCGAGGTCTGTTTCTGCGCAACTATTTGCTACAATGTACACGTAATGTGTTACCAGATGTTGCAGAAGCAGAAAATGAGAGTGAAGGAACTGTAAGTAGGAAGAGAAGAAATAGCATTCTTTACATACAAATTTTCTTTGATATTACTTTCATACAGATTCTCAATACAGTAATTGATGTCCAAGCAGTACAGAAAATTGAACATAAAATTGCTCTTTTTGGAAGGAGAGGGATCCTCATGATTAATAATGTCTGTTATGATAATGATGATTTATTAATTTACTGCCAGGTCCGTGATTCAATAGATTTTGTATTGATGAACTTTGCTGAGATGAATAAATTATGGGTGCGAATGCAGCATCAGGGTCATTCCCGTGAGAGAGAAAGGCGAGAGAGGGAGCGTGAAGAATTACGTATTCTGGTTGGAACAAATCTAGTTCGCCTTTCCCAGTTGGAAACTGTTAACTTGGATAAATATCGTAAGGTATGAATGACTAATGTTCTTACTCAAAACAATTTCTTGATGCAGGAGATGTCTGAGGAAATTGTGCTATAGATTCCAGATATAAATTTTCAAAGAAGTAATATTATTCAATTTCAAGTACAATTTCCAAATGTCATAACGTTTTAAAAAAATCTGATTTTTTAAAAATTTAAATCTATAACAGATGCATTTTTTAAAAATTTTGGATAGTTTTAATCATTCCATTGTATTCTACATAAGTACACTTTTTTTTCCAACGTGTGTGTTAAGATACTTAATTGTACAGTTATTTTTTAAGAACATATATTTTATTTCTCATTCTTGCTTGTTTTTAAAGATAATCATTAATTGTTGGATGAAAAAGTATTGACTGTGAAATTGATTTATTAAATACATAAACCCCAAAACTAATATTTATATTACATAAAGAGGTCTAGTTTAAACATTCAGTTTTATTAACACTTACACACAATTGTGATTTTAATAAACTTCATTACACAGTGTGATATATCGGCTACTTCTTTGTAGCCATCTTCAGACATTTGGTTTCAAGAAAAAATATGCACATATTTCAAAATTGGATTATAATGGTTTCAAAACATAAGCTCCACATCAGAACAGTGGATAACATAGAGAATTACTTGAAGTTACAATAAACTACCAATATATAAGTGTTAAGTGTAAGTGTTGTGTAAGATTTTATAAATCTGAATGTCTAAAATTTGAAGAGGAACTGTTTTTTATTAATAAGACTATAGACATTTGTCAACCGAAGTGAAAAATTTATTAGACAAAGTGGTGATCATTAACTGCTGTGTGATTTAGATGAAGACAGAAAACTTGTGTTCTCACAGATCCTCACAGGCAAATGCCAAAGATGTCTCCAGCATACTAAGCTGACAGTATATGGCACTTTCTAAATATAATTGCAACTTGAGTTTCTAAAACTTTTGAAAATTTAAAAAAAAAAAATGATTTAAATTATTAATGAATGATAATGAATTGTAAATCTTAATAACTCTCAGAGTTTTGAAAATCTCTGTAGTACATGTGGACTTTTGTAAATATCCAGTCAAGTGCTATTGCGTAAAAACTGTGATTCATGAGTCTGGAGTTACGGATAAAGAATTTTAAAAACTATTCCCAAGAAAGATACCTTACACTTTGTATGTAGAACAAATACTGTGTATGTGTGAATCATTGAAATCATATTTTCAAGTATTGTTTTTAGAAGAATTATTTAAGAAAGATTTATTTTTTACTAAATCTTACGATTTTGATGAGAGTCTATTAAGTGTGAAATGATTGTGTGCAAATTGCCATGGCCATTGCAGTATGATGTTTATCATTATATTTTTGAAATTACTGGGGTTAAGGATTAATTAAAAATGTTTGGTTCTTGCACTACTTCAGAACCAAAGAATTACATACTGTGTAATACTTTCAGAATTGAATTCTGATTTGTCTACAGTTTATTTTGGAATATTTTGGAATTCTAAGAAATTTGAGATATAGTTTAGTTACTGGGAATTGACCCCGATTTTTGCTTGCCCTGTCACACTACCAACCTTTTGGATTTTAAAAGTGAAATGTGGATTGATTTAGCCAACATGAGATAACTTATTCTAAGGCTTAACGTTTGTTACAATTATCCTTATAGATTGTGCTACCAGGTATCTTGGAGCAAGTTGTAAGCTGTAGGGATGCCATTGCTCAGGAATATTTAATGGAGTGTATCATTCAGGTATATAAGACCATATTTCTTTTTGATTGGAGAGTTAATTCATCAAATATAGTAATCATAAAAGTTGATAATTTTATGCTACTGCTCTTGGGAGTGGCTTATCTATCCTTTGTTGGCAGGTTTTTCCTGATGAATTTCATCTTCAAACTCTCAACACTTTCCTTAAATCATGTGCTGAACTAAATGTCGGAGTCAATGTGAAGAATATAATAATATCTTTGATTGACCGTTTGGCTACTTACTCACAGAGGGCTGACGACACTTCGTCAGGCATTCCTTCCGATGTGAAACTGTTTGATGTATTCTCAGACCAAGTTGCTGCAATTATCCAAGTTGGTGTTTTGACATTTCATATGTTTAATTAATTATTACCAAAATAGATACAATAATTTCATGCTTCGTTCTTTTATTCTCCAGTGCCGCCAAGAAATGCCTCTGGAAGATGTGGTATCACTGCAGGTTTCATTAGTCAACTTAGCTCAAAAATGTTATCCTATGCGTGTAGATTATGTAGATAAAGTTTTACTTACCACAGTACACATATTTCAGAAGCTTAATTTGGATAGGTATGTATAATAAGGTGGATTAGAGTAAACATGCCAAAATATATAAAAACATATTATTAAGTTGTGAAGTTATATAAGTTTGAAGGTGGTGTAGTACGATATAATACATATTTTCTCTCATACTATTTACTCTCTTATCTGTTTTAGTGTGTAATGTGCATCTTCATTTATTTTTCTAGGGTTGATTACACCAGTCCTGTTTCTCGAGAATTAATGAGACTGATGAAAATCCCTGTGGATAATTACAACAATCTGTTGACGGTCCTTCAGCTGCAGCAGTATGCTCCCTTGATGGAATACTTTGACTATCATGGCCGTAAAAGTTTGGCTGCTTATCTTGTGGCAAATGCACTTGACAATGAGACACTAATTCCCACTCAAGAGCAGGTCTGTATTGTCCTCATACCCTAAACATTGGATTGGGAAACTCCAATTTGCAACTGTTTAGTGACAAACCACATTTTAAAATAAGTGGTTCAGGCTGTTGAGACATTTGTGACTTTGAAATTTAATTGTTCTGCTTATCTATTTTTCTCTTTTATAAACATATATTGGTAAGCATAGAACAATCTCATGAAGTATCAATTTGTAATGGCTTAGTCTGAGTGCAGTGGTGGAACATGCTTTGGTTCAAAGTAGACACTCTTGGTTTAAGTTCAAAATGCAATGAATAATGACTTCTCCTGTAAGCAAAAGGGAAGGTTTAACAAAATACTTAAAAGATGTTTTAAAGCATCTTGACTTTCGGCTTTTATGAGAACAATAAAGATTTTTGAATAACATTGAACAGTAATTGGTCTAGAAGTGTTTTAAAACCTTACTCCTTATCGTTTTCTGTGCTGTTTGCATTCTGGTCTTATTTAATGCTGAAATTTTACTAAAAATGGCTCATATTCTACTTCATTACGCAACCTTGAAATGTTTTATTGTGGATATGAACGGAAATCTTAATGTAGTAAATCAGTAACACTCATGTGTCAGTCACTCATGGTTAGACCCCTTCCAGCCCACCAAACAAACAAATGTGAGTCATTTGACATGGATCAAATTCTGGGGAGGAAGTGAATTTTTTTGTGGATCTATCTAGTGATTGTTTTTTTTAGGTGGATACTGTTCTCACTATGATCAGTCCTTTGGTCCAAGATCAGTCTGATCAGCCTACTGCTGAAGAAGATCCGGAAGACTTTGCCGAGGAACAAGGTCTGCTGGGCAGGTAAGAAATTTGAAACTTTGCTGTAATGTTTTGCTATTTCTTACTGTGGCATCTTAATGAACACTGATTGCTATTATTTTTAACGCTGCTCAAAAGTAAATTAATCACAAGAAACTAAATAAAGACACAATTGTTTATAATTAGTCTTTCTTTTATGGTAAAAGCATTTTATACTCCCATTAGTTCAAATAGATTTGTTTCTTGTAGAACTTTTTGCTGTCTGCAAATGCTTCTCATGGCTTTTTACAATCCTATACTGCAAGAACATTCTTGTGTTTTATTATTATTATTTTTGCTGTTTCTGTTTTTGTTTTGTAGTATGTCATTGTGTGTTACAGATTTATTCATCTACTACGGTCTGACATTCCTGACCAACAGTACCTCATCCTGAGTACTGCACGAAAACATTTTGGTGCTGGTGGAAACAAACGTATAAAATACACCTTACCACCAATTGTATTTCAGGCCTATCAACTAGCTTTTAAATACAAAGCACTCAAAGATGAGGTATGTCATTTACAAAATAAGGCCAATGATATACTGAATGATAGTTTTATTGTTAGGTTTCAATTTTTTATATTGCTACTCTTAAATTTACTCTAATTGGTTATGAGTGGCTGAATACATCCTCTTTAAATTTCTATAAATACTTTTCATGATTAAGTAAAAACTTTTAAGTACCTTGGCTGTGACTTGAACTATGATAATAAGTATAATATTGAATCAAAATCATTTGGTTCCACCAATGTGCGGCACAATAAGATGGATGCTCACTAAGAAGACAAGAAAAGTGACGCAAGAAAAATGTGCAAAGTGATGGCAGTACCAGTTTTGCTGTACAGAAGCGAGTCATGGTATTGAGAAAGAAAAGCACTAATATACAAGCTTCCTAAATGAGATTTCTAAAAGCAGTGAAATCCTCGAAGACCAGATTAGAAACAAGAGCATCCAGAGAGCCCTCAACATTTTCTCCATATTAGACATTTGGAAACGTTCCTTGTGTACACAATACCTACCAAGGATGAAAGATGATAGGTTCACAAAAGTGACCTACCATTACTGTCCACCTGGAAGAGACCCAGTCAACAAAGGCAATGATGGAATGAAGCTCAAACTGGCCTTGTGCTCTAAACCTTGCAAAGAAGAAGAAAGGCATTTCTTTACTCAAATTCCCATACACCTTTTTTAGCTGCCACAAGATGTTACACATACGTACTCTTCTGTGGCTTTATCCACAAAACAGCCTTTTCAAATTTTGACTTTCTTGCATACTTCTTACGTGTAGAGAAAGTTATGTAATGCGGCTGTGGAAAATGGTGATTTTTCAATAGAAAAACTGTTATTTTGGGTCCATAATACTGAATAAGTTGGTAATTAATGCTCCTAAAGGTAGTACAGTACTTCCTCTAATAGGTTGTGTAGTCAGAATTCATATTTTGTGGGCTCTGGTTATTGGTTTATGGCCAAACATGCCTGGCCATCTGTGAACAAAGCTAGCAGCTAAACATAGTTTTTTCCCCAAAATTGTTATTCACTGATCAATTTCGCTGATGCCACTCACTCTTCAATTTGAAACAGATATTTTGACTGTTGGCAGAACATTACATGAAGCCACAAGAACATTTTCAAATTTTCTTCAAAATGGCACAAAATTTTTTCTATAATTTTTTTTTATAGATAGAATAAAAGTATTCTTATAAAAAGGGTGCAGATCCAATTTTTGTAGAAGCGCTTGAAATTTGACTTTTTAAAATTTAAAATTTTTTCGATGTCTTTGAACCAATTTTAGGGGTATGTGGGCAACAGTGGCGACCTTGAAATGTTTTTACAATTCTATGGCATCAGATGGAAGATCTTGCATCAGCAAATCTTGCATCAGCAAATCTTGCTATGCCCTATACACCCTCAAGCTCCAACATTGAGACACTTCGAACAATGTATTTTGCAAATGTGCACTCACACCTAAAATATGGAATAATATTCTGGGGAAATGCCCCTGAAAGCACTCGCACATTTATTATCCAAAAAAGAATATTGTGAACAATGACCAACACTCATAAGCTGGGGTCTTGCAAACCTTTGTTTAATAAACTAAGGATTCTTCCTCTAGTTCTTGTAAAAGTTCTGTCAGTCCATGTCTTAATTGTCTGCATAAAATATTGTTTTGATTTGATGTTTACTGTTTAATTGCATTTCATCATTGGTTTTTGCTCTCTTTTTCTGATCATGTCATTAGTGTAGAAACTGAAACGGAGTGGTGAGAGTTCGCATTCTGTTCTTGAACCTCTTCTAGTTCGAATGGGACATGAATTTTGATTGCCAAGTCTTTTCTGTATTTTTGAGTATTCACACGTTCTTTTAATTTCTGTAGTTTTTTGTGTTATAAATAAATTCAAAAGTAATTATTGTACATATTTGTTCTTTGTTGTAGGATGAAATGTGGGAGAAAAAATGCCAGAAGATATTCCAGTTCTGCCACCAAACTATAACGGCATTGATCAAAGCGGAGCTTGCTGAGCTCCCGTTGCGCCTGTTCCTTCAGGGAGCAGTTGCTGTTGGTCTTATGGACTTTGAGAATCATGAAACAGTTGCATATGAGTTCATGTCTCAGGTGAGGAATGTTTGTTGATGATTCATCTTGTAACAAATTTTTGTCACAAAAGATTTATTATTTTATATCGATGATATATTTGTATAGTAAAATCTGTCTAAACCGGAACCTGTATAAGCCAAAATTCTGGAAAATTTCTCTGTCCTGTAAAGTTAAACAGCTTTTCACACAGCATAAAATGGAGCCTATTGAATGTGGAAACAGAACTGTTGTTCATGTTCTGCAGGAAAAAGTAATCTTAATAAAACAAAATTCTTGTGAATTTAATGCAATTGGCAGAGAGATGAAAAATGTTCTTAATGAAATGAATGCATCTCCAAGCTTGTTTTAAAAACTCTATCCCTGTGACTTGCGATTTAGTCATGGCAGCCAGCGTTGAAAGAGTTGAAGTAATCTGAATACAACCACTAGACAGTAAGGTGTTGTGTATTTTCAACTCAAGCTGTCATTGAAGAGTGTTATTAATTTATTGATGATTTCTTCCATAAAGATGTTATATGGTAATGTATTTTGATAATTATAATAAAGTCATATAATTTACTACTTTCAGGGCAGAAATATCAATATCACATGAGTCATAAAATGGACAACCTTGCATGAAACAAAAACCTGTCTAAACTGGAAGTTTTGTGCATCCCGATCTAATCCAGCTTACGACAGATTTTATTGTATTTTGTTAAAAAGGTTTTGTGCTTACATTTTCTGTGCTTTTGTTGGCATTATCATCTTCCTCATTTTACATTATAATACATTTTATTTTTAAATAACAAGATCAATGGCCGAACATTTACCATAAAAATACTGACATTTATATTTCCTATGTGTGTTATAAAAAATTTGTATGAAAATACAGCAAAACCCCTCTTTTGCACTTTTCAGGGGACCAAGAACATGCAAGAAAGTGTAAAATACAGCAAAGTTGATAAACGATAGGGTAGGCGAGTAAAAGCATGTGCCGGAATCGGCGATTTTCGTCAGAAAATCTATTGACGTGTCCTGGTAATGAAAAAGTGGATAAATCATATTCCTATATATAGTAAATTACTTCCTCTAACACGTGATGTAGCCTGAATCCCTGTTTTGGGCCCTTTAAACAGCAAAATTTTTTGACGGCGGTTTTTCAATGGGAGCATCTAAACCGTCTGCCGATTTTCTCCGAAATTGATATTCTTTGATTGATCTGAACGAACGCGAGACTTTTGCGAGTTTGTTACATATATATGTAGTAATTTACTACATATTGAAACAGGATTTTTCCACTTTTTCATTATCAGTACAAGTTTTTCTGTCTAAAACTTGCGGTTTTCTGCCGCAGCATTACATGAGCTTCTCTCTGAGCACTAGATATAAAACTTCTGTATACAAGAAATTAAAAAAATAAAATAAAATAAATTTTAAATAAAGACGTAAAAAACGGGAAACTCTCTTCATATCAAGTTGTAAATTTCGGGAAGAGAATGCATTGTAAATATAGGCTTCTCAATGGGACCAACCAAAAAATTATGTAAAAGGCAGGAAAACATAAAATGTGGGAATGTTAAAACGTGGTTTTACTGTGTGTCTGTGTGTGCATTTTTTTGAAAACCTAAAGAATAATATTTGTGTTTAATTGTGAATATTGGGCCTGGTTAAAATCCTTAGTAAAATATGCTAATTCAATTTCCAGGCATTTTCTCTTTATGAGGATGAAATCTCGGATAGCAAAGCTCAGTTAGCGGCCATCACACTGATTGTCGCCACTTTTGAGCAAATGGCTTGCTTTGGTGAAGAGAACCATGAACCTCTGCGCACGCAGTGTGCGTTGGCTGCTTCCAAGTTGCTGAAGAAACCAGATCAGTGTAGGGGGGTGGCCACATGCGCCCACCTCTTCTGGTCAGGCAAAAGTTTGGCATCACGTGGTGAAGAGGTGAGATATCATCCAGTGCTTTCAGTCAGTATAGGTGCAATGCAGGAATCTGTTAATGCAGTTCTAGTAAGTCATCTAATCCTATTTTTTGTGGTGGAAGAATATTATAAATTGAACATATGTTTCATAACATTTGTTTGTAGTTAAATGATTTTCACAATTTGTATCATAACAGACATCCATTTTGGAAAATGCATAAACGGAATATTCATGATTCAGCTAAATCCAATAGTATTGTTTAATCATTTCATTTAATTATTAAACTTGATTGATTATTAGGGAACTAAATTTATTGCAACAAAACATGTACATATGTATGTACTTATTTTTTTTTATAATATTTGTATGTATTGAAATATGGTGACAGCATCAAGCTGTTATACACATATTTCATAATGCTTTAAATATAGTTTATATATTTCTGTATTAATTTTATCATAAAGTGTCCAATTTATCCAAAGTGCCCTTGAATGTACTTACGATCGCTTTATCAATGTAGACTGCTCATAGCCTGTTCCACGCATGTGACCCCCAATTGACAATGAAATTCTCTCTCTTCAATCTTCATTGTCTCCTTCCTCGGCTTCATGCCATGAAGAAGACATCATGTCATGAAAAATTATAGAAGCCATTCAGAATTTTATGTCTATAATGTCATTTCTGTTTCTTCTCTTTTCTAGTGTCACAAATTGTCATCTTGTGCCACCTCTGTTGGTAGTCATTACAGTGATTTTCTCTTGGGATCCTGGTGGCTCACTTCGTACTTTTTCTAAACATTGTTTGTCTTTTTCATAATACGGTGTCCAGACTACATTGGCATATTGTAGTACAGAACAGAACTAATGTAGGTTGTGTAGATTTTCCTCACTGTTGAGTTATGCAGTTTGCCTTTATCATATGTAGCATGTAATTTGCTAGTTTTGTCACTGTGGTGACTTCAGTTTCCCACTTTAGATCCTGAGTGATTCATATACCGAAGTTGCTTTGTTGTGCTGCAGTGTTCAGTTTGATTTGAAATGGTAGAGGATAGTTTAGGGTTTTTCCTGTCAATGTGGAGGACTTTCCATTTCTCAATGTTCAGCGAGAGTAGCCATGTTTTCGACAAGTTTTCCATTGTAATATCATTCTGTAAAGTATAATGATCTATCAGTGGGTTTGCTAGTACTATAGTTTTGTGTTATCGGCATAGCAGTTCCATCTTACTGTAATTCTGTCACTCAGGTTACATGTGTATAAGAAATAGCATCGGTCCTAAGGCAGATCTTTGAGATTCTCTGCTGTAACAGTTCAAGATGTGGAAAGCTTTTCTCTGATGCACACTTGGGAGTGTTCTATTTGAGGGAATTCATGGATCAATTCTAGTAGTTCGCCTCTGAGCTCCAATGATTCTAATTTGTGAATTAGTCGCTTGGTATGTATATAGGTAAAAAATTGTAAAATATGTAAAATAAAATTCATGGTAATGTTTAAAATTGCCCCAATAACATTTTCAAATATTTTGCCAATCAGACATAAAAATGGATTCAAAGCAATTGGAAAACTCAACTTCTACAAACGTAATTCAGCACTACGTCTTTACCAACGAATATGAGTTTTAATCCTTTGACTCTGTTTGGTGTCTTTTCTGATCCCAGGTGTAAATAGGGCTGGGAAGTTTTTGTGGAAATATACTTCTCTTTTCTTTTTAGAACGGTGTAGCAAATTATGCAATTAAGTAGCGTCATTTTCTTAATTAATAATTCCAATTAGCATTTGTGCATGAAATACAGGTAAACTATTGGGTAAAGCGTGTGGGGGTCAGATGTGACCCCAAACAGAATCCACGTCAGTAATGGAGAAACAGTCAAAGAGTTAAAAGTGTATACAAAGTTGTTTATGGGAAGCACGTGAAGCCTTATTTGTATAGTCAGTGGTATATCGGTGGGGGGCAATAAGGTGACCATGTGCCCCACTTAATCCAAAATTGTTTTGATTTCCTTACTTAGAGGAAGAATGATCTAACAATTAGTAGTAGCTGATGATGCGCTTGGAAATAGTATGTACCCACTCAATCCAAAAACATAATTCACTCAGGGTATTGAAAACAAGTACCACATATTGATTGCATCGCATCTGAGACGTGTATTCCCACGAAGCAAGAGATGCTGCAATTTCACGAGTAGATTCTGAAAATTACCTCCCTGATGTAGAGGTGCATATTTCTCGTCAAGATGCAGGAAGTGCAATAAGATAATGCCCTGTAAGGAATGTTTGTCAGATTTCAATCGGTGGGCCATATGAAATATAAGCACATGGTTGTGATCACTCCTGTTTCACAAATATCTATCTTTTATTTAGAGTATGCAGAGGTTAAGTGTGATAATTCATAGCGATGGTCTGGTAGTTATGAAAACAGTATTATTTTAATTTGTCACAGGAAGACAATTCCCGGAACATTTATCTGCATATCTGAAATATTCTATTTAGGCACACAAATATATTATAATGTGAGAAAATAGTAAGAAATTTGCAATACTTGATAAAATAAGTAAAAATGTGTAGTTACACCCCAAAAATGTAAAAATATGAAAAGAAAAAAAAGTCGGTTTAATTCATATAGAATGTCATGTATACTAAAACTATTTACGGAATGTAGGTTTCATGCACTTGTAAAAATGTGTATCCACATGAAAATCTGTAATTGGAGAGGTGGCTCAGGCATCAGCTGATATGACAGCAGTCCCTCTGACCTGGAGGTCCTAGGTTCGAGACCTAACAGAGGCAAGATTTTCAACACTAGCTATGTTGTGTTCAGTTGCGGATTGGATAATTCTAACTGCCGGCTGCTCTGATCAGTAGTTTTCCAAGGTTTCTTCGATCAACAAGTGAATGCCAGAGAAGTACCTTAACAAATGGGCTACAAACTGTTCACCATCTTTCATGAATCTTCCTTGTTCTATCCTGTCCCCTTAGTGTAGTGCATGTACACTTACACGCATTACATTACCACATGTGCTGGTCAGGAACTTAAAACTTATCCTGGCTGGAAATACCTGGTTGGGGAAAACCCCTCTAGCTGACAGGTGGGTCGGCTGTGGATTGTGCCATCCAGCGGGTGTAGATCACTGCTACCTCATGGTTAAAAAGCATGCACTATGCTTAAAGGACTAATGACCTTAGCCATTGTCTTGCCTGGAATCATTAATCAATCAATCAATGAAAATCTGTACCTTACTGATTGTATTACGCCACAAATTTTAACTTTTCTTTGAGCATTGGTTCTCCGTTTGTGTGTGGTTTGTGTTCTCTGGTTGCAGTAAAGAATTTAGACTTGGGCGTTTTGTCACTAATCAGTCATTAGAACCCTTATTATGCCCTTGGTGTGCAAATATCTTTTA
This sequence comes from Gryllus longicercus, assembly GCA_038098605.1. Lineage (NCBI taxonomy): Eukaryota > Metazoa > Arthropoda > Insecta > Orthoptera > Gryllidae > Gryllus > Gryllus longicercus. The sequence continues at coordinate 882,016 of JAZDUA010000132.1, forward strand.
CAATTAATAATGCATAATATAATTACAATAATCAGAACAATAACAAATACAATAATAATGATGGTTTGAATAGGAGATTACTAAAACACATTAATTTTTTGGAAAAAACAACCCTGCAAAATGACAACAGCTATTCATGGAACCAGACATTCCAAATTGCTTCAAAATTTTACTATATGTAATAAAAAAATGTATATATTTAATAAAAAAATCAGAAGCTAGCTGTGAAAAATTTACCTGTGGAATCTATGTGAAAAGATTGAAAAATAAATGATTTTTTACTTTTTGTCCTTAATACCAAGCAAGTAGAAGGCATTTTGAAGCGTTTGATTTTGCAAATGTCTTTTAGAAGTTAAAAGATCAAATTTCAAATATAATGTTGAGAAAGTAGGGAAAGTTTGTGCCTGTTATTTTGTTGCAATCTTGCCCACTTCTTGTTATATCTGTTTGATGTTACTTCTGCGCAGATCCATGATGGAAAACGTGTGCTGGAGTGCCTGAAGAAAGGAGTGCGTATTAGTAGTCAATGCATGGATCCTTCTGTGCAAGTACAACTTTTCGTGGAACTACTCAACCATTATATTTATTTTTATGAGAAGGGCAATGATCAGGTTGGTATCTCTCGGTCCTAATCTTTTCCTTAAATTTTTGAGCAGATATTAAGATTTTTTTACCATCAGTAAAGTTTCTGTAGCGAAAGGACCTTGCTTTTATATTATTTGCAATTGTATGTATTGAGATGAGTGGGTAAATTTTGAGTATCATATTATTAATACTTTCTTCAAAAATTTATTTTTGACAAACTTTTGAATTAGTTCTATTTTAGCAACAATGAATTCTTTCATGCATTGTATTGTTTAATTAAATCCTGACTTACATTTTAGTAAGATTACTTCAATTTGGCAAAATATCTGTTTAATATCAGTATCTTTGGTAATTTAGTTTTCAGTCTCTCATTATTTAATACAAAAACATGATGAGCCTTTCTGTAGAAGTCGATTAAATGTTTCAGAACAGTCCCTCTTAATTGTGAACATTACAACGAAGTGTATTTTGTGGGAACTTTTGTTGCAGGTGACTGTAGTAATGTTGAGCCAACTTATAGGTAGAATCCGTGAAGAACTTCCAAACTTAGAGGCAAACGAAGAAACAGAGCAGATTAACAAGCATTTCTCTAACACGTTAGAGCACCTTCGCAGCCGTCTCGAGTCTCCAGAATCCGAAGGACTCTCCTATGAAGGCCTAGTACTGTAGCCAGTGGATTGTGCAAAGGTGCCCATCCAGGGTCCTTGAATAGCAGGAGAAGTCACTTGACAGTTGCTGTACTAAGCTATTTGCTGAGTGCCACCTGTGATCTGGTCAGGTTTTGTAGCACAGCTCTTGGTAACGTATCTGTAATGTTGTGCGTTAAACAGATTGAAAATATACTTTCTAGGATGTACTTTTTCATAGTTGGTTGTCTTCTCTTGACCATACTACTTGTCAGTGAGAAGTTGAGCAGGGTACTGTGTGCGAGTGGTGCATCTCATATGCTCTGTACATTAGACGATTGCACTTCAACAGATGACCAGCTTGATGTATGTCATGATAGACTGAAGACTGTTGATGTCCAGATATCTGTATTGTAAATTGTTGGAACATCTGTCAAGTGACACCTTTTGCAAGATTGTATAGATCTGTCTTACTTCGTAGTTAAGTCACCTTTACACCACTGTTCATGACAGGAAGAAGTTGGTTTCACATTCTGCTCAGACATATCAGCGGACAGCACAGTCTTGCCATATTTCAGATTCACTACAAGAATATTTTTCTTCTTTCTGTGTTTTCAAAATGAGTTCATGAAACAACTTACGAAATAGGATGGATGCCACTGTCCATGCTAGTGTGAGATTTTGTTTGTCATCTTCCTGCAGTTAAAACACAGCTCTCTACTGCATCATGTTAAAGTTAATTATTAATGAAACCTCAAAACGTGTGAAAGTATTCACTTTAAAGGTGCATCACCATGATCATCTATCATACATGGTATCTTATTCTTTCTGCAAGTACTGGAATTTGTATTGCAGTTTTATAAACATTATGTTCATTTGTGCATCATTATAAGGAGATGCTTTGAACGCACATTCAGTATCAAAAGGTATCTAATTTCCTACTTGCTAGTTCTGTTGAACTGATCTTGAAGTGTACAATAACTTCCCTTTTTAGCCCGTTTTATTATATCATTGGGGCTGGGATCATGCTCATTGATTCATCATGTTCCTAGTCACATGCCAGCCCTATCGATTTAGTGCCACATAAGTTAAAACTTCAGATGTTTTCTCATTGTAATACAGTTCCTTCACTTTGCATTCCTCTAAGTTGCAGCATAAAAATTCATTTTGAAACATTCATGTTCATCATATGAAGAGAAACTTAGATCAATAACAAATATTAGGCAAATCATTAACAATGATAATATCTCCTAGATTCAACTTGACACTTGTTTCTGATATACACTTATTTTTATAATGAGAAAATACTTCTTGAAACACAGTACTTTCTGGAATTGTTTTCTTTTCTCAAATTAATGCAATGAAAAGTTATATGAAAGAAAACTATGGAATCAATGATTGCTGGCTATTTATCTGGAAGGAAACAAGAGAGTCGATTATTGCTGGCTGTAACAGTGATACTTCCTTCGCATCTTTGTACATACTGATACAAAAATTTGCCTTGAAAGAAGCTATTCCTTCCTGTAACTTTATTCATACATAAGTGTTATGTTCCTTTTTGTTTTTTGAATGAATGAATGTTCTTGCTTCTGTGCAGTCACTATGAGTGATTTCTTGTTGATAATTGTAATATTTTATTTTCTTCTGATGCTGAGATGAATTAGTTGTCATGTCAATAGATGTACATATTACAGCTGTATATTATGATCCAAGAATTTGTATAGATTGTATTTGTAATCAAATATACTGAATTATTTTATTTTCTGCATCACATGTGTTAAAACTTATGTATTTGATATATTTATATATATTTCTGTATTATGTAATATATTGTAGATTTCTGCTTGTACCAATGAGTAGCTGATTTCAAGAAAAGACATTTGGGTGTATAAAATGAGCATTGGTGTAATGGTGCGTGCCCTCACAGTACAAGAGATGCGATTTCTCAGTGGCTGTGACATGGGGTTCTGAAGACGTGGAACATAGACTTGGGTTTGTAGATGTAAAGTGTGATGTGAATGGGAGAGTGACAGCAGCCTCTACTGATTGCCTCTTCACTAGAGGTTTTTGGATGTGTTCTGGTGTGGAAGAATGTGAGATGCGGACTGCTGTTCTGTTGATTTGGAAATATATTTTTGAATTTATCTCAATTTTTATGTAAATAGCATTGAACAGTCTTAATAAAGTTCCATGTAATCGTTGACTCTATTTTAATATCCTACTTGTAAGCATGAAGGCAGAAGACAATTTTGGGTGATTTCATGTGTGTTTCAAATTATATAATTGTATTAACTAACCTGTTTCCAGCTGGGGCAGCTCCTTAGTTAAGATAACATGTTTGCTTGCTCCACAGCAACATTTTTCCGTTATCAAAATGTATTTATTTATATTCTTCCTCACCTCATCCGGCAACACCTAGCAACAATGCACAGATTTCCAGTAAAGCAATTGTTGGGGTTATAACTTCCCCTTTGGTCTGAAGCTTAGAACTCAGTACAACTTAATGAAGTCTATTAAAGCGGCACTTCGCACTGCTCTGGTGAGGGTGAAATGCGTCGTGGAGAGGATGAGGGAAGATTAGGGGGGTTTGAGGGGAATCGTTTGGTGGGGAGGGGCAGTAAGCAATGTACATAACCTGGTGCAAGTACATATTTACGATAACTTTACAATGCACTGCCAGATGACGTTAAACAATTGAAGTCCGTTCACAAATTTAAGTTAAAAGTAAAATCTTTTCTGCTGCATAACTTTCTACACGGTTAGACTGTACTGATTATCAAAAAGAAAAATAATGTTTATTTTAACAAAACAGTGTCATATAATGAATTAGTTTACAGTTGTATTGTATACTTTTTTTAAAAGACTTTAAATGTTTGTAACAAATAATGTAGCTCAGCTTCCGGGTCAATGACCCCTATCTCGATAAGGTTTTTGCCTAGTTTCCCTGGTCCATTGAGCAAATGCTGAGATGGCCCCTTGTTTTGCTTCTGGACGTAAATGTACCTTCGCTATGCGCACGTTTTGTTGAACTCTCCTTTTGCTTGTAGTGGTAAGAGTAGAGGTAAGGACGAGCTGCTATTTTGTTAGCAATGCAGAAAAATCATACTTGCAATTCGTGTATCGATGCAAATAAGTTTTCTATAACTCGGAAACGAAAATGACAGTTTTTCAAATATTACTAATCTTGCGATTTTAAAATTTGTTTTTATTTATGTTAAACTTTTACTCATCTATCAGCTATTTGTAGTTAAAATGACGGGAAGGGATTCTGGAACTCAAGAAAACGTGCGCAGATCATCTTCTTCCCCCTACGTCACATACAGTTTTTACTTTTTTTTCAATAAATAAATCTAAAGCCAAGTGTGGGCGATCTTAATAAATTACAAAAAATACACTACACAAATATGTTTTTAACGATCTTGACGTCATGAGTTAGGCAATCTCATAGTATATTGTCGGAGCTCCATTATCAAATAGTGCCACAATCATGATGGCGTGCCCCTGTGATTTTGTGGGTCGGGGGTAGCTGTCAAAGTGTTTAGCTACGATGCTGTCATACAGTTAGTCTTGTGCCCTACTGGTTCTTTGTCATTTGTATTTGAATGTCGAGTGTTTATGGTACGATGATGTGAATAACTTTTTTTTACGCATTCTCCCGGAAGGGATTTTGGCTGTAATTGAGTGGGCGCATGAACGTGATTAGATTGCTGCAGGATTTACATCTTAGTGTCCGATGAGGTTAGCTAAGCGAAAGGAATTGTGCGATCATTTCGAGTGGAAGTGCAGTAACAAAGGAGCCACTCATTCGCGTGAATGTTGTGTGCAAAGGGGTCAACTGAGAGATTTGGGCGTTTCTAGAATGCGTCTTCAAACTTTGCGATGCGTGAAAGTCACCTATCGGTAAGTTTTATTTATTTATTTCAGAGCGCTTAGCATAATTTGAGGGAGGGCTTAAGGAGACTTGTCCATATCCCTTGCCCACCCTTACTAATGTAATATTAGTTCTACATTCTTTATTACTTTGCCTGAGATAATCGTTCAATTCCAAAACATGATCTGGAGTTGACCACTTCAGTAAAAGTGAATTCTTTGACATCTTCAAACAGTTTCCCAGGGCAAATTGGGATATTCATAGCAGAAAAAAATTGTCTACGAAAATCGAAGAACGAAATCGAGTTCCGAGAATGATAAAAAGATAAGTAGTTTAAGGTGAATCGAACACTATGTTACACAGAAAAATAAATAGCAACTTTTGAAGATAATCCCCTATATTCATTTGAGGTCGAAGATGATATAACTCATTGATATTAATAGTTAATTAACTAATATTAATTATAATAGTTATTTACGATATAAGTGTAAAGCATATGATTTCAATAAGAAATTGGAAAATTACCAAACGAGGCCGTTAGACCGAGTGTTGAGCATCGTAATCAGATGTTACGACGCGAATATGGTACTTTTATTCACTTCGTAAAAATTTGTTAAATTTAAAGTGTAATTTTATTCTACTACGCCTTCATTTAGCATTCATACTTTCCTCCTATAAGAATTTTCTAAGAAGAACCTATTTCTCTCAACAAAGATAACAGTTGAAACACACTTGGTGTATACTTTTTGACATAAGTGAATATTTAAGCCCTACATGATTTGGAAATAGAAATAGTAGCAAATGCTGCTATAGAAACATTGTTACGCAACAAAATGAAGAAAGAAATATGAACATGAATATTTAATTTTTTTAAATGGGATGAAAAAAGTTGGCTAAAATTTAGTATACGGTACAACCTAAGCAAGTCGTTTAAACCGGCACTTTGCGCCGCTCCGGCGAAGGGAAAATCCACGGTGGAGTGGCCGAGGGGTGTTTAGGAGATCATGAGGGGAATCTTTCGGTGGGGGGGAGTGGTGAGCAATATGCGTAACTTAGTACACACACACACGCACGCACGCGCGCGCGCACACACACACACACACACACACACACACACACACACACACATATAAAGCAAAGCGTGGGCGATTTAATTAAATAGTAAAAAATATATTTCTGGAATAATTTTAATGGTTCGTAATTAGTCACGAACGTGACGTCGAAAGTTAGGAGAGGACAATTTCACCGCAGTATCTCGTCGCAGCTTCATTACGTGGTAGTGCCTAGTAGCGTTGAAGTGATGTTTTTCTGTGTCGGGGTAGCTGTCGAAGTGGTTTGCTACGTTGCTGTCGTACAGTTGCGTTTCTTGCATTCTTCAAATTCTTTGTGATTTGTGTTTTTGAATGTCGAGTGTCTGTGCTTCGATGGTGAGAATAAATGTGGCTTTTTTACTCGTTGCGCCTAATGGGGTGTTCGGCTGTTATGGAATGGGCGCAAGAACGTGGTTTGATTGCTACAGGATTTAGGTGTCTTGTGTGTAAATGTCCAATGAGATTGGCCAAGCGAAAGGAGTTGTGTGATGGTTTCGAGTGGAAGTGTAGCAAGAAAGGGACCACTCCATGTGCGAAAGTGTTCAGTGCGGAAGGGGTTCGCGCAGCTGGCCAGTTCGACAGCTACCTGGCAGAATATGTTTGGAGACGCCTTTAAGGGGCGCAAAAACCCAACTGAGAGGTTTTTGTCGTTTCTTGAGGGTGCCTCCAAACTCTATGAGCAGTAACTATCGCCAATCGGTAAGTTTTATTAATTTCTATCAACAAAGCGCTTGGCGTATTTTGAGGGACGGCTTAAGGAGACTCCCCTTCTCCCTCATCCCTTCCCCCTCCCCCCGCCGCCACGCTTCTCTAAGGGTGTACCGTATACTGAATTTTAACCAAAAAGTTAACTCATATAGGAAAAAGTTTTGATTACTTTTCTGGCAAGTTAGAGAGAAGGAGAAACTAAGTAGTCTTTGGACCTACTTCTCTATGTTAAAGAGTTCACTATCACTAATGACAATATTGACATCAGTAAGTTTTCTCTGTTATTAGCGTTTTTTATAGAAAATTGAAGGATACAAGACAAAGAAGTCCAAAATATTCCCAAAAGCAGATTGGCAAAGTACGTCATTACTTTACCGCCCTAATGTAATTAGAGCTTTTTGTCGTTTGTATATGAAAAATATTTCTTTTCTTCGGTAATTCTTAGAAATATCCTCATCGCTTCGTCTCACTAGAAGTATAATCTTCTGGATATTACTAGAGGAGAAATCGTCAAGAAACTGCTCTTCAGTAACGCAGTGTTTCTCAGCAAAATTACTTGAGAATCATTTGTTCATGATCTAATAGAAGAGAAGACAACGGTACTTTCTTACCACATGAAGTGAATTGTTCTGAATATATTCAGTTTTTCAAAAATATATAAGAAAAAATAAAATGTGATATGAAAATTCGCATTCATTTAAATGTTTAAAATGTTCGATACAAATAATTTCAAGTTTTCGAACACAAAACGTCGCAGATAAGACCGTAAAAACTATTTGTAACGCCTGCATGAACGTTCCACATTTATAGAAATAATTCGACACGAGTCTGCAACATACGTAAACAATATGAGTTTTATAAGAAATATAAGCAACGTACAGTAGTAAGCATAATGACGTCACAAAGTTCATCAATGTATTTTTTTGCTCCCGCAAGGCATCTTTGTTTTTATTAAAGGTGGCTTTGTACTTTTGCCATCAGAGTAGATAGATTTGATATATTTATTTAGTCGAAAAACGGTATGTGACGTATGGGGGAGAAGATCTGCGCACGTTTTCTTGAGTTCCAGAATCCCTTCTCATCAGATATGAGGCGTACATTGTCTATGTCTTAATAGTAACAATACTCCGATGATTTGACTTTGTTAAATTTTAAACTAAGTTTCCTTGCAGTTTTCTATTTAAAAATATAAAATTTAAATATAAGCATAATTACACAAATTTTAATTGGCTTAAATTCTCTAGACAAAACACATTAAAAACCTAATATAAAATTTCGTTAAAATATTAGGGGTCCTATATCTAGTTCTAAGAGTGTACTTTATCAATGCGTTATATATTTATCCAGCTCTGATATACCTCAAAAGGATAAGTCTTTCATTTCGTCAGTATGTAACTGTTCGTCATATTGTGAATAGTGGTCGTATTTTCACTTCACTATGCAACCAATTTAATAATTTTGAATACTGCGAGTGGAAATATGAGACTGTAAAGAGACAAATATAATTTTTCTTTGAAAAAAAAATTCAACGCGTTTTATATTCTCACATAGGAAACTCGTGCTGTTTATACAGGATGTATTTTTTTACCTGCACACACAGGGTATTACAGTAATCGTAACCACGAACGAGATCAGTAATCGAGTACCATGACGACAATATTGCATATTTTCACTCGCTGCTTTCCGAGTGTCACAAATGTGGTAATTGTACATTTAGCGATAACCCACGCGAACTCTGGTAAGGACAGTATGAACCATGTGTCGTCTTCCACATCACACATGCACTTGTTTTGGCCGGGGGCGTTAGTCCCTCGGTGGGCACCTACGCTTTTCGTCTTTATCCGCGCCTCCCCCCCCCCCCCCCCACCGGCCGCACAAGTACGACAGGCTGGAATCCGTATCTCGCCAGAACGCAGTTTGCCCTGGGTAGTGCCACTCTGCCAGCTCAAAACTTCATGTCTCGAGTTTTTCATTATTCGGGCCAGTCTATTGTCATCAACAATATTGCGCGAACTGCTTACAATCGCGTCTTTCTTTATCTGTTCTGCACATCTCGAATTCGAGTATCGAATTCTCTCTATTCCTATTGGTCGAATTCGTTTGTGTGTCCCATGTAATTGTTCCTCGCTTCTGTCGCAATTAATTTATTTATTCAATCTTACTCTCACGGAAATTGCTCGCGTGTCCATCGTATTTAACTAATTCTCTGAGAATATTCTTTACATTTCCAAGTACTGTTTACACACGCATTCACTCACATTTTATTTATAATGTCTGTATCGTGCATCGCTTCCCGTCACAATTGTTGCTTTCCTCATGGCTTTCATTTTTCCAACAAATATCAATTTTATTCCTCTCGTGTAATGCCCCATTACAGTAGGTAGGTTTGCAAGACATACCAAGCGCGAAAGCCGTGAAATAACTGAACGAAAGGCGTCGCTACCTCCACCTTTACGATTGCCGCAAGAACATTTGCTCCAGCAAACATAATTATCAGAACCTTAGATGCGTGTCGCGCTCACATGTGATGACCAGACCGTGCATACACAGGTAAAAACCCTATTTTTTCCTGCGTACATTGTACTAAATGAAGTTTTATATATACATTTTGGGATTATTTGAAGTAAAACCCGTCAATTTTATAGCGCCTAAAATTGCCTATTAAAACTTTGATTTCTATTTGCACCTATTTTTCTTTAAAAAAAACTAAAATGAGACTAATTTGCCTAATGCCTTTTGTATGTGGCTTCTTTTCACTTTTTCTTCTGTGTCCACAAAACAGATAAGAATGATTTTAAGTTTAAGTTAATATTCATGTTAATCTGTAAGATAGCGAGAAATTATTATACAAGACAAGGATCTTGCGGTAAGTCTCCATGTCACTACTCCCTGACTTCGTGGAAAGACCTGCCTCCGTTTCTAAGATAAAGCGATTGAATTTCTGAAAACGAAAAGTGATCTTGATCGATAAGAGACATTCATTTTCTCTTGAAAACTTAAAGAACAAAATAAGGTACAAATAATTCTAACTAAGAAGACAAACAATTAACCTTGTTCATAAATAGTTTGGTCGCTAAATATACAATATTGTTTGCATATAATACTGATTTATGTTTTTATCTTTGAGAAAGATATATCGCACCTCCAATAGAAAAGTGACACAAGTGCGAATTTCTGATTTCTCAGAAATTGCAATTTAAAGTTTCGTAGTTCTGTGATACTCGTTATTGATTGTACCAAATATTCACCTTCTAGCGGACAGTAATTGTACTAATTCAAAATCAACTTCAGAATAGTAGCAGTACCTCTTGGTAATCTCTTAACAGCTTTTAGCTGAAAAATGACGATTTCGCACTTGTGTCACTTTTTTATTGAAGACGCGATAAGAAATGGTATAAAACTTTTTTTGTTTTTTTTTGTAAGTTTTATGTTTTATTTGTGTCCATTCTATCATTTAGAAAGCCTAACTGAGATATTGAGATGTTTAGATACCTAAAACGCATATTTTAAAATCTAAAAACTCGCGGTTTAGTGCTGACCGTGCTGCATCCACATCCTGATGCAGAGCGGTAAGGGCACATGTTGCAGTTCAAGAAAAAGTTGGTTGGTTGGTTGGTTGTTAGTGATTCCGGGTACATCAACTACTGAGGTCATGAGTCCAGTAAGAGAAGTGGATTCTTCGTTAGGTTGCGGTGATCTTCCCCCGCTTAGTGTCGAGATCGGGCGCTGACCTACCGTCGGGGTTTTCCTCAACCTGGTATCTCTCACCAGTGGGGCACCGCCCCAGCCAGGACAAGTTCTAAACTCTCGACCAGTCTCCCGGCATGTGCGGAAGTGTACTTTCCATTAAGTGTGTCCATTAAGTGTAAGGGGTGAGAATAGGACAAGGAATAGGAAGGTATGATCGCGCGTGGTCCATGGCCCATTTGTTAGGATACTGTATTCGCCTAGTGTTGATCGGAGAAACTGCGGAAAACTACCGATCAGAGTAGCCGGCCGCTATAATTCTCCTCCGGACAGCGACTGAATTGGACCTTGCGACAATCTAGTGTCGAAAATCCTGTCACCGTCGGGACTCGAACATACGGCCTCCCGGTCGGAGGGACTGCAGTGACATCGGTTGATGCCTGAGCCCCCTTTCCCGGTTGGCTCGTTCTGAATAGCAATTGCATTGGCTTTCGGCCGTAGTGGCACGTTTGCCGCAGCACGCAATCGTGCACGCATCGAGGCGCCGCAACACGTTGCACGTTGGGTGCCAGCGAGTGAAACATCGCGCGACGTACACACGTGTACACTGCAACGCGGTTGTTACTGCGGCATTCCCCCAACGCAGAGCACAAACCACAGTCATCCTCTGTGATAGACGTCTCCATTTTCTCTGCTTTATACGGTTTCCCGCTTGCACAGATGCGAGATAGCGTATAATTGACATTGACATTGACAGTGACAAGGGGCGTTCGAAAAGTAGAGGTTTGTTCGCGCAGTAACAAAATCAGCAACGGTGCGCCACCCGTTCTGTACCATTTGATGAAAGTTTCTGCAAGCGGCAACAGGCACATTTGTTGTGTTTGCGACGTTAATATAAAGCTGTCGCCGATAGTAAAATCCCTTGCGTAATGCTGAATGAAATGATACCTTCAGTATGCAGGTACTGTAAATCCTGTCCAAGACGGAAACAGACGGTTCCCGTTTTCGCAGTTTCTGTCTTATATAGGGTTCCCAAAAATCGCCATGTAACTTAAGTACTGTATTTTCGATATACTTTTGTTCGATAAACATATTTTTTTAAAACAAAATTAAGATAATAAAGAATTATTTATCAAATGAAAATATTGCAGGAAATAAAAAATCCACAGAGAAATATGGGTAAAATAATGGATAAGCATTTATTCCGCATTTTCTTCTGTCGCGGAAGGGTTTTGCACATGCGCTTTAAAATCATTTTGTCATACTAGCACACAGCTTTCTTACACTACACTGCGAGAGTTCACGAAATGTGTGCTCTACACCTCGTTAACTCTACAATTGCTACGCTAGAATGACAAGACAGATTTCTCAGAATTCGAATTGTCGACTTATGGAAGCGGTGATGCTCTTAAGAATTGAACGGGGTGCGGAGGGTCATCATTAAGAATTGGGAGCGACAAAATCACTTTTGCCTTGAAAACCAAACCGAAACGTGAGAAAGTCACAGAAACAGTCACAGAGTCTGGCAAAAAGCCACCCGACAGCAGGTATAAGAGGAAAAAATCGTTCACTATATTGTCTCAGGACGTGACCCTTTGCACTAGTCCATTCGAACAAAAGTGCTAGAAATTATGTAATAAAATTCCTTCTTAGCGAGATAATAATAACTTTGTTCTTAAAAAACACTTCATTTCCGCACCAATCAGAATTACTGCTTGTACAGGTCATTTTCACGTACAAAATCGTTCCGTGAGGAATGTTTTCATTAGGATGGCAGGTTTCTGTCTTAGAGTTCAGTCTTAGGCAGGTTTTACTGTATTACGAGACACCTATGTATTGATAATTCTGTAATACATGTATTCAGCGAATGAAATTAATATCGGCCGGCCTGGATGGCTGAAGTGGCGGCTAAGAACGTTTACCGGGTTCAAGTCCCGCCTTGGGCATGGCTGTTTGTCACTTGTCTCATGTATGTGTAGTTGTGGAGGGCCCATGTTCTGCTGACCCCAGATCAGATGAGCCCGCAAGTGTGTTGGTGTATAATGTATGGTTGAATATGCGTTTCATCGAGATGTAAAGGGTAACCGGCTGTAGGATGGGTAAAAGACCCAGAAAAAAATCGTATACGTTGTATCAAAAAGGTTTTGTATCATTTTCTGGATCAGATTAAGGGACGGGAGGGAGGACATTATAAAGATGGTAATTGTAAATTATGCAATACCGCATAATGAAGATTAAGCAATAAACGTGGATATTCAATAACGTACATCTGAAATAATTTCCATAATTCTAACGAGTGACAGGAATTGATTGGTTGATTGTTTCGTGTTTCCGGGCGCATCAACTGCTGTAGTCAACAGACCCGTGTGTTATTTTATCGCGGGAGGCGGCTGCGATCTTCATCCTCTGGATGGTGAGATTCGGCGCCAACCTACACTTCGACTTGAAGGATTTTTCCCATCCAAGTATCTCCCACCACTCCAGCCGGGTCAAGTTGTAAGCTCCCGACATGTGTGGTAGTGTAGTGCATGTATGTAACGGGATACGACAAACAAAAAAAAAAGCAAAGCTCGCCGGACTTTGCCTCCGGTTTTTTAGGTCACTGTTCGAGCATTCGCCTGGTATTAGTCGGAGAAACTACTGATAAGAGTAGCCGGCCGCTAGAATTCGTCTCTTAGCGACTGAATTGAACTTAGCTATCAAGCGAGTGTCGAAAATCCTGCCACCGCCGGGACTCGAACCCTAGAATCTTCCGGTCAGAGGCGCTGCAGTGACATCAGTTGATGTCCTGAGCCACCTTTGCCGGCAGTTACTAGGAGATAATTATAGAAAATAAGTTGGTATAATGCGTATTACCTCTCTGCTCCATTTATTAATGAGTTTGCAACTCATAATGTAAAGTAAACACAGCCTAGCATAAAGTAAACACTTGCTTGAAACCCTCCACTCAAATATTCAGTTTCTTATCATTCACATATCTCGTTATCTCCTAAATTTGTTTATTGTTCATTCCAAACTATTAATATTCCTTATATTCATTGCGTTTCTAATATTTTTGAGCGGACTTGTTGGATGATAATTTCCAAATCTGGATTTTTTATGTTGTGATTGATAATGCACATAGTGATCAATGAACATTTCTGATGTTAAGTTGTTTCTTTCAAGGCTGTGTAGTGAAACTTCCCTATAGTTGCTTTTAAGCACAACTCACTGCAAGGTGGCATCTCTGCACAGATTACATTTGCAAAACATTACAGTGAGTAACTTGCTCCCTTGCCAGTGTTTGGATGTTTGCCAGTAGTCCACAGTGCGTGGAGTTTACACCCAAGTTTATTCTGCGACTCTAGGACACAAAGCTGGCAAACAAAGATTCTTTAAAGCAAGAAAGTTTCATTAGCAGATTATATAGTAGTTGGTGTAAGAAAACTGTTACATCTCCCTTTCACAAACATTTACTTCTTCCGAACGTGTATGAAGAACGTATATGAAGAACGACTGAGCTTCTTTATGTGATATTAAAGGTGTTTAAGTTCGTGGAATATTGCGAGGTCGAACGTAGAGTACTATCCATCTTGAACGAAGCCATCTATAATTCAAAGTCAGCCGTCAGATCACGTGACTCTGAAACCTAGAAACCCCAATTTATGACGCTACGTTCGCTTTGCACTGGGGATGGCGGAGAGCCTACGGCAACGGATGTCCATCGGAGGATACCAGGACACAAGGAAGTCGATAGGCAGCGTTGACACTAGTGGTGCTAAAGCAGCACGTATTTTCTCGCCCGTATTTTCACGCAAAATAACGTGAAAAGTACTCAAATTGTTCAAAAACTCACCATGACCTTATTTCAAAATCTATAATTAAGGAACAGATTTCATTAATTGAAAAATATCTATTCTTAATATTTCAGTTGTAGGAAGACCCCCAAACAATTTTCAACTTTTATTATTTTCGAAAAATCAGACAACCAAACGATCATGACTTGACAAACAACAAAAATTAATAAAAAGCGATTAAGCAATTTTTTTGAAAAATTGGAAAATCTCCCAGAGGCTTCCTGTAAAGTTCCCCCAAAATTAAAATATGTTTCAATTTCAAGGAGTCACGATATCAGCTAAATCGATTGGGTACTATACATTTTGGAGAAAATCGACTGGACGGTTTAGCCGCTAGCATTGTTTACAGACGGATTGACAGACAGACGTTTTGCCGTCATTAGATTTTTCGGTGTACCCACAAAACATGGATTGTGGCTACATCAAGTGTTAAAGGATTTTTTTTCTTCTAAATTTAGCAACTGAATTTATCCACTTTTTTCCTACCAAGGCATTGTAGTAAGAGCTTGTCTGCCGAAAATGAGCAGTTTTTTCACTCAGCATTACATAACTTTGTCTCTACTGCGTCGCGAGATAGTAAAACAGCACACTTTTACACCAACGACCTGTCCGTCTCATTTCAATACGCGACCACGTAGAAGCAGATTTCCCTAAACGAAGTGAAATCTCTCTCTAATGTCCAGCGTCGCTCGTTACGAGACATTCATTTCCATCAGAATTGCGATGTGTTGAAGTTCCGCCCACAATCCCCAAAGGAAGAATCTCGTGTTCAGCGGCGAGCCTTTATTTTCATCTCCGCCTCTCTGTGAATCTTCTCTCGTGCTGGCGCGTGTGCTCGCGGGTACTCGGTGCTCCGATCGCAATAGCGAAGACTTGGGAGAGGAAACACGGAAAGGGGCTTCATTAGGAAACTCGCGTGGGTCTGCGATGCAGCAATTGCTCGTACCACTTGTTGTTATTGTTGTTGTTATTATTATTATTATTGTTATTGTTATTATTGTTGTTATTATTATTTTTTTTCGTTAATCGGGCCGACTAGGACCACGCATGCAAGCAACCTGCATTTACCGTGGCTCAGTTTTTTTTATTTATTATCACGGTGGCAGGTGCTTGCGACAATTTTTGGGGGGGACCAGCATTTTTAGCTGATCCGATTTTTATCCCCCACGGTTGTTAGCCCTGGGGGTATGGAAGATGAAATGATGATATGCTGATAATGGGGGTGAAAGGACAACACATACAGACATACACAAATACATCCATGCCCGAGGCGGGACTCGAACCCGCGATCTTCTGGCCCGAAACCACTCCGGCACTACTGCCTTAGCGATCTCGGCCATCTGATCGGCTATTATTATTATTATTATTATTATTATTATTATTATTATTATTATTATTATTATTATTATTATTATTATTATTATTATTATTATTATTATTATTATTATTATTATTATTATTATTATTATTATTATTATTATTATTATTATTATTATTATTATTATTATTTGGAATATTATTTGGAATATTTCAAAAATGGTGCCATGATAAAGGTTTAATTATAAATAAGAAAAAGACCAGAATACTGCATATTACAGCTCCAAAAATTGCAAGAGCACAAGTTAAAATATTCTTTCACAAAGCTGACTGCATACACAAAGACTTTAAGAACTGTCAATGTAATAATATAATTAATTCTGTAAGCAAACTGAAGTATTTAGGTGTAACTTTTGATCAAAATCTGAGCTGGAGGGACCACATCTTGGAATTAAGCAAAAAAATCAGAACATGTGTTTGGAAACTAATGAGAATTAAAGATTTTGTATCCTATAAAATTTTCAAATTGGTTTACTTCTCATTAATTGAGTCTCTGATCAGGTATGGAATTGGAGTATGGGGAGCTGCAGCAAAATCGCATGTTGATATTATTCAGAACCTGCAAAATAAATGCATTAAAAGCCTTAATGAAAAAATAAGCAGAACAAACCTAACCCTGGAAGTGAGTGCAGCAATGCATGGAATCATGACCGTTAAAAAACTGTATGAATTTCAAATTCTGCAAAAAAACTTTTTCAATGAAAAATTCAGAAAAATCAGTGGGCACAGCTATGAAACTAGGAAAAAACACAATTCCATACTTCCAGACACTTTTAATAAATTTGGAGAGAGGATGCTTAACACAGCCATTCCAAAACTGCTGAATTCAATGCCAGATGAAATATTTAAAGTTACATCTAAAAGAGAATTGAAAAAAAAATTAAAAGAATGGTACACAAGATACTAGGCATAACATGAAAATAGACAGCTCAGGAACTTTGTTAATTATTTACAACTAAATCTTCACTGATACAGTAAACTACCTCTTCACAAGATTCAAATTTGTAAGGAATGTATAATGTTCCTGTTACACTCATTCAGTTATTTGGTTTTAATTTAGTTATTTAATTTCTTTTTTGCTTTACAATTAATGTGTAGTTAAGATAATAATTGGATGATTGTGATTTCTTTTGCGTGTTGAGTTTCGTCAATGCAGGATTTTATGGTGTGAATTATGTACAACTTAATTTTCATATATTATAAATATTCATATTATAAACAGCGGTCAAAACAAGATAATAATTTGTAAAAATTGTATACTCTCATTTAGTTTCGTTAATGGTTCACGGTATGGATTAATTTTTGTTTTTGAGTCCAATTATTTAATTTTCAATGATTTATAATTGGACAATTTAACTCATGTTAATGTCAGCTGCCATTTGTTAATTTAGATATGCCTGATTTGTTAATTTAGATAATAATTTTATTTCGTTTTGTTTGTTGATTTGTCACTACAAATTTTCAAAATGGTAATTAAGTATAACTAAGTTTTCATATTAACCAGTTGCCAACTAACATATCTTTTTATTTATTTATTTACAATTTATTTGTTATTCTAGATAATTGGATGATTTCTTTCTGACTGTTGAGTTTTCTTGGAAAAAAATCTAAATTCCAATAAAAACAATTCATGTCAAACAGTACTGATAATGAGTGAACTATAATCAACAACGGTAATACAAAAAAGATAAGAAAAAAACAGAACAAAACAAGCGTACAATGTAACAAAACCCCTCTCTGACAAGTACATAAAGTACTTAGAGAGGGTTTGAAGTGTACTATGTAAAGTAGTCAAACAAAATTGGTAATCTTTCTTATTGTTTTTATTTTTTATTTTTATGGTGATGGTTTTTGTACACTGTCAATGTAATTCTTTTGGAAATAAAATTATTATTATTATTATTATTATTATTATTATTATTATTATTATTATTATTATTATTATTATTATTGTTGTTGTTGTTGTTGTTGTTGTTGTAGTTGTAGTTGTAGTTGTAGTTGTAGTTGTTCACGTATGGGCCACTACTGACCCCGTAATACATTTCTCTCTCCGAGGCCCGGTTGTATTCTATCCTGAAGAAATCAACGTGTGGAATTATGGGGATCAGCCTTTCGGCTGCATCCCATTTTATTATTATTATTATTATTATTATTATTATTATTATTATTATTATTATTATTATTATTATTATTATTATTATTATTATTATTATTATTATTATTATTATTATTATTATTATTATTTTTATTTTTATCATTATTATTATCATTATTATTATTATCATTATTATTATTAATCTTCATTTGAAGTAACCCGAAGTTGCTCAGGTATTGGATTTCTTACTAAGGCAGTCTTGCGCTGTAATAATTCATAACAGCCAAGGTATGAGGAAGTGCAAAAGATCATTTAATGGCCACAAGAAGCAGGTTTTGGCGTGAATATGCGACTTACTAAATTATGGAATTAATCAAAGTGTTTCAATAAATTTGTCTGTTGTAAGTATTTAAATATTTAAATTGTACTATATATTTTTCGAAAATATTACACTCTTCTGGTCATTTTTCTGCTTTTCTCACGTAATGCTCGACATAGATGTCCTATTTAAGCATTTTTTCAACCTTTCTAATGATATTGTAGTTGCCGCCATTGTTGGACGGAATCTTCAGTTATGCAAACCCTAAGCTAGGGGTGTCCAACTTGTAAGGCTTCAAAGGCCACAACTAACACCTTTAATATGGTTCCGGGCCATATTTTCTTCGCACGGGCGTTCCACACCTGACTTCTCCATACGGTTGATCTCGGCAGTGCCCGGCGGTTCTGGAACTCCGGGTGGAGAGGATTTCCCTCCATGCGTGATATCAGGCCGTACTGTGCATATATAGATGAAACACATTGGGATGATTTTGAATTTCTGAATTTTCTAGAAACACTCCTAAAAGTAAACTTAACCTATTTTCACATTAAGGGGATGTTGACCTTAACAGAGTACCTGCGATAGGCACACAATGATCTCGCCCAACATGGATGCAAGGGACATTCACTTTTGACTAATAACCTTTCGCGGGCCACAATAAATGGCACCGCGGGTCGGCAGTTGGACAACCCTGCCTAAGCACACCGGGAAGCAACGTGTACCAATTTACGGGCTTCACATGGTTAGTTGTTTTCGTCAAGCTATTTCCTTGGTTTTTGATTGGCCTCTGATGCGTACAACTTTTGTTAACGATGCTCTGTTCATGGAGACGATGTTCCTTTTCATGTTATTAGAACATTTTTTTTTATTTTTTCCTCCCCATGTTCGCAATGATCCAATTTTTATACATTTCTAGAACTAGTTCTGTTCCGTTCCCAAAGACGTATTTACATTCCAAATTGAAACCTGTCATTTACATGGAATTGTCTTCGAGACCAATTTACAATGAACAAATGAATTCTTTGTGAAGACACTTCATTAAAAGTGACACTACAAAAAGGTATGACGCCTCTGACAATGTAATTATTTTCCTTTTGGTATCAAAAAATAAAAATAAAAAACTTTTCTACAAGTTGCAATGAAACATTGCCCCACAAGAAAATAATGGATGAAATTTAACAGATATATTTTTCTTGTAGTAAGCAGAATTCGTGATAAACGATCGGTGTATTTGCATGATGGAGAGTTACAGATTTGTCCGCGAGCGCGGGCGAAGGGGAAGACCCACGTATTTATCTCTGAAATTATGATTGTCTATAATACGTGTTATTCAAGTCTCCAAATTCAATTTTAAGACAAAAACTATTTTTTTGTTTATTGAGACAGTACACAAAAAAGTGATTGCCTTAAAATTTAGTTTGGAAACTTTATCAATAGAAGGCCTACGTTTTCGTGCCCTCTCCTTTTCTGGGCAGATGCCGCATTGAGTTTTCACTGCCTTCCAGTGGATAGTAAAGGAAGCATGCTGAACGACGCGTAATCTATGAACTGAATATGAAGTTCAACCTGAGTATCATGGCTTGTGTTAGTATCTAACCTCGCTAAAATCGATTGTAAAAGAAAAACAACGATCACTTGTAGGAGAACTCGCAGTCTTCAGTGCGCCGTTTTTTGGACATAGCTCCGAGTCCATGCATCATCAAGACATTGGTTAACATGTACTTCAAGACTATTTTGTGCTTTGAAATTCTTGCATGAAAGTCATAAAAGTTAATTTATTGAAGAACAACATTACTGATTCAGCTACAGTGTTTACATACTTGGAATGGATATGTTTGATGAAACAAAGGAATCTGTTAGATTGAACCGATAATGAGTATGTAATGCTACAACAACCTGGATACCTATTCGGGGCTTTTTCACATGAGTGAAATTAGCAAGTACAAACAAGAAGGAATAATAATAAAATATTTGAATTTTTTAGTCAAAATTGAACTGTTCCATTGTTTTTGGGTTTTCCTCAAGTCTCTGGATTATTAACGAAATCTTAGACCTCTTTCGCATGGCCGGAGAGTGCCTCGCCAAAATAATTTTCACCCTCGTGAATATTTTTGTTTGTCGCCCCGGGGTTCTAATCTTTGAATTTTGTTCCATAGATGTTATTTAACACTAAAAGACAGCTTTTATATTTTTTAATAAGAGTAAACTTTTTTGTTTAAAACAAAAATATGTAAAAATATTTCAGATAGTAAACTAATGGTGCTAAAACAGCACACACTTTCTCCCCGGTATTGTCACGCAAAATTACGCGAAAAATACTCAAATTTTTGAAAGACTGTAGATGACCTTATGTGGAAATATATCCCTAAGGAATAAATTTCATTAAGGGAAAAATCTGTATCTTTAATATTGTAGTTGTAGGAAGAAGCTGAAAAAATTTGTACATTTCCAATTTTCGAAAAATCAGGGTTTTCAACAAACATGAGACTATTCTCTTAAACGTCCTTCACACTATCCAACAACACTAATTACAAATTAATTAAACACGATGGAGCTATTTTTTTTTGTTAAAAAATTTGAAAATATCCCAGGTGGCTTCATGTAAAGTACCCCCATGCCAAAAAAATTAAAATATCGGTTTCAAATTCCAGGAACGCGACATCAGCCACATCGATAGGGGAATATAAAGTTTGGTGAAAATCGGCAGTATAGCTTAGCCGCTAGCGTTATTCACGGACGGACGGACGGACGGACGTTCTGCCGTCATTCGATTTTAGGTACTAAGGGCCCACAACACATGGATTTGGGTTACACCAAGTGTTAGAAGATATTATTTCTAAATTTAGCAACTGAATTTATCCCCTTTTTATTACTAGGGCGTTGTAATGGAAGTTCTTTTACCAAAAACTCGCAGTTTTTTCGCGCGGCATTCCATAACTCTCTACTTCGTCGCGAGAGTGTAAAAATGTCTAAGCTTCTGCCGCCCTTTCCCAAATGGCGCTCTTGTGCGGCTCACGACGTGCAGTGGGCCCTGCGCCGGAGGCTGCGGAGTCGCGCTTCAATTTCCGCGCGCGCCGGAATCCGAGGAGCGGGCCTGCGCGCGGCGCGGCGGAGCGGAGCGTGGGCCGCTGTGCGTGCGTGGGGGCGCGGCGGAGTGGTATCGACCGGGCGCGGGGGGCGCCGTGGGTGGCGCCGGCGGGAGTCGAAGCAGCGCTCGCTGTTCGTGCTTCACGCGACGCGACCCGACCCGGCCCGCCGCGCCACGCCGGCCAGGGCTGCGGCCGGGCCTCGCTCCCTCCGCCCGCCCCCTCCGCTCACCACCACCCCACCCCTACTCACTCCATGCCACTCAACCTCACCCCACCTCGCCCCGCTCCACCCCACCTCGCTCAACCCCGCCTCGCTCAACCCCGCCTCGCCATGCGATTTTGAAACGGATGTTTTCATTTTTGGGCATACATAAGACTTAAGCACTTTTTTTTAAAAAATTCAAAACTGTCAGCAAATTTTTAAAATTAATCGAAATTTTCGAAAATTTTACGAAAATTTCAAAAGACAAAAGTGTTTGGCGTCTTTCTTCAAATACAATATTGAAGAGAATATTCATTATTTAATTACATCTGTTCTTCAAAGGCAGATCTTTAAATACATTTATAACTTTTCAAAAAAAAAACAATAATTATCGCATAATTTTACGTGAAATATAGGTAATTAAAGAAATTTTTCTCAAAAATGGCTCCAATTTTTCTCTTTATTTTTTTAAGTAAAGTATCTACTCTAATAAAAGTGGGGCAAATTCGATTTTCGTTGAATTTCATGTATCTTCAAAAATTTGGAAAGTAACAAATAATGCGTGAAAGTATGTGCTGTTGTAGCTCCAGTACGTGTTTTATATCCATGTAGGATGGGTGAAGTAGGATATAGCTAAGGCAGGATAAAATATTACTTTAAAAAGTTCCAGAGAAAACGTATCCAAATAGCAAAACGTACGAAGGAAACGACATCCGATTCGATCAACATTAAAAAAAGTCATTAAAAGCGCAACTGATAGATAGTTTCTCCTTTGAATCAAACAAATGAACTGAGATTAACTCAGAATTAACATTTGAAGGAAAAATATATACATACACAAGTAGTACCTATATATTTCCATCTGATCGACAACGGATAATTGCCGAAAGAAGAAAGACAGAAAATAAAAGATCGGAAATTAAATAAAAACTAAAAGTTAATAATATTAAGTAACCGTTTCTAAAAACACGAGAAAGTATGTGCTATGGTGTACCGCAAGTTTTAATTATTGAAGTTGCGTATTTCACTATGAGAAATGCTCGTAAAGCATGCGGTATGTAAAGTAGTCGTATAGGCTTTTTAAATTATTAGGTTCCATTGTACATATGATCATCAAATTAAAAGTGTGTACTTTCAAATTGTATTAGAATTTCAGTTTTATATAAACGTTTAGTTTTATATCACATTTTAAAATGTTAATTAAATATCATGTAAATAGATCAATTTGTTGATAATTTTAGCAAATGATTTATTAATACTTTTTAGACTATTCGCTTTTAATCACATATTTAATGGAATAATATGCTTCATTTCAGCGTTGGATAGCTGCCAAATATGTTATTGAACTCGTGCCAAAACAGTATCTCATTTTTGTTCTTCATCTAGGCACATCGAAATTTCACTTGAATATTACGATACACTCCTATCTTGCTTGACATCTAGAAAATTTTGCCTGCTTAATTTTTGAATATTAAAACTCATTTCTTTAGACGTAAGATTTTACAAAAAATTCGAAATGCCATCCTCTGAATTTCCGGGACGCTGCTGGTAATCTTTATCTTGTAAAGAGCTGTTGTGCCAATGTACATCCTTTGAAAGTATTTGTTTAAAAAAAATAGTTTCTCGTACATCACTTCTGTCTTCTCACCAATGGTGACTTGTCGCTAATACAGTGACATAACGTTTCAGAGATATGTCAACTCATTATAAGTGTTGTTTTTAAATATTTTTATTTATGATGGAGATTACGTTACACTAATGCCCGCAACTCGCTTCCTCACTGTTATCTAGCGAGAGCGTTATCTTCGCACAGGGGTCATGATTATCTTCTATGTGTCGTTCCAATTTTAGTATATGTACTACTGAAGTAAGTACGTTATTTAGCCAGTGTGCACTCTTCGTGGGCTATCACTGCACACATAACCCCTGTTCTACCCGGGGGCAGAAGTCCCCAGGGTGGGCACCTATCGCTATCCGCCTTTATCCGCATCCCCCGCCAGCGCACAAGTACGACGAGAGGCTGATATCCGGGTCCCGCCGGAACGCAGTTCGCCCTCACGGCAACATCCCCACTCAATGCCTGGGTCGGGCCGGCCTGCCAGCTCAGTGCTTCTAGCTATGCAGGCTAGTACCGGAGTCCAAACAATGCGCTACTCACGTGCGCCAGAAGCAAGTCCCTCCTCTTTGCCAAGAGTAGCGGTTCACTGCCACGACGAAACAGGTTACCATCCGAACTTAGGTCTGGACAGCTTAGGGACCTCCCTTCCCGTCTTCTCACAGCATACACCTTGAAGCTATTGACGCGAGTCATCAGAACCTAGGCAACCCGACAGGGGGTATCTGGTCCCCGTCGGACTTCTACATGTTGAATGCAGGGCGTCCTTCGTCCAATCCCGTCTAAAGGCGAAGCGCCAGAGGCCAAACTGCTAGGTTACCGGACGAATCTGGCGACACGGCCTACTTCCATCTCGAAGCTAGCGGCCAGAGTATCGCCGTGAAACTCAGGGTTCGGGTGGTTGTCTACATCTCTCCACCAGAAATTGCGTCCACCTATGCAGACGGGGAATCTGGGCAGGGTCAAATCCGTCGCCACCGTCGGGAGAGGAACCCTAGGACCTCCCGGTCAGGGCCCCATCAGTTGATAGGCTGAGCCACCTCAGCGGGTCAGTGGGAGTGGTGTGGGGAGAGGGGCCGGCCGAGTTCACACAAAGCTTCAACAGGGGGAGGGAGGGGTTCAGAAGCTGCCAGGCGTCGCCCGGCAGCCGGGAGAAGCTTTGACCTTTGCTGAGCCAAGCGCTAGAGCAAAACCGGCTGGCAAACTCGGAATTTCATTTTGGAATGCGTTCTCAGTAAAGGATTTCCTTTTTCCTCTGGGGAAAGTCTAATATAAATAGTGAATTTAAAGATGTGATGGAAACTACGCTTATTTCTGATACTACGAAGGTGTAGGAGTGCGCAAGGATTCTAGTTCAAAGGTGATTAGGTTATATTTCCATAGGTTATAACATTAATATTCTGTATTGCCATTCCGGGAACTTTGAGAACGCCCGTCATATAAATTGAGGAATTTGGGAGCTTTCGTAGCCAAACTTTCATTACCACTTCTCCTTTCGAAGAACATATCCCTAATAAGTTTATATAATAAATTATGTTACTGATTAGTTATGGTATATGTATGTCTTTTTATTATTTATTTATTTTAAGTCGCATCATCTTCTGAGATCATTAGCAATTTATGTGTATGAAAGGGGAAAAAGAACTTTACAGCCATGTGCATTGCATTGTATTGCATTACCATCACATTTTTGAACTTGTTAGACTATTTCATTGTATAAATTTCATGCAGTAGTTTACATCCCCTTCAACAAATAAGTTTTTTATAAAAACAATACCTTCCATTACAAAAGAATAGCGTTGGATCGTTTTTTCTTATAGTGAATTACATGGTTGACAAAAAACAGTGTTTGAGCACAGGGGGAGGATCCAGCAGTATTTGGGTTGGGGGCATCATAGATTTTGGTTAAAAAATTAACATGTTACATATTATTAATAACATATATATATATTATATTAATTAATTACATATTATTTTTGTACTCTATATATGATACTGTGCAATACTTTTATTTTCTCGCTACCATTAACGCGGTAGAGAGAAAGTTATGTAATGCTGCGCGAAAAAAAAACGGCGAATTTTCGGCAGAAAAACTTTTATTGCAGAGCCTGGCAACGAAAAAGTGAATAAATTCAGATGCTCTATTTAGAAAAGAATTATCAAACACGTGGTGTAGCCACAATCCATGTTCTGTGGGTCCTCAATATCGAAAAATCGATTGACGGCAAAACGTATGTCCATCCGTCTGTAAACAACGCTAGCGGCTAAACCCTTCATCCGATTTTCTCCAAAATTGATATTCACCAATCGAACTGGATGATGTCGCCGACTCTTGAATTTAAAATTGATGTTTTAATTCTGAGAAGTACTTTTCATGAAGACCCTAGGACATTTCCAAAACTTTCAAAAAAAATTTTGTTTAAATTTTGTTTTGTGTTTGATAGCCTGAAAGACGCTTAACGAAATGGTGCCGGCGTCATGTTGATTTTTGGACGGACGGACGGACGGACACTAGTTTTGAAAGTTTTCCATATGTTGTTCCACTTTATTTACATCGATTTCTCAACGTGATTCTATAAGTATTTAGTTACGGAGATATTTATAATATTTTATTATTGTTTTCTGTGGTTGTCGTTTTTTACTTCTAGGCTGACTATTTCGGTACCAATTATTTCATAATGAAGGAAACCTAAGTAATTATGTTTTATTTATTTAATGTAAATCGCATTTTATTTAAACTATTTGACTGGTTAGTCAGAAAACCAGTTTAAACACTTGAGACTTGCCACTATAAATTTCTATTGTAAGTAATACAGCATAATGAAATTGAATGTGCAATAAGGAATATTAAGAATAAAATTATTGTAATTAGACGCCAAAATTGTTATTGTTTTTTAAAGATATTTAACATCAGATTTACTTCTGCTACTGTCACCTTCATTTTTAGAGAATGAAAGAACTACGATGAATAACCATTTACTCACAACAGAATTTTTACGTTTGTTCATTCTTAACTTCACAATATTTTATCGCAGTTTTGCCAGTTACAATTATACTTCCCTCCTCGGCGGCCACTTTTATAATTGCGTGACTAAATTTGTAATTACGCGTGAACTTACATGCAATGTAAATGCCACCCAACACGCAACACTCGCCCTTTCCTGTCCCTTTCGTGCCAACCTTGCCGCCGCGAATGCTTCTGCAACGAAATATTCATCTCTAGCTTCCGCCTCCGAAGGAGAAGGAAAACGGAAACTTAATACTTCGTGAGTACGGGACGGGACCTCGGTTTGCGGACCAGATAAAATTGTGAAATTATCACACGTGAATCGTGGCTTTGGTACCAAACCGAAATATAAATGTCAAAGTGGGTTTTAAAAAAATCGGTAATTTACGCGAAAAGTGCTTCATTGGCACACGTTTTGTAATTGTTTATTGTTGAGTACATTTTTTATTTTTCTAACAAATTAGTACGAATTTATTGACTGCTTGATTTTGAATTTCTGAAAAGTGGGGGGGGGGGCAGGAGTCCGGACAAGGATGATCGTTGACTGCATTGAAACTTTATATCATTTGTTTCGAGAATCCCTAGCAATATTATATTTCTTTTGAATGTCCTTTTCGTTCTTATGGAAATGACAATTCGTCTTATTAGGTATTTCTTATTCACCTGCCCTTTTATTTACTTCCCTCTCTCAATTAAAGATGTCTTCTTTTGTATTACTCCACCGTTGCACTTTTGTTGTCATTCTGGTTAATTTACGCGAAATGTGCTTCATTTGACACCCTTTTCTAATTCTTTATAGTTGAGTACATTTTTTATTTTAATACAAAATTAGTAAATAGTACTAATAATCACTCTCCAAGTCTGTTCCAGCTTCTCGCGTGTATTCAGTTTTTCCACTTTGTCCGTCGCTTTAGAAAGACGAAGAGGATTAAACCAATCACGAACTGAAACGTGTCCAGCTGTAAGAACGCTCATTGGCAATATATTTTTGACATGAATACATAAAATTATTTTCTATTGGAAGACAAAACTTTACTGGAAGGGATGTAAAAGACGTACGATTAGGGCACGTGACGAAACTTTAAGTCTAAGTGATGTCTCTGAGCAAACATTCGGGTGGGAATTTCTTTCTCAAAGAACTCTTTGGGATTGTCCTAGTGACTTTGTTGCACCATGTCCTTCGCAGAATCGGATCTACGAAGGTTCGATATTAATTTATAGCCCGCGTGGAGATTGGCAGATCTGGAAGCGGCTTTCAGTCAAGTCCTTGAAAATGATGATGGTAATAATAATAATAATGATGATGATGATGATCATGATGACGATGAAGATGTTGATAACGATGTTGATTGAGAACGAAAGGCAAACTACGAACGTATCTAATATTTTGCATAAATTTCTCTCTTTTAAATCTTATCACATAATGCCTGTATTTAAAATGAACCCACCTCAAAAGGAAAAACAAATGTTGTGCAAATATTGCCTATTACTTAAGTACAATCAAAATAAGTTTTAATAATCATTATTAGTTCAACAAAATTTGACTTTGGAAAGCTGAGACTTTAGACACGCATGCCCCTATAATCTTTAAACTACTATTTTCTGTAGAGAGTATTAAATATAGTGTAACCAAATCAATATTTACAGTTTATTTCAAGTATTGAGTCCTTTAAATTCGGTTTTTGTAAAATCATTCGTGAAGATACAATGCTTCGTTCAAACTGAACTTTTCACACATTTTTCTTTACAAATGTCTGTGATAGTTATTGAAAATTCAACCTTGAAATTCCCTGGAGAAGATTTGTATAGGAGCAGAAAATATTAACGAAAAATACTGAAGAAAGTTTAGAATAAAAAGTGCTTGAGCGTGTTTGGGAAATAGCAACATATTGGTATTGTTTTTCGAAAAAACGAATTTGTTCCATTACATTTCGTGACCTATCAAAGTCTAGAAAGAGTATATTAAATTATTTCATTGAGTATTACATACAAAGTGTAGTTAAATGCATAAAACATTTGAAAAAATGGAAACGTAATGTTTTGAGGCGAACTTTCTAGGTTATGAGGGACATTTGCTTTTATTCTCGTCAAGAACTTAAAGAAAAATTAGCAACAATATTTGAGGATGATTTTGAAAATGTTATGAATACGTAATGGGATCTGAAACATGAACATTTGTTTTCTTCAATAGTTGGATAAAAGGAGATTAGATTATAGAAAAATCTTTCTCGGCGACAGAAATGCACAAACAAAACTGTTTACCCAAAGCCAAATTTCTTTCCATAGATTTTTAAACTATTCATTTTTTAGTATTTTAGGAATGAAATGAACAAGCGAAAGAAAAAAATGATAAATGGTAATTTCTCAAGATGTAATTAATTTGAATATTTGATCTAGTAATGAGCTACGCATCGTTCTTCAAATCAATTGCTTTGGCAATTTAAAACACATTTGACTGTGAAATGGACAAATGTATTATAATGTTTCCTATGAAATACAGAATCCATACAAGTCAAAAGACGTAATGCAAACGGTTGAAATTGGAATCCCTCCCCAACGAATTCATCGGACCAGCACTTCCAGATATTAATGTGAATGAACTAACAGCTCTTGCGCCAGGCCAAATATTCTCCCACATACGCCACCAAACCGAGTTATTTTGACTTGTTTTCATTGGACGGTTTGCCGCATGAGGTAACACACAAAATTGAACTAATGCAAACAGTAAGTGTCAGGGGGAACACAGACATTTCTGGTAATGCAAATGTTTAAAAAGCTATTGAAATGAAACGGCTGTTAAACATCAGTTTGTTTTACATATGTTTGTTTTATTCCAAACACAAAATGTGCAACTACATGAAAGGTCTTAACTATTTGTTCGTATAGCACTTGCTACACTAACTAAAATTAATGTGTTAACCGAACAATTTTAAAATATATTTTTTGTGATCTTATATCTTAATAGGAAAAAAAAGATATTAGTGATATTTGTTTAAACTTCAATACGTGTTGAGGTAATAATAAAAATGTATTATCTGCTTGTATGCTTGTATTCTTATCTCTATGTATGCTTTGAATTGGTACTGGGCCGAAAGTTTGTATTAGTAGACTAGTGAACGTAGGTTTTAGTATTTTTCGAAGTTAATTTACATGCAGTATACATCCATGTATCTCAAGCGAAAATTATATTTTAATAACTAAGCGTAATATAATACAGTACGAATTATGTAATATGATACAACAAATAAATTGATCGGGGATATAATATAAAGATTTTCATGACGAAAATTGTGTATCTCCTGTGCTTAGACATCCGTTATAATGTTTCTGTTTGTTTCGATAAAATGTGCATGTTACCTGTTGAATTATCTCATCTTACTTTCACTTCAGAGTACTTACTTCTTTTGGAGTGCGCTTTATTACATCTACCCCACACTCGGCCACAAACTCCAATTCCATTTTACGAGCACCAGTGCAAGCAATTTAGAGCAACTGTGCCTCACTTGCAGGCTAAGTTAAAATAGTTCAAGAAGATTGTTTCCAAAAATAACGGAACATTGGTTAGAAAAATATTTGAAATCATTTATTTGGTATTTGTTGACACAATATTATGCAGAATTAATTATTTTTAAAAATAATTAAAATACAGTAAGTACTTAATGAAAATAACATCAACTAGAAACAATATTGTAAATAACATTTCAAATCCTGCACAGTAAAAGAATCAAAGGATTAATGTGTGTTTATGTTAAAATATGAGATTGAAATTTTTTTGTCTTAATTTTTCCACAATACTCGTACAATAATGATTACAATCTACCTTGATTACAACTCAATTTTTTCGTCTATTTCTCTCTGTTAACAGAACCATCTTGAAGTAATGCACTACTTTTTAAATTTTGATTTGCGGCATCCATTATTTCTTCTGGTATTTCTGTAAAGACCATTTTTCTCTCTATAAGTACCCTCTGTTTTATTATTTTGATTGTATCCTGTTCCATTTTCATTTTTTTCTGTAGTAACTGCATTACTATTGTTTTCTTAATATCTATTAGTAAAGGAATATAAATTAAATATCCAATAACTAGAAACACATTGTACAAAAGTAAATGGATTTCAGTGTCGTAACACTATTGTTTGTAAATAATAATCAAAGACGGCTAGGCGAAAGACAATTGTGAATCGTTACAGATGTATCGCATACGCCATGTTTCGCACATTGTGAAAAAATTAGGTGTTTCGCCCACGGAAAATAAGCAGGAGAAACCGGTTTCACGCACGAAGTGTTAAAAAACATTTTTGTCTCTTTGTTTATTTGTGATTTACAGAAATCACAAACGTCTCTGCGCAATACCAGAGAAGATTCTCTACAATTTATTTATTGTATCAGAGCTTTCGTTTTATGTGTAGTAATATTTTTATTCTACATCAATGAATTTAATATACCAATTTACTTTATTGCTACAACTTTAAACTTTTATTTGTGTTTACTTGTGTACTACTTTAATTTATAAAATAGGACATAAACATTTAAAAGTATTTAGTATCTTAATTTTCTTTCCTTCAATTTTGATAATTTAAAACCCATATGGTCTGATTTATTTATGTTAATTTTTAAAACCCATATCTTATATTCTTCCTTCAATTTCCTCTCACATTATCTGCACCATCATTGTCTCGGACAGTTACAACTTCATATTCAAATAATAAGACATAATCGTAAATTGTCTTTGATAGGTAGCTCCATATCCTCATTTCTTTGTCTAATTATATTGTAGCGATACAGATTTCGTCATACGTTTTGAAACGAAATTCAGCGGACTAAAAATTTGAACAAACAGACTCGGCCACCCTGAGTTCTGTTGGGAAATGAACAGACAGCGTTGCGCGCGCAATCTCGCTTATCGCGACACTCGTTTCCGCCCCCGGCACATTAAGAAAGTCGTTACAAGGGTCAGTCGTCGACAGATTCACTGCAAGACGCACGTGTTCGCATGGCCAGCTGCAGAAATTTCTAGATCGCTCTTGAAATCGACATCCCGGGAATCCCAGAGCGATAAATTCTTTCACGGACAACGCCTGTCTTGTGCAAGCATGTTCTAGAAGGAATAAGAAAATTCTGGACGCTCACAGTGATGCAAAGAGTCGAAACTTCATTCACTACTCCTGTCACAATTGGTTGAAATTAATGCACTGCGCCAGTACCTTTGGCCAATAGCGACGTGACTTTTCTAAGGAGCTGAAGCACACAAGAGAAACGGGAGGGGGTAAAAGTTGACCTAATACAATTTCAACTTACAAAAATCAGAAGACGCAGGGCAGTCGGGGGAGAAACTTCTCTGGGGGGGATATTCTTCGGTCAGAGGCAAGTGCGCCTCTTTCAACTTACAAAATTTCAGAAGGGCCAGAGCATCAGACGGGGCCAGATCATTTAGACGGGGAGCAGTCGGGAGAGAATCTTCTCTGAGGGCGTAACTGTTCGTCGGAGAGAGACCAGTGTACCTCTGAAAAACTTATAATTGTTCGTCGGAAGGAGCCTGAGTATTAGGCTGAGGACAGTTAGGAGAAAAACTTATCTGGGGTGGGAATTATTCGGGCGAATGTGCCTATGTGGGATTTTATTATTTTGCTGCGAGTTTTGAGCGTTGTGCCGGCTGCAGTAGACAGAGAAAATTCTCTGGGGTGGGAATTCGTCGTGAGGCGAATGTTTCTCCGAAGGATTGCTAAACTGTCCGAAGTTGTAATCGACAATCATTATAATGAGAACCAGAGGTACGCATAGTTAATTAC
Organism: Gryllus longicercus; assembly: GCA_038098605.1. Taxonomy (NCBI): domain Eukaryota; kingdom Metazoa; phylum Arthropoda; class Insecta; order Orthoptera; family Gryllidae; genus Gryllus; species Gryllus longicercus. Next base: position 913,914 of record JAZDUA010000132.1, read on the forward strand.
TACGTTCCTGAGATTGAGACCGCCCGTCCGCTCCAAGTCTACCAAGTCTACCAGTCTACCAGTTACTACCAGTCTACCAGTCACTACCAGTTCTCTACCAGTTACTGCCAGTTCTCCCAGACGTCGTTTCAACGCAGCCACGCGCCACCGCCCTTTGGGTGACGCCATCAGACGACCCGACCGCCAGCTGACGGCCCGGGGGGCCATTGACCTCCGCTGAATTTTTTTTGAAGGACGCCCGCCGCCTCCTCGCGCCGCGCCCGTCCCCGGGCGCGCAGAGACCCTTCTTTCCAGGCAGTATTTTTCAATGGGCATTCGTCCCGTGTAAATTTTTTTGTAATGCGGCGCCGCGCTATGGCGCATCGATTTGTAACATTCGTATTTTGCCATTGTAATGTTAATTATAAGTCTTCCTAATTTTAAGCTTTATTCTGAATACTAACTTTTTCATCTTCTTTTTCTATCCACCTAATTTTCAGATTTCTTATTCTATTTACAAGTGTAACTTCCCTGGGGCATTTTAAATTATTTTGCCCAGGAATAAAAGTGATTTTTACCAGTGATCCAAGTGTTTCTTTCATGTTACCAGTATCTGTTTAACAATGCCTTCCATCACCGACTGAGCTAAACAACCGCGCCGCTGACTGGGCGTTCTCTAACGAGACGACCGGTAGTGTTACAATATAAAGCGGTGTCTGGAGGAGAATTGTGGCGACCAGCTGTTCTGATCAGGAGTTTTCTGCGCCGGAACACTGCCTTTATAAACGGGCCATGGACCACGCGCTATTTTTAATTTCTCACTCTTCATACCTCCTTTCTTCTTAGACTCATACACAAATACTGCACTTCCACTCATGTCAGGAGATCAGCTTGAAATTTGTCCTGACTGGAGCGGTGCCCCGCTGGGTCGAGATACCTGGAGGGGAAAATCCTGCAAGAGGACGAGTAGGTCAGCACAGGATCTCGTGTACTGTGCGGCGAAGTACATAACTGTGAAGATGAGAGAGGCATTACACTTACGGGACAATTGACACGGACAATGACATCAGTTGATGCCCTGAGCCATCTTTGCATGTACCTGTGTTCAAAGTTTTCTCTGGATTGGTGCAAGACCATCTACTATAAACGCTTCTTTTAAATGCAAATTTTAATATTTTTTTCTCCTTCCTAAACTCCGGATGAAGGAAACGGTATGCAGTTGGTCTATGCCTTCTCAGATAACGAAAGGTGAAAAGGGGTTGAGCTGAGGAACGAGGGCGAGGGTGAGGGAAAACTGACGATTCCCCAACGACCACCACTGTTGCGGAAATCCCTCCTCCTCCCTCACACGCCCCGTTCCTCTCTCCGTGCGCTGCTGTCGCTGGAAATTGCAGCACCTGGGAGAGTGGAGTGGGCGAGACACACGTTAAAGGATAGGTCGAGTGAAAATGATCACCGCTTCGTTGCTCGAGGACGCGCTCAATTGTTTTATATGGTGAGCGAGGTGCTTCAAGTGACGAAAATAGAAATGCTGCTTCAACGAGTCGGCAACAAATAGAAACAATAATAGAAATTGGACTTCGGAGAAAACGCAAGAGGCGACAGACTGAGAAGTTGGTTCGCGGGTTTAAATTACAATAAATTCAAACTTGCCGAGCATCAGTTAGTCAGTCGGTCCTCTAAGTGTCCAAACTGATTTATAGGAGAAAAAAGACCAATAAAAATATATCCACTGAAAATAAAAATCCATTCTGACAGAAGAATGCAAGTATTTGTTTGTATTAATCAGCCTATTCTTATACAGCACGTAACGAAATAATTCTCGAGAACGTCAAAGGATATGTCATATTTGTTAGATGCGATGATTATGGAACAACAACTTTTTCTATTATTGGTGCAAAGCTAACTGTATTATTATTATTATTATTATTATTATTATTATTATTATTATTAGCCAACTAACATCTCGTTAAGGTAAGGGCCCCCTGTCCTTTGCAGGGAATGATGAATGAAATGATAGGATGTTGATAAGGATAAAAGGACTAGGATGATGGTAGACGTGGGAAGAGACAAAAATTGGGATTCAGCAAAAATGCTAATCCCCCCCCTCCCCAGAAGTGTACTTGCACCTGCTGAAGCAGGATGCATGCGTGGTCCGAGTTGGCCTGTACGCAAAAAAATAGCACTATTAAATTAAGATGAAATACAGTTTTAAGCATATTTTTCCGCCTCTAAAATGTTTAAAATACTTTATTCTTTATCTCACAAAATAATAAAAAAAACTTAATCTACTAGATCTACAATCTGCATCAAAAATGTTTGCTTAAGGAAAAAATTATTTTCAAAAATCCTGGAACACGTTCACGTTTCCTGAAGGGCATTTGGGTATCCTCTTCAACTTAAATAATTACTTCCCCCTTTTAAGTTCACTTTTTTTGAAAATTTTTCTCTACTTATTCACGTATAGTTAACATAAGCTATTCTTTTAAACGACTATTAATATTATTTACCTACTGATGGGCTCTTGCCTACATAATTATTGTAAACCTATATAATTGTTGTAAAAAATTGAAGTCCCTGAAAAATTGTACGATTAAACATGTAGAACATAAATATTTTTAAAAAAATATTTTAATGCAGCACATTTCAGTGGACAGCACGTTTCAGGGGGTGAAGAAGAAAATCAGAAAGGAAAAATATGATTAAAATCTCTAAGGTATTAATACATGTATATATGGAAGTGAAAATTGAACAATGACCAAAAAAAGATAGTATATTACTACAAAGTGCTGAAATGAGATTTCTGAAATCAGTAGCTAGTTATAAGCTAATGCATTGGTATTGTGGTGAGTTTTCGTTGGTATTTACAATGAAATAATGGACTAATGGATATAAGCTAATGGACAAAAAAGAAATTTATAAATTCTCAAAGAACTTGGGGTATGTTATCTTCAAGAGAAAATTAATTATTAGCGAAATTCCTGGACGCAGCACATTGAAAGGATGCCAGACAACCGCCTGGCGAAAATAATTGTACAATACCCCTCAGAAGGACTAAGAAACCCGGGCCGCCCGAAGAAGAGATGGGAACGGAGGCGTAACAGCCAGTACTTTCTCCTTAAGGTTGTGTAGTGGAATAAATAAACCCTATTCACACAAACCGTCCAATAACGTTTCCCTTAACTTTGGCTTTGTAGTCTTAAAAAAATTTCTTCTGCCAACCGGAACATCTGTTAACGCTAGATATTCCACTACACAACTTGAAGTATAATAATAATAATAAATAATAATAATAATAATAATAATAATAATTAATAATAATAATAATAATAATAATAATAATAATAATAATAATAATAATAATAATAATAATAATAATAATAATAATAATAATAATAATAATAATAATAATAATAATAATAATAATAATAATAATAATAATAATAATAATAATAATAATAATAATAATAATAATAATAATAATAATAATAGTATTATTAAGTGGGGGGCATGACTCCAAGCTCCCCCATCTGTAGCTGCCATAGGTTCGCACACCCTCTCTCCCATCTCATAAACGGCTGCTGCACTTGCCTCCACCCGTCTTTCCACGCTCCTTCAGCCCCCTCCTTTCGGCTCCTCCCTGCCTCCCGGGCGGGCGCCCGCCCCGCCCCGCCCCGCCCCGCCCCGCCCCGTCTCGCGCCCACGCCCTGTGCAACTCCCCCGGAACTCCAGGCTAATCACCACGAAAGAGCTCGGGATATTGACCAATTGCACAAGTTTTTGAGCTGGAATCATCACGCGGCCCCCATTAGCGTCGTTAGGGCCCCGGGCGGAGTGGAGCGGAGCGGAGTGGCGGGGCTCGCCGCCACCGGCTGCGCCACCCAGGTCGATACGCCAAGGGCAGGGCGGGCGCCCGCCCCGGGCCGCGTATTTTTAGGGGGTGCGACCGCGAAAAAAAATTCAACAACAATCCACGGTGGAAAAACTCAGCAAAGTAATCTGTGGAAGTTTGCTGCAAAGATCGGGCGTGAGAAGTAAATGATTGTGAGAGGGATAGAAAATGGTTGCAGGTAATTGAGTTGCATTCTTTTACGTGCATATGGTACATATATGATGGAAATATATAAGAAATAATATATTAACGCCGTTCTTAAATTAATAATTAAATTCCGAACAATTTATCACCCTAATTCATAAAGAATTTGCTTTTAACTCTGAGGTTTATTTTGAATGTCTTTTCCCTTTTCTAAATATGATTTTAATGATGTTGATGTTTTGTTTTGCTTTTTTGAGTGAGTGTGTTGGAGAGAATCAGTCAGAGGGTGAACAGTTTGGATTTCTCTAATTAGGAGAAGAATTTCCGAGATCGGTTTGGACTAGCACTTTAATGTGATATTTTGGTTAACCACAATAACTTTAAGCCTCTTCGTTCATTGTTCATTATTTTGTTTCGTTCATCCGGTGTTTCATAAGGAGAAAAAATTATTAAAATTTGCATTTATAAGTAGCGCATATAGATGTTCTCTCATCAGACCAGAGAACACCTCGAACATAGGGAGCCTGTAAAGTTGGTTCAGGGCATCAACTGATGTCACTACAGTGCTTCTGACCGCGTCCTGGGCTTCTAGTCCTGACGGTTGAAGGATTTCCATATTATCTACATAACTAGGTCGTATTCAGCCGCAGTTTGGAGGAAAATTCTAGCAGACGGCTGCTCTGATCAGTATAGTTTTCCTAAATTTCTCCGATCAACACCAGGGAAATACCGGAGAAGTACCGTAACGCACGTCACGCACCGCGCGCGATCTTTCATTCCTGTTTCTTGTCCTTTCGTCTCCCTTTAGTTATACACACACTTACAGGCACTACTCTAACACGCATGTTGGGAGAGCAGTCGGGAGCGTCCAGCTTGCTCCGAATAAGGGCGGTGCCTGCTGGTTGTAGATGCGCGGTTAGGGACAAACCCTGCTACCTGCCGAATAGGTGATTTGAATCCGGTTTCTTCAGGTTAGCAGTTTCAAAAAGAACTTCATAAGAAAAATAGGGGAATATTTATTTAAGATATTATTTAAATACTTCACCTTTTGGCCACTTCACGTTAAATGGTAAAGTAACATTGATTAATGATCTCAAACTGATTATTTTGTAGTTTTAATTTTACCCGTTAGTTTAACCTAAGCGCATTTCACATCACCACAGATAAATATTAATTAGAATATTTTTGTAAAGAATTCAAACGAATAAGTCTTCACCTACATGTTTAGGGAAACAACAAAAATTAAGATCACTTATATTCTTTAAAGATCTCACAAGTATTTGGAAGTTGTTGCTATTTATTAAAAATTATAACTTATTTACGATATTTTGACGTTCCATTCCACATTTTTACAAATAAAAGTAGTTATTATGCTCTGTTACATCAGGGATTGTAATATGGATAATAATACTCACCATCAACACATCCGAAACCAATATATCATTACCACATATTTCAGGATGGTAATGCTAATGAAAATGGGCAAAAAATGATCGAATTCAAAAGAGTTGCATTTCACAATGAGAAATAAATACCTGCAATTTAACGAAGTGGACGCGACGCGCTATTTCCCTGGCGGTTGGCTTCAGAATCTGTGTTTAGCAACTCATCCGCAGATATCCCATATAGGTAATAAATAAAGTCATAACGCTCGATGAATAAATCAGTTCCCCGCCCCGATTTCATTTGCTCGTAAATACGAATGTGCCACTCAATCGTCCTGCACACATTGGACCTACACTCAGCTATCCAAAGCGGATTCAACTGCACGCATACACACGTCAAAAGTGCGTCAAATCACGTCAAAAAAGCGAAGCTAAAAAATTAATAAATGAAATAAAAATCTTAACTGTCGACGGTTTGGCTCAACTGATCTAATAAGAACAGTGGTTACCTTTAATTTCCTATTTCCCTTCATTTATAGCAAAACGCTCTTTTACTTAGATTTAGATTTATTTAGTCAAAAAACAGTAAAAAATGTATGTCACGTATGGGGGAGAAGATAATCTGCGCACGTTTTCTTGAGTTCCAAAATCCCTTCCTATCATTTTAACTATAAATAGTGAAAATAATAGTACAAGTTAAAAATAAATAAATAAAAATTTTAAAAAGCGCGAGCTTAGCTACACTTGAAAAACTAGATATTTTCATTCCCGAGTTATTGAAAACTTATTTGTAACGGTAAACTAACAACAGGTTTGATTTTTTTTACATTGCTAACAAACTAGTTACTCACTTTTACCTCTACTCCTACTACTACAAGCAAAAGGAGAGTTCAACTAAGCGTACGCTTAGTGAAGGTAATTTATGTCCAAAAGTGAAACAAGGGACCATCTCAGTATTTGCTCAAAGAATCAGGGAAACTGAACAAAAACTTGATCGAGATGGAAATTTTGCATAGACCACTTTGCGTCTCTTACAATAAAAATAAATAATAATAATAATAAATAATAATAATAATAATAATAATAATAATAATAATAATAATAATAATAAAATTGTCTTTATTAGTGGCGAGGCTCAGGCCATTAGACCTGCTCTTCCGCCTAACCTCGTTAAAAATATTTACATTATTTCAGATACTGTGAAGAAGATAGAGGGGAGGGGCAGGATCTTAACGCCATTCGTTAATAAAGAGTACGGCATTGGTTAGTGAAAAATAAGCCGGAAAAGGCGCGAGCAGGCAGCAGCGCGGGTGCCTGCCGCGTGTGGCCCAGCTCGCGCGCACTGTGGGGCGCAACGTGCGCGGGCGGCAGTCGCAGCAGGGAAAACAGTGGTGCGCCCGCCAACAGACGGTGTAACGGTTAGCGTATCAGACTGCTAAACCCAAGTTCGCGGGTTCAAACCCGATCGAAGCCGTGGATTTTTAGGGCGCAAAAAAATCCTTCGTACGCCTTTCTTCGGAGGGGAAGTAAAGCCAGCTGTCCCATGTCGGTAGATTTACTGCATGGCACAGATCTTCAAGCCAAAATGAAACCTCTGAGCTAAATTCAAATGTCCTGTTCAAATGCCTCGCCCAAGAAATGCCTCCTTTCTCCACTAGTTGGTGAAAGGAGCGTACCGAAATTTGCGTGGTTGGACGAAAGAACAAGTCTTATGGTCTGTTGCGCCACGTAAAATACGGCATCAATTCAATTCAATTCAATTCAACAGACGAGCCGGGGGCGGAGGAACAGGGCGGCTCCAACGGCGATGGACGCAGGCTGAGGGGGAGCGACAGACGTGGCGCTCGACGAAAGAATGCGGCGAGTTGGGGAATGACCGACGCCCACTGAGCGGGCACGAAAAGAGAACGTCGTCGTGGCTAATAGGAAGTCGGTTGATTGGTGGTTAGAGATTCCGTTCGCGTCAGCTACTGAAGTCATTAGTCCCGTGAGTGTAGTGCAGTAGTTTTTTTTCCTCGGGAAGAGGCGGTAATCTCCCCCCTCTCGATGGCGATAACCGGCGCACCGGATACCGTCGGCTAACTCGGTTGACTCAACCAGGTATCTCCCATCTGCGGGGCATCTCCCTAATCGGGACAAACTCTAGGCTCCAAACGTGTGTGGTAGTGTAATGCATGTTAGTGAGTGTGAGTGTGTGTGTGTGTGTGTCAGTAGGGGATGAGACTAAGACAAGGAAAAAGAAGAAATGATTGCGCCACGGCTATCTATGCCGCACCGCTCCGGCATTCGCCTGGTGTTGAACCACGGAAAACCACGGAAAACCACCGATCTCTCCTCCAGACAGCGGCTGAATTCGACCTAGCTGACAATCTAGTGCCGGAAATCTGCCACTGTCGGGACTCGACCCTAGGACGTCCCGGTCAGAGAGAGTGCAGGGGCATCAGTTGCTGTCCTGAAGGGCCTCTTCAGGTGGGGAGAAAAAGAGAACGTCATGGCTGATCGTGGCCGTCGTGGTCGGGTGTGTCTGGGAGGGGAAGCCAAGCGAGAGGCGAAATTCGTCGCAGGCGGAAGAGAGGGGAGAACGAATGATATCCATACACGAGCCGATTAAAGGCAGTCACATGCGTACGCGAAAGTGCAACCAGCAAGCGCGTGCCGACAAAAATGCCAGGAGCAAATTGAAGAGTACGGAGCGGATGTGTAAAGACGACTTGTAGACGATCCAGGAGCATTAACTGTGTGCGTAAGCAGAGACAAATACTTGGGTGGGAGCCGGAGGAATGACATTTAAATGAGCAGAGTAGAGATAGTCATAGGAAGGTTAGGAAGAGCAGTAACCAAGAGTGACTAAGAGAGGAAGTTCACAACCTAAATAGTGTTTAAATAACTGCCTGGATCAACAGATCGACGGCCAATAGCGAAAAGGACAAGGACATGCCGGTAAAATGTCTTGTGTCATTGGCTCTTGGGAGAGTTCGAACGAATCTTAAACCTTTAATTCAAAATCATTCTCAATTCCCGCGGTCCTTTGGCGCGACTGACGACGTCGTAGCATGCACGTGCGTGAAAGCCAGCGGGCACGCCTTCTAGCGCTGAGACCGGGTTCGATTCGCGGCCGATCTACGTGGAATTTGTGCAGGAGAAAGAGCTATCGGAGGAGTTTCTCGGGGTTGTCTCGTTCCCTCTGTCTCTCATTCCTCTATTGCTTTATCATCAGCACCTCATTATTTCTATCGTCTACTCATTAGATCATTCCCCATAGTTTCTCGTCATCAGCACTTCATCATTATTGCTATCGTCTATACATTAGATCATTTCTCATAGGTCATCATCATCATCAGCAGCAGCACCTCATCATAATTTCTATCGTCTACTTGTTACACCATCCCTCATCGGTCCGGCTGAGGTGGCTCAGAGACCACATTTTCCTTGTTTATGAAGCGACTGTGACCAAGAGATTCTATGATTTGAGTCCCATCGGTGGCGGATTTCGACATATAGCTATATACCTATAGATCAAATGCACTGACTGGAGGAAAATTCATGCAGCTCGCTGCTTTGATCGGTAGTTTTGTGTGGTTTCCCCGATCAATACGAGGCGAGTACTAGAGCCATGCATTAGCAAACGAACCAGGGACTGCACGCGATCTTTTTTCTTAATGCTTGTCCTCTCCTCTCCCTTTCATAAACACACACACTCTTATGCTTACATGCAGTGCACTACCACACATGTTGGGACACCAGACGGACACTGAGAGTTGCTTGCCTTGGCTGGGGCAATGTTCCGCTGGGGAGATACCTGGAGGAAAATCCCCGCAAAATGACATGTAGGTCGGGTCCGTATCTCTTGTTTCAACTGGAAGGAACATCATCCCAACCTTCGCGAAATAACATGATATGCACTTATGGGAATAATGACGAAAGCCATTGACGCGCTCGGAAACTGTAGTCTAACAATCTCTCGTTTCCTCAATATCTTTTACTGTTGAAGGACCCTATTCCTGAATACATAAAAAACATAAGGGTCACAACGACGGCGTTGGCGGCGGCCGTGCCGGGAGATGCGGCTCAATGCACCAACTAATGTTACTGGAGTGCCTCTTATCCGGAGGTCCTAGGTTCGAGTGCCGACAGCGGCAAGATTTTCAACACTAGCTTTGTCAGCTAGGTGGAATTCAGTCGTCTGGAGGAGAATTTTAGCGGCCGATGGATCTGATCGGTAGTTTTCTGTAGTTTCTCTGATCAACACCAGGCGAATGCCAGAACAGTACCTTAACAAGCAAGCCGCGGACTTTCCTTCCTCTTCCTTATCCTATTCTCACCTCTTACACTTACACTAACATGCACTACACTACCACACATGGCGGGAGACCGGTCGTGGGCTTAGAGCTTATCCCAGCTGGGGCGGTGCATCGCTGGTTGGAAATACCTGGTTAGGGGAAAACCCTGCTAGCCGACGGTAGGTTGGCGCTGGATCTCGCCATCCAGCCAGAGATCACCGCCACCTACTGAGGGGGGAAACATGCACTACACTTACGGGACTAGTGACCTTAGCCGTTGACGCGCCCGGAATAACTAACAGTCAGTGAATAACCTTAACGGTTGAATGGCCCTAACCGCGAATACGTAAAAAACAAAGGGGCCGCAACGAGGGCAGGAAGTGCGCTGTAACGGGGCGACGGCATCCAGGGTTGGAGGGGACGACCGCCGCCTTTTCGCGTGGCGCGGAATTCGCTTCCTTTTCCCGCTCCTCTTCTTTCACCGCTTCGCGCCCTCGCCTCTTTCGCTCTCGAACCGACGATCGCCCTCTCGCCTCGCCCTCGCCCTCGCCCTTGGCGAGAGCGCTCGCGAGTAGAATCGGAATGGATGTAGGTCAGCGTCGCGCGCCGCCGCAGCGGCCCCACAATGTGCGGGAACGTGCACCCGCGCCCGCCCCTGGGCGAAGAGATCTAGTCGCTGCGCACCTGCTGAGGAGCACGCAGACGAAGGTTGAGTGTTGGATCGCGGACAAACGGAGGTGCATTTTATCAAGAAGGATAATATAATAATAATAATAATAATAATAATAATAATAATAATAATAATAATAGTAGTAGTAATAATAATAGTAGTAATAATAATAATAGTAATGATAATAATAGTAGTGATAATAATAATAATAATAATAGTAATAATAATAATAGTAATGATAATAATAAACACGTAGAGTCGGCCCCGTGGCGCAGACGGTTGCGGTAGCTGTCGTCTGTGCCGAGGAGGCTGCAGGTTCGAGTCCTGCGTAGACATGGTCGTATTTGTAATTGTCCCTTCACCTATCATCATCATCATAATCATCATCATCCTATCATCTCATAAGTCACACTACAAGGCGTAACAACCTTGTTGTAATCCAAGGATACAGCTGAAAAGCTTATCCTGGAAGAATTACACACGTTAATCGTGTAGCATGGTTAGTAATGGCCTATACGCCAATATAATAATAATAATAATAATAATAATAATAATAATAATAATAATAATAATAATAATAATAATAATAATAATAATAATAATAATAGTAAAAAATAAACACTTAGAAGCAGATCAAATGGTCGAGATTGTTACGGCAGTAGTGCCATAGCGGTCTCCGTACGCCATAGCGGTCTTGTGTAGGTCTGTATGTGTCGTCCTCTCACCCCTTATAATCATAATCATTTCATTTTCCATACTCCTAGGGCTAACAACCCTGGGCGTAAAAAAGGACACAACAGAAATGCTGATCGTCCTTAATAAAAATTCACGTACACAACCCCAGGAAAAAATATAACTGGGCCTTGGTGGGTACAACTGCATGTTCGCGTAGCCTTTAGAAAGGCCAATTCGCCACGAAAAAAAAAACACTTAGAAACTCTCGAGTTAGAAAAACATTCATCAGTAATGCAGAATTAAGAAGTGTCTGTTAGATGTAGTTCTACTCTACTTCCAACGGGTCTGGCAACCCATGGGTGGCTGAGGGAACTTCCAAAAATGATTAATTTACTTCATTACGGCATAAGAAACACAACTCGGTCCCTTAGGAACACGAATGACAATTATTACTATTTGATTATTACGACTCTATTAGTATCATTAGCTGACCCCTGTGAATACATCGCACAAAAGAACTTTAGAAAAGGGACAACAGAAAAGTACATGTGCACTGTACGAAAAATTGAAACTTCCTAAAAATCGTATGAGATTTTGTTCAATTCTTATTGTCTAAGACTACTGAAATGCGGAAGGTTTACAAATTCTGGAACAATAAAATTACCATTCACTGTGAACGCATGTTCAAGCAAAATGTAATGGAAATGGTTTATGTTTACCAAGATATGTACACGCGACTTGTAGTCGGCTATAGCAAGTCATTCTCTTTTCGACCTTAATTTAAAAACGTAATTTATCGTATCACTGAATTTTTTTTTGTAAATGAGCACGTTACAAACGATTGCTGAATATTACTCTTACGTACACTTACTAATATTTGCATTTAAAAACACACAAATTTCGAAATTAAAAACTGTTTTTCTTTGCTTCGGTAACAGCAATCTCGAAGTCACACACGCTTGGGTTAGATCAAAACCTACTTGAAGAATATCTTGACACAACCACGTTCGCAATGCACAAATAACACAAGTTAAGCGTTCATTCAATTAATTGTATGAGTTTTTTATATTGAGTGGTTTTGCAATAAAAACATTTATGAATAGCAAATAATAACACCATCAATAATTTGAAACAAATATCACGAAATTTGGTTGAGTTTAAAGCTCAAACTTCTTTCTAAACCAAAAAGGAAAATTGTTTTAAAAATAAGGATAGTCTCATTTGATGCTGGCAACACTAAATTGTCGAAACCGCGTGATATTTTATAAACAATCTACATTGTTACATATAAATGTAACCCGAAGTTATAAAACTAATAATTGATCTGTAAAACTAAATAGTTATTAAAATAAAATGAAAAATAATATTGATTGGAGATTCATTCCCACAACCTTTCAAGTAAACGAGATAAAAAGCAATTTGTGTTTATTATTTTTATAAAAATGTTTTATTTTATTACCGATATTACTAATTCCAAATACATGTATCAATTGACGTAAAACTAAACAGACTGTTACCATGTGGGAGGTATCAATGGTTTTGCTAGATACTCAGGAACTCGGGAAAAATCTGTGTACAATGAAACAGTTTCGATTTTGACTGAAAAAACAACTATTTGATTCTGTTATTCCACTTATTCTATACTGCGCTCCCCGACTGAATTCTCACTCTCACATAATGCGTCTCTCCTTACGACACAGCTGGCGTCGGGAAGTAAGGAGCTTCAGTATTCCCGTGTGCCCATTCAAACAGCCAATTTTTATTGCACCAGGACCCCATCTATCGCAGCTTTCACAGCAGCATTTTTGATTCTGCAAGCTACTAGTTATTAGTACAGTAATTTTGATTTAATTCATTTTACCCCTTTAAAATTTTTATAACTATCTCTCTTTCCTGAAATTTTGAAAATCACAAAAATACAAATGACGAAAAAGACGTCACTAGGTGATGCAATTTTATTCCTATTAATTTGCAGTTCAAACAACAATCAAACTAATTACACACGCAAGTAAATGTAATGATTCTTCAGGACGTTGCGATTTGGTATTTAGGAAGATCTGCCTCAGGCGCACAAAGGTAGTACGTGACACACTCGGCGCCGCTTCGGGCTGGAGAGTGGATCGATAATGATTTATACGACGTAATAAGAAATCAATTTTACGCCGAACGCAAGGTCGTGGAGCAGAAGAAATAGGAAGATGAAAAAAGATACCATCACCAGGCTGCCTCGCTCACCCTCAGAAAAAAACAATAACCGGTGAAAACATTTCTTCGCCAAGTCGTGTTTACGACCAGAGATAAAGCGAAGGTTTTGTAGCAGAATATTTATCATTACTGTGATAAATATTAAAGTTATCAACGAATATTGGTGTGCCAGATCTCGTAGGTTTGAAAACTGAAGATTCAATAGTAATATTTAAGTTGTAAATATTGCTTTGTGTCAAAACGAACACGTAGACGAGGAGTGAATGATGGCGTGGAGACCTATATATAAAATGAAAGAAGTGGACAACTAACATTTCAATGCTATTGTTTTCTGAATTTCCGAGGAAAAAAGTTACGGAATCAAATTATCAAACTAATTAATCAAATCCTTAATATTTTTTTTTATTTTCTAGAACTGACTTCCGTGTAAGGAAAATACTATATGAAGTGCTTTCTCATACAAAGTATTGAATTTTATAATTTTGATGACCTGACAATTTTGTAGAGCTGTGTTGATAATCTAGAAACGAGGCAAGCAAATGTCGAAGGTTTTTATTAAAATCTCACATAATTCCTTCTTTTTCAAACTTAATGTTTCGATAATATAAATATGTATAATCAATAATCAAGATAATTTTTTGTTGCAACACAATATTATTAAATTTTATTATAATACAATATATTATTTATATTAATAAATAAATCGAAAACAGTACATGAAGTCGTCGGCTTCCGCGGTCAGAGTCATGAGGGTGATTTGGGCTGTCCGGGTGATGCCGCGTCAAACGCTGAGTTGCTGGCGTTTCGAAAACAGTACATTGACAATGATCGGTTTTAAAGGATACTCTTCACATTGCGTAGGGCCACTAGTTGCATTCTAGTTATAATTTAAGCATTTTCAGCGTCTTTCATATTGATAATTGAAATGTCTTTAAATAACTTAAAAGTTTGTTTCAGAAAATGTAAAGCAATCAATTTTGAATTTGAAGTTTTTTTTATTTAAATAAGAAGAGAACACAAAGTTACGTTAAATAACAAGTTTGAACAATATCATATAGTAAGTTTTCTTATTGCACTTTTTTGAAGTAAGAATGAAAAAAGAGAAAAGTATTTTTATTATTCCTTAAAAAATTACATTAAATGTACACTTTGTGGAGCTTGAAATACTTCAAATTATTCATTTTATAATTCACCCCCAGATTACTGAAACACGTATTTTATGAACCAGTGAGAGCAAGATAATGTTCTGCTATATTTGTAGGTGAGATAATGTTTTGAGGTATAACGTCATGTTATTCAAATGAACATTTGTTGAAATAATAATGTATCTTCATGTATTTTTCCACGTTCGATTTCTTCTAAAGAAAAACGTATTTATTATCCTTGAATTTTTTAATACTGATTTAGGAAAATTCTTTGGTCAAGCGATACTTTTCCTTCAAATTATCAACGAAGTGTTGTATTTTATATTAATATAATAAATATTATTTCTTTCTTTTTAGTCCGTTAAATATTACGTAGTGATAATTTAAATTAAAATTAAATAGGCATCAATGATCAAGCATTAAGTAAGTACAAGAATTTGAATCAAAAATGCTTCGAAACACTCTGCAAGTAATTGTACGGAACGGTTACTTTATTGCCTCTGCCATTGAGGTTCCCATGCCGAATCTTCCTACAGGCCTCGCCACCCCCACCTCTAGGCCTTCCTTAGACTGACATGGGAGAGTATTGATTTCAGTCTCGTTACGGTAACGACCGCTGAGTCGAACTACCTGACTACAGGTGCGCTGTCTTGACTCCAGTTAAACAAGTACCCTCGATGGGCAATAAAACACGTACGTTTTCCATTGTGATGATTCTATCTATGGACAATTATTTATGCATCTCAAGTTCACTTAACAGTCGAGGTCATCCGTGTCCACCGTTGCTTCCTCCGTTCACCTCGTGTATTCCCTCTCTCGATTTTAAGTCATCGTCTCGTTTTCGTCCACGCTGGGGCATCGTCTTGCTTCCAGTATAATTTATTTACCATGTTGTTCGCATATTTGTGAGTGGCCGTAGAAAGGATTTTGTATAATTTTTGAATTTTGTTGATGGGTATGTTACGGCTAATGTCGAAATGTGACTATTTCGCGTATTAGTCGATTAATGTTTACTTGATCAAAAACTGTTGGAAAATGTCCGAAGTAGGAACAGCTTGGACACACTTTAGTCTGATGAAGATGACATTAGTTCTCACGCGGTGACGAGCATAGGTGAAATGCATTGACGAGGAATGGCAGACAGTATGTAATAATCAGACTGCTGGTGGGATGTTTCTAAGGCTAGTAAACGACAATGTGTGTAGCTTCGAGTTCCACTTTGTCAGCTGTTAATTTCTTTTTACACGATTCACGTAACCTAACTCAACTTTACTGAATACCTCAGTGAACGCTTTGCTCCGCATTTCCCAGTGAGAACGATGAAGCTGCGGTCGTTGGCCTTCACGATTTGTACGAAACAATTTTGAATCTGCAAACGCGTAAATTTCAACAAATTTTACGATAATTTTTAGACTTTCACCTGGTGCAGACAACAATGAAATGTAGAAACCTGACATTTTTATAAACATTCTAAATTTTTATATGTAAATGTACTTCTTGCAAACACATGAGATGTTTCTTACTCGACAATCACCTTAATGTCAATAGCTCAAGTGCCTAATGTCAACATTAGTCGGACGATGTCCGAAATGATTGTCATTCACAGTTTTATTCATACCGTAAGGATAATGTGGAAATTAATTGGCGAATTAGATATATTTCAGACTTCACCTACAACATATGCATCTTATCGGAACATCACTATCAAAACGCCTAATTTTTTCGGAGACACGAGGCCCTGTCAGACAAAAAATGTCATTGCGTACCCGGAAACTTGCGTTTATAACGTCTCAAACGTTGCTTTTTCTTTGCCTTTCGTCGACTTCCTCAGCCTACCTTCTTGCTAGGAAGAAATACATGTTTCTAAATTTAATAATAGCTTATTTCTAGTTCTTACTTCCCACAAACTACTCTCAGCTATTTCTTTACGAGTAATTCAGCTCTTAATTACGAGTAGGTTTATTAGTATGCTTACACATAACCATAAATCTGCTTGACTGAAATGAAAACAATTTACTCAACCAAGTCTTACGTCAAATTATGACTTATAACCCCAGTTAATTAACTTCGTCCGTCCGTCCTCGTCCCATCCCATTCTATACATTTAGAAATAAGGTTTTGTCATAGTTTCTATCTGAACAAGGGAAATTACTTCTCGGAAATACTTAACAATATATTTATTTATTCGACTCATCGTAAGCTGAAGCTTCTTGACCCAATATACTATAAAACTTGCGCAGTGATAAAGGGAAACTCAACTAAATGTTAGAAACATACGTTGATCTCATTGGGCCGAATGCGCTATTGTGTTTTTATGGCCGCCCAAAATGACTCACCTGTTGAGGCGACCCTGTGTGCAGGGGTCTTACCATTCACCCTCCGTCATACACAGAATTGGCATAGGGCTTCTGTTGGCGATCGATCCAAGTGCAATTTGTGGCGGACAACCCGCGTTCGCTGTCACAATATTAGCGTGAATTTTAAATGCAGCCAGATACCGAAACTATACATCGTCACGCGTCATTGAAACAGATTTCTGAAGCATTTCTTTTTAATATTGCATCTTGTACACCTTGATCGTGTGACTTTTCGTTTCTCAACACTTCTTGCTCTCCATGCAATAAGTCGACCTGCGACTGGTCTGGCTTTTCAAACGACCCGGACACGTGGTTCGTGACGCAAACTGGTGCTTCACAGCACGAGTAAAAACCAGTGCGCCGGAGTAGCCTACCCATCTCTTTCCACCATGGAATCTGCTAAAGAATTCTAAAGAGAAGCTGTGAATAACTACACCGCTTTTCTGGCATAGCATGGATTGTCGTGACTTAATTTACCAGATTGGCGATAATTTAACATATTTTTGTATATGAAATATACATTTTTTAAAAATACAATCCATTCTTTTCATTTAACTTTTACGCCAAAATGTGGAAGAGCTGGGCAAAAGTATTATTAGGTATATTATTAGGCAACACTAGGCTGGTCCCAACCATAGCAGGGGAGGCCGAAAGGCGTTGGAGCGAGAATCGGAGGATAATACTGTAAGTGTCAGTGTAACTGAAAGTATGATGATTGGGACTTTTTTCTGAACAAATATTTCTTGTCAGACATATCAGAACATCTAACTTTTCGACAACCCATAAGCACACATCTCTAAATACCTATATGCGTTAGAACATGTCCCCATTTTCACATAAATTCCCGTATAAAGCGTATAAGGACCGAATTCACAATGGTCACTTCAAATTAGTGTTTCTTAAGTGACCGTGTCTTGTGCACAAATAGCTTTTAATGGGCTCTCAAGTTACTGACTGACCAGTCATCCGTATGCTCCCTTAAGTGTTTCTCATCCTGTCTCCTCTCGGGTTATGATTATGTTCTGACGCGGGGCACACGTCTACAATGGAAAATGTCAATAAGTTTGCAGAATCGTTGGAGTTCTATGATCAACACATTTGCAGCGTACTGCGTAAAGATACATCAGGAACAAAGATTGACTAGAAGCGAACGAACTCAGAAACGCCCAACTTGGATGATCTTTATGTGAAAACAATGGCACGTCGCGTTTGCGATCACTTCAAGTAGCACTAGTTCCGCGTTTACGAGGAGTGTCTACGAAGAACAGGTCTCAATACGTGACCACTTACTTTAAGCAATCGTACAATGCCTAAGAATTCCCTTGGATCTTAAATGATCGGTAATAAAATCGACCATCATTCTCACTCGCACTGGTACTTCAAACATCAGCAATGTGGCCACGCCCCTCTTGGTGGTAGTGAACACTCCCACGCCCGCCCCCGCGTCCGCCATTGCACCGCTCCTCCTCGCCTGTTCGCCCACGCGCCCGCCTCTGCGCCGGCCTCTGCGCCCGCTCACAGCGCCCGCCCCCTACCGCCCGCCATCCGCTCCCCCCCCCCTGCGCTGGCTGTCGCTGCGGGGCTGACCGCCCGAGAGCGACGACGCGCCCGTGCCCAGCTTGCGAGATGCGCCGACGGATTCCGGCCAGAAATCTCAAGCGATCCCCCGCGCTGTATGGGCGAATCAATAGCAGACGGAATCTTACTTGAGAGAAGACAAGATTGGAAGTTTACGGATACTTACTAGTATATTGTTGTGCCTCCGGGGGGTATTTTTATGGTTGTATGGTTTGTTTTTTTTTGTGTTGTGAGAGTTCATTAAAAGAGACATTTTACACAAGATATAGTTGTTTCACTTGTCCTTCCTCGGCAATAAAAATTTACATGAAAATGGCTGGAGAGAAACAACTTTTTAAGACTTTTGTTTCATTAAAATCTAGGTTTAAGTGTTTTCAATCAGAATCGAGTCGCTTTGGCTAATGCAAAGCTGGAAAGGAAGTATAGCATTTCACAGCGTTTGACCTCGGAAAGTGTCTTGAAACACCCCCAAAATGGACAACAATTTGGTATTGAAACTTTTATTTTGGAATTGATCAAATTTGATATTATTCTACTAATATTTTATCGTAAATTAATTAAATCATTTAATATAAATATAAAATAATTTGATATTTTGTGCTCTAACGTATTTGTTCTGTATTTTGTTTATTCGTCTGTTAGTTACTAGAGATGAGCGCTGTCATTGCAATTCATACGACGAAGGATTTTTTTACATTATTAATCGATGCAATTAAATCGATTAAATTTAGACCGGTTAATACATATAAGTAGATCGGTTAAAATGTACGATTATTCAGTTCGGTTATCACAATATTATTTTTAAAATGTCTATTGTTATTAGATTTAATTTTTTAAAATGTGACCACTTTCAGCTCTCCTCAATCCTCTTGATAAGCAACCACTGACAATGTATATTACGTGGCCCATTCTGTGCAATGTGCCTTTGAGTAGCCTCGAGGGCGATGATTGGTTCGCTGGCTATAATAATTAAAATCAAACATCATTAGCCTTCGAGTCGCTCGAACGGAACAATGATCGCTACAGTTTTTATGTTAATTCGGACGAATAATCTATCGGGTAGCAACACCATCTATTATGATCTATCATTGGTGTGCTTATTTACTGGTTGTATAACACTTCGCCATCAAATCGGGTTTCAGTTTCGTCATGTCGAAGAACTACAGTAGTGCTCAATAAAACCACATGACCTAAAGAAAATAGGCATTCTGTATTTTCCTAATCCAATCTGCTGTCAAAACTTGTAATCAAATATTAGTAGAATTTGGTAATCGGATATTTTGTGTGGATTATATGATGTTTCTGATTCCACTACCTTCATAACTCGCCCGCTTTTTGCAAATCAAGTAGTGTATTTTCAGAATTATGTTGCAGATTACAACAGTGAGAAAGGTTTTTTAACACTGCTGTAGTACCCTGGAGAATAAACTCTGTCCCATACGGTATTGCGGGTTCGTCAAGGTTACGAGGAGTGCTATTAGCTCAGTGTTTCGCTGCCCTGAATTGAAGCTCGCTCTCTCACAGTAGGCTAGGCTGCACAAACCCTGCGCGAACGAGGATTTGCATCGTGAAAAGTATGGGACGTTTGTGTGAGTGTGTGTTTCGATGTAACTTTCGGTGAGCGACGGCAACGAATTTTTCACAGCACATTCTTTTTATTGCTCGTGGAGTCGTTAAGAAATTTTGGCCGGACCCCAGGATACATTGGTTATCTATTGTTATTAAAACGAAATTAAATATCTTGTTGAATTAAAACCAAAACAGCAAACAGCAACGTTGACACCTGTGCCAAGGACGTAGTCTCCCAGACCGTCAGGAAGGTTCATCAGACAGCGTCCTGACTACGAACTGAATGACTACCCTACGACTGACATCATCTGCATGTGTGATGCATGTGTTTCTTTACCGCCATGAGATACGAAATTATTAACTTACGTCTACAATGAAAATATATCCTTCTGTAGTTCTGATATGTGATATCAACTTAACCAACTATAAACTATCTATTTCTAAAGTTGATCATGGTCGAAGAAAAGCGAAAGAAAATGAAGGTCTGTACTATATCATTTCATTCCCAGTATGACGTCAATACATTCATGGTACAATAACCGGATCGATATGAAATCTTCCAAAACGTTTCTATTTTTACATCAACAATTAATTTTCTTCATAATTCTGTTCTCAAAATGAATGAAACTTAAACTAAATGAAAACTTTATTCAATTGCCATTTTATCATCAATGGTTTTTACTTCTAGAAATGCAGCTTAACAAAACCACACAAAATTATTTCCAAACGGTGGTAAGCCCCATGTCTGAAGAAGAATTCTCTCGTATAACACTAGAACAAATTAATATTTCATAAAAAAAAGTCCTTATGAATACTGCAAAAACATAGTATAGAATGTACAACGTATTCACAATACAATAGTTCTTTACATATTAAGAATATTATCAAGTTGCTGTCCCATAATTCAATACGAAAATAAATGTTTCCCGCCGAGCGCCTTCTTCCATGGAGCCTTGCTGTCGTATGACGTCAGCTGAGACGCACTGAGTATTAGAATTCATACGGAGTGCGCAGAAGGAGAATAGATACATTAAAATATTTGCAATTTCCAGTCCAAAACCAAACTGTTTTTTGATTTCCTGTGGTTATATAGTTCCTGTTTATCTAACAAAACTGTAGACTACTCTCTCATGGCTGCAGGCTGCGTAACTTGTTTTCAATTTCTGCGCCTATTGAGAATTAGTACTATAGATATTTCTATAACGGATATTGTTAACACAAAGTCATGAAATAATAGATTGTACTACCATGGTAATTTTTTACATCAACATTGTAATAAATTAACATTGTAACATTGTAACAAAAACATTTTAATAAATTATAACAATTTATAACAATGTACTTAATATAATAAAGTAATTTTTGTCTTTGGAAATATTACGTAAGGTTAGAGAATATTTCTTTTGTAATTAGTTTGTAATAATGATTTTTATTTATTTAAAATAAACGAATGATAACACATTTAATCGAAGTTATTTTACTGTACAGATTTTTCTGGATTATTATAGTTGAAATTAATATAAAACAAATATTAGCTGAACAGTTTTATTGAAAAAAATCGCCCATCTTTATAAGAATAATAATCTCTCTTTGGTTTCGATATATACTAATACATGACATTTTTTATAGAGCTGAAAAAGAAATAACTGATTTTCATCCTTGTAATTTAATTAGTGTAATTTTTATGACACGTACTTCTGAATCGAACAGGAACCTAGACATTACATAAATTTGTGTTACCGGAATTTCATATAGTTTGCTTTAATTGCTTGGCTTTTTTAATCTCAGATAATGAATGCAAATTAAAAATCAATAATTCACATTTGAACTGTGAAATTGAAGCTTTTAGGTTCCTCTATGATAAATTCGAAATATCCCTGAATCAAATATGCGAGGCAACCGCACATGTTTTTGACTTAAACAATATTAGGTCTTTTACGATTTTTCATAAGTATTTATTTCTATAAATATTTGTAATGTACGAGTTGGTGTATTGAGCACCGTGTTGTGGGTGACCGGGAGCCCTCTTCTTTGCGAAGTCCCGTCCGAATTATTTTGGTCGCGTCCAGCCGCTCTGCCTGGGGCTCTCCCGCCCGCGCCGCGCCGCACCCTCTCCTCCCCCCCGACGCCACTACACTGTGCCCGGGGCCACCGCCACACCGCCACCGCCACCGCCACCGCCCCCCCCCCTCCACTACCACCACCGCCACCACCGTTCCCACCGCCACCGCCGCAACCACCGCCACCTCCGCTGAATTTGCTGCCGCACCACCTCCACTACCCCCGTCACCCCTCCCCTCCCGTCGCCACCACCGCCATCGCGCCGGGTGCGTTCAATGCCCCGGTGCGCCGGCGCTCCCCCCTCCCCCACCGGCCCCTCTGCCTCCTCCACCCTCTTCAGCGTCGAACCCAGCCCTCTCCGCCCCGCCCCGCCCCCTGCCCGGCGCTGGGCTTATCTTCCCCGGGCGGCTGCGACCGCGGCTCTTCCGGCCTCTACTGCGCCAGCCCCACGCCCCACGCCCCACGCCCTTCGCTTGTCATCACGTCGCCCGGCTCTAAAATAGGGTGGTCGCGAAGATGCACTCACTTCACTGAAATAGGCAGGCAAGAAACGCATTGATTGTAACGCAAATAGACATGCGAAAGATCATTCAAATTTCACTTTCTTTTCTCAAGGACTAACTACGCCCGTGCAAACATTGCGTACGTTGTAAGGAAGGTGAAAATAGCGTCGTACTGGACCCCAACTTCGAAATGAGACAGCCCCTTAACAATATGTTAAAACATATGGGCCCGTCATGGCAGACTTATTGACACGCCAATTTAAGTTTACGTAGCTTTCGAGTGTCTGACCACTGTCGCATGTTATGGGGTGGGGTATTAACTAGAGCTAAATCTCCAAAATGTAACAGAAACTTAAAAATGATCTTATTTTGCAGAATACTACTTTAGAAACTTCTGTAGAATGTTGCATGTCGGTAAGATTATTTTGTAGCATGCAGCATGTTTTAAAGTGGAAAAAGCTTCGCATTGCAACCAACTTCAGCTTGTACTACGAAGTAAGGGGACCTTCTAAAAATGTGACGTTCAAAACTTCCCATTTTTTAGATTAGGTATAAAAACTCAGCTTTTGGCCCCATGGCTCACAAAAAACGGTTTAATGTCGTATAGCCCATCGTTCGCTATCTTAAAAATAAGCTACTTTTTATACGTCAGCTAGCGCAGTTTTCCTCAACCAGGTCTCTCCCACCCGCGGCCCACCGCCCCAACCGGCGCAAGCTCTAAGCTCCCGACATGTATGGTAGTGTAGTGCAAGTAAATGTGGGTAAGCAAGGGGTGAGGTTAGGACAAACAAGAGGAAGGAATTGAACGATTGCCTGTTCCGTGGCCCGTTTGTACGGATACTGCCCCGGAATTCACCTATATTGATCGAAGAAACCACGGACAACTACCGATCAGAGCAGCCGCCCTCTAGAACTGTGCTCTAGATAGCTAGGCCGAGTTCAGTAACTATCTTTCTAATGTCGAAAATCCTGCCACCGTTAGGACTCGTCCTAGGACCTCCCGTTCAGAGGCACTGCAGTGACATCAATATTGATGCCCAGAATCACCTAAGCCTGTAAATAGGCTGACACCTCTCCAATAGAAGTCAAACTAATTTTGGAATGGGATCGAAAATAATAGTCAGGTGTGAGATGGGATTTCTCTAGCCGAAACACGTCTGACCAATGTAAGTATTGACCAAAAGTATTGACCAGTACAGAAAATATGTCAAAAAACAGCTTTTTTCCCGAAATTATTTATTTTTCCCTTTCGGTGAGGGATACACTGCAGTCGCCAATAATAGAAAAGACACTTAGTGTCCAGTCTGCTTCATCTGTTATATTTTACAAATCTGCTTCTCTCGCACTTCAAGATTCGTGACTGTTGTCTCTGAAAACAGGCACAGCTTATTAAAAACATAAATTTAGGTTACTGTTAATTTTAAAACTATTGTATACGTACTATATTATAGTATATACTATAGTACATACAATATAGTATATACAATAATACTATACTCTATATAGTATAGTACTATTGTATTATTAATGGAACTGTCTCGAATATCTTATTACAACACAAAACCATTTCACACAAATTACCCGATTTTACATAATACATTTGAAATAGAGCCACAGCGTAAATATTAATTCACGAGGATGCATGTACCATACAATGTTGTTATTTCAATATTCCAATATAAACCACTACAGTCATCAAACTGAATCTCTGAAATATTTGATCTTGTCAAAATAAGCACATATTTTATCCAAAACTCTTACCACGATAAACAGATTTCTGGCCCTTTTAACTTGCCAATTTGTAAGCACATGAAGACACTAAATGCATAATTTCCTTAATATTCACAAACTTTATTATTTACAAAGTGTTATAAGCCACAATTTGTAGAGAACATTTCAATTAAAGCGTTCGTTTCTGTATAATCTATATTTTTTTAATGTGTGTGATTGAAAAAATATCTTCATTTTTCTGTATTTTTTGATTTTGTGTGCTTCAAAATTCTTTCTCAACATAAAGTTTTGGGAATAGTAGGAAATTAAACGTTTCTGATAGGTAGATTTTCGAGAAAATATTTCCAGTCACTTTTGAGAAAATTTCGTTCGAACATTTTGAAAAATTTACCACTTTTATTCCCATATACTCAACAACTTATGGATCTTTCATCATTAGAGATCCTTTGAAGCTTATGTGATAACAAAGGTATTAATATTAAAATAAATCTAAGAGTGTAATGTAAATGTTAACATGTGAAAGATGTTTCTAAAAAATTGTATTTTTGCAATTTTTGAAAAATTAAAAATACATCAAACTGGAGTTTTTCGTGTTTAATAATAAAAGGATATACACATCGATATAAAAATTCATTTCATTTTTGAAGAAAAATTCGACTTTGTCACCAACATCAATAAATGTGTGGCAATCTCTGTCAACATGCGAACATAAAAATAAAAATATTATTGTTTTAATAAACGGCTCCTTTACGGAATATTCAGAATAGTTGAAACATTAAATTTTTAGGAGCAAGCGAGCTCGCGCCCTCGCAACACGCTTCTCATAACCGGCTCACGTAGCCTTCTGCCTGAACGGAATGCAAAGAAGCACAATAGAACGCACCCCAATGTGTTCCTCGCATCGAGTGAAATGCAACTGGCGCACATGCTGCCGTGGCTGTACTTCTCCAAGCGTTACAAAATGAGACGAGGCCCACCTGCACCGAGGATGAGATTAGCCCACCTGCAAGGACGTATGTAAATGAAATTTAGAAACTAAAGGAAGAAATAAATTCAATTCGTCACTTGCAATATAAGTTGAAAATGCCATAGTTTAAAACTACACTAAATGAAGAATACTGCGTTGTTTTTATGTATGTAAAATTATACTAATTTTGCAGAGTTAATGATATTAATATATGTGAAAAATACATCAAATGTTGTTAATTTGTTAATGTTTTGTTATTTGTTCTTATTATGCATTGAATTACACTGAATACTGAATTTATTGAATAATTGACATGTTCCTTGATGAGCAAGGATATTTTAACAAAATCTAACCTATATACTCGTACGAGCTATATAATGAGCCATTTCTGGAAAGGATATTGTCTATGTATCTTTCCCGTGTCCCATGAAATACACACTCTTCAAAATATGTTTTGCTTGCAGTTTTTGGTAAACAAGATATGAAGCCTGTAATCCGATTTGTTTGATAATTCCTCAAAAACTACCTCTTATGTCACAAACATTTTTTAGAAAATACTTATTTTAAGGAAAATTTTAAAATCTTATCTTAAGGAACTCTTCAAAATAAATAATGAACAATATAAGTTGAGATTAAAAACTTTATCACGCATGTTATTTGACTCAAATTGAACCTTTTACCCATGTAAATAACTTGATACTTCGTGAAAACTAAATTTTACACAAGAGTATCATTCCTTTCTATCCTGTGTTTGTGTAATTGAAGTATTATTCTGGCGTGAATAAACACAGCTCAACTTATGTGATGTTAATCAAGGATCTTAATTTTTTAAAGCGTGATTAATCGTGGAAATTAGGTATATTGTTCGTGGTTGGTTTTAGAAATTTTACGCAATCTTCAGACCTACACATGTGCTCTTACGAGAGGGAATTTTCCTGATTATACACACATGTAGGTAATGATTAGATTTCGGCAATCAGATTCAGAATTCATTCTTATATATGTTTATGTAATAAGCCCACTTAGGTTTTAGACCGGCGCTAGAGAAAAAAATTCTCAATGTGTGTGAACTCAGAGGAAGCCTTAGATAGTCAAAATCGGAGCATAGACCGTACAAACACATCTTTTTGGAGTTGTTTTCCCCCAAGTAGCCATCGTTAGGAGTACAAGCGTGCGTCCATTGCCCTGAGAATTACCCTCTGATTCAGGTCCAATTCCTGGCGGGCGCTCATTTCCTCTCCGGCTCCGGCGCCCGCGATTGCCTCCCCCGCCCTCCCCCTCCACGCCTCTCCTGGCGGCGTCGGCCGGTGCCTCGCCCTGCCCCGCCTCTGCCCCGCCCCTGCCCCGCCCCTGCCCCCCTCTGCCCCGCCCCTGCCCCGCCCCTGCCCCCCTCTGCCCCGCCCCTCGCTCCTCCCCACTTCTAACATTCCCTCCCCTTCCCACTCCGCCCCTCCCCTCCCCGCCCCGCTCAGCCCCGCCCCGCTCAGCCCCGCCCCGCTCAGCCCCGCCCCGCTCAGCCCCGCCCCGCTCAGCCCCGCCCCGCTAAGGCCCGCCCCGCTCAGCCCCGCCCCGCTCAGCCCCGCCCCGCTCAGCCCCGCCCCGCCCAGCCCCGCCCCGCTCAGCCCCGCCCCGCTCAGCTCCGCCCCGCTCAGCCCCGCCCCGCTCAGCCCCGCCCCGCTCAGCCCCGCCTTGGCACCGCCCCGCGCCGGGTAGCGAACTAGGGGCAGCAGCAGGAACCGTGTAATCTGCGACGAGGGCTGGGGCGGGAAGAGGATTGACGAGTGGCGATGTGAGGGTGGATGCAGAGGGGATGGGCTGAGTAAATGAGAGAGAGAAACAAAGAAGAGAGACGGGAATATTAGCGGCTGGGAGAATGAGAAATGGGAGGATAAAAGACGGAGAGGTAACGGGAAAGGACGGAGACGAAGGATGGAATAAAAGATGCAATGATGATAGGCACATAATACGACAATGGGCTGCAGAAAGAAGGGTTGTAGGGTTATGAAGTGCAAGAAGATACGTGGAGGGAAAATGTGGACCGGAGAAATGAGTGGAATGTTGGAACGGAGAGAAGTGGAACGGAAAGTGGAGAGGATGTAGCGGGTGATGAAGGGCACGGCGATGAGAGGCGGGGAGATCGGGGGAGGGAAGACGAGCAGCGACGCGATGTAAAAAGAGGGGGTGAGGGAAGAGAATGGCCAGAAAGGGCAGAGAAGATGTAAGGAAACGGAGAGGGAAAGAAGAGCCGCTGCGGATGAAGCGTAGAGGATGGAGGCCGGCGAGGGGACGGGCCGGGGCTGCACGAGAAGGGGAGTGAGGGTGGGGGCACGAGGGAGGCGCAAGGGGTTCAAAACAGCGAGAAATGGCAAGCGGACGGGGCTTGAGAACTACGTGGGAAATGGGAGTCGCTCCATTATGAGGTGGGGAGGTCGAAACGAGGCGACGCTGAGTGTATGGTACGAAGGAGTGGAGCCGTGTGATGGAGGAAGGGGCAAAGTCCTAGGTCACGTAGACTTTCGGGTGCATTTATTTTCCTTAAGAAACCAGCAATAAACAACTTTCATGTCTATAGTCATTGAAAAGGACATAGTGGAAGGAATGAAAAATAACAAGATACAGAAAGAATAAATTAAAAAGGAAGGAAAAGAAAATGGAAGAATGGCATTAAGGACACTTTTCGGTAGATTGAGTTCTTTTGCAACTTACACCGAGGCGTAAATACAACTACAAATTCACTTACGTAAATAAAACTTTGAAGGAGTTTGCTTGCGAAAGATACGCTATTTATGTTGATTAGATGAAAAATTAGATGATTAGGTAGAAAAGTATACTTTTTAAATAGCGCCAATACGTTCCTTTATGACTTTCTTTAAAGACAAATTTGTGAATAACAACGTTCGTACGGATTAAAATTGTCGGAGAAATTCATTTAAGAGCGATTCTTAAAGCTTTCATATTGTCTTTATCATCATTAATAAATGAATTTAAAGGGAATACAGAGATCAATGCAACTTGAAAACAATTAAACAATCAATGCTGAATTAACAAGTAATTGAAGGAGGTTGGGAGTGATCAACATTGTGAGTTCAAGAGAACCTACGAAAACTTACAATGTCACACATAATAGAGAAAATTGTTTTTGAACTACTCGTATTTCTATTAAGGACCATTTCTGTATGATTTTAAGATGTGTGATTGAACATATATCTTCGATTTTTCGGAAAAAATGATTTTCCACGAGTGTTATTTGAATTTGCCGATAATGAACTTGAAATTCTGGATTCTTAAGCAATGACCAAATTGACTGTTAATCTAGTATTAAAAAACTCTCTCCGTCCTATTCACGTAGCATTTATCTCGTTGTTTTCTTTATCGGAAGAATAAGTAAATATGAGTTTAAGTTTGTCTTGAAAATACATTCCGTAATAGCACAAGCTCAAAAAGTGGAATTGTTGAATTATTTAAGACACGTTCAAAAATTTCATCGCCTCAATCTAAAAGAAGTAAGAACAGTAGAATCCATTAAGAAACGGTTTCATTCTTTAAACGTAAATTTTGAATTTTCGTATTGACTCAGTATGGTTCTCTTAAATTTATGAATCGTAAGTCACGTTATGTAAGATTATGAAATGTGTTATTTTAACCTGGGAAATGAAGTATCTCCTAATATATGAATCGATTTATAATGCAATTCTACACAGAGAAAGTAGATTTTCGATAAAAACTTACTAAAGGGTATACTTTATCTAAATTCCTCTTTGGTAACATTGCGAGGTACTATATTTTCATGCCTTCAGTCTGATTTCCCAGAAAGAAGTTTTAAAAAGTTGAGAAAGTAAGTTGGAAGAAAACAGGAAATCTGTTGAGAGGGGAGAAACGCGGCGATGCGGAGCGGAACCGATAGACACGGAGTGAGAAGGGCCGACGGGAAGCGAGGGGCAGGCAGTGGGTGCGCGGCGGATCGAGCAGGGCGGGGGCAGAGCGAGCGGGGCGGGGTGAGGCGAGACGAAAGGGTGAGCCGAACCGGCGGGACGTGGCGAGAGAAGTGTGGTGGGGTGGAGCGAGCGTGACAGAGAGAGATGACACACAAAGCGGCGAACGGAACGAGTCGAGTAAAGGATATAACAGAAGTCAATGAAGTGGAGTATTCTCCTCAAGTCGATCAAGTGAAGTATCTTTCTGCAAGTCTAACTTGGAGGGTCTCTGTCAATCAACTGGTAGATCTCTCTGAAAGTCGATCAAGAAAGGATCTCTCTGCAAGACGATCAAGTAGAGAATATCTCCGCAAGAACATCAAGTGAACGATCTGTCCTGAAGTGAAGGTAGTCGATAAAGTGGAGGATATGTCTGTCCAAATGGATCAAGTAGAGGATCAGGTTACACAAGTCGATCAATTCAAGGATATGTCTTCACAATTCGATTAAGTTTAGAATATGTCTACGTAAGTTGATCAACTGGAGAAACTGCCTCTGCAAGTCGATCAAGTGGGGATGGGGATGGGCAAGTCGATCATGTGGGGATGGGGATGGGCAAGTCGATCAAGTGGGGATGGGGCTGGGCAAGTCGATCAAGTGGGGCTGGGGCTGGGCATGTCGATCAAGTGGGGATGGGGCTGGGCAAGTCGATCAAGTGGGGATGGGGCTGGGCAAGTCGATCAAGTGGGGATGGGGATGGGCAAGTCGATCAAGTGGGGACGGGGTTGAGCAAGTCAATCAAGTGGGGGACGGGGTTGAGGAAGTCGATCAAGTGGGGGACGGGGTTGGGAAAGTCGATCAAGTGGGGGACGGGGTTGGGAAAGTCGATCAAGTGGGGGACGGGGTTGGGAAAGTCGATCAAGTGGGGGACGGGGTTGGGAAAGTCGATCGAGTGAGGGACGGGGTTGGGAAAGTCGATCAAGTGGGGGACGGGGTTGGGAAAGTCGATCAAGTGGGGGACGGGGTTGGGAAAGTCGATCAAGTGGGGGACGGGGTTGGGCTAGTCGATCAAGTGGGGGACGGGGTTGGGCTAGTCGATCAAGTGGGGGACGGGGTTGGGCTAGTCGATCAAGTGGGGGACGGGGTTGGGCTAGTCGATCAAGTGGGGGACGGGGTTGGGCTAGTCGATCAAGTGGGGGACGGGGTTGGGCTAGTCGATCAAGTGGGGGACGGGGTTGGGCTAGTCGATCAAGTGGGGGACGGGGTTGGGCTAGTCGATCAAGTGGGGGACGGGGTTGGGCTAGTCGATCAAGTGGGGGACGGGGTTGGGCTAGTCGATCAAGTGGGGGACGGGGTTGGGCTAGTCGATCAAGTGGGGGACGGGGTTGGGCTAGTCGATCAAGTGGGCGACGGGGTTGGGCTAGTCGATCAAGTGGGCGACGGGGTTGGGCTAGTCGATCAAGTGGGCGACGGGGTTGGGCTAGTCGATCAAGTGGGCGACGGGGTTGGGCTAGTCGATCAAGTGGGCGACGGGGTTGGGCTAGTCGATCAAGTGGGCGACGGGGTTGGGCTAGTCGATCAAGTGGGCGACGGGGTTGGGCTAGTCGATCAAGTGGGCGACGGGGTTGGGCTAGTCGATCAAGTGGGCGACGGGGTTGGGCTAGTCGATCAAATGGGCGACGGGGTTGGGCTAGTCGATCAAGTGGGCGACGGGGTTGGGCTAGTCGATCAAGTGGGCGACGGGGTTGGGCTAGTCGATCAAGTGGGCGACGGGGTTGGGCTAGTCGATCAAGTGGGCGACGGGGTTGGGCTAGTCGATCAAGTGGGGGACGGGGTTGGGCTAGTCGATCAAGTGGGGGACGGGGTTGGGCTAGTCGATCAAGTGGGGGACGGGGTTGGGCTAGTCGATCAAGTGGGCGTCGGGGTTGGGCTAGTCGATCAAGTGGGCGTCGGGGTTGGGCTAGTCGATCAAGTGGGCGTCGGGGTTGGGCTAGTCGATCAAGTGGGCGTCGGGGTTGGGCTAGTCGATCAAGTGGGGGACGGGGTTGGGCTAGTCGATCAAGTGGGGGACGGGGTTGGGCTAGTCGATCAAGTGGGGGACGGGGTTGGGCTAGTCGATCAAGTGGGGGACGGGGTTGGGCTAGTCGATCAAGTGGGGGACGGGGTTGGGCTAGTCGATCAAGTGGGGGACGGGGTTGGGCTAGTCGATCAAGTGGGGGACGGGGTTGGGCTAGTCGATCAAGTGGGGGACGGGGTTGGGCTAGTCGATCAAGTGGGGGACGGGGTTGGGCTAGTCGATCAAGTGGGGGACGGGGTTGGGCAAGTCGATCAAGTGGGGGACGGGGTTGGGCAAGTCGATCAAGTGGGGGACGGGGTTGGGCAAGTCGATCAATTGGGGGACGGGGTTGGGCAAGTCGATCAATTGGGGGACGGGGTTGGGCAAGTCGATCAAGTGGGGGACGGGGTTGGGCAAGTCGATCAAGTGGGGGACGGGGTTGGGCAAGTCGATCAAGTGGGGGATGGGGTTGGGCAAGTCGATCAAGTGGGGGAGGGATCCGTCCTGGCAAGTCGATCAAGTGGGGGAGGGAATTGTCTGGCAATTCGATCAAGTGGGGGAGGGATTTGTCTGGGCAATTCGATCAAGTGGGGGAGGGATCTGTCTGGGCAAGTCGATCAAGTGGGGGCCGTCTGCGCAAGTCGATGATGTGGAGGATCTCTTTGTTCAAGTCGACGATGTGGAGGATCTCTTTGTTCAAGGCGACGATGTGGAGGATCTCTTTGTTCAAGGCGACGATGTGGAGGATCTCTTTGTTCAAGGCGACGATGTGGAGGATCTCTTTGTTCAAGGCGACGATGCGGAGGATCTCTTTGTTCAAGGCGACGATGCGGAGGATATCTTTGTTCAAGGCGACGATACGGAGGATCTCTTTGTTCAAGTCGACGATGTGGAGGATCTCTTTGTTCAAGTCGACGATGTGGAGGATCTCTTTGTTCAAGTCGACGATGTGGAGGATCTCTTTGTTCAAGTCGACGATGTGGGGGATCTCTTTGTTCAAGTCGACGATGTGGAGGATCTCTTTGTTCAAGTCGACGATGTCTAGTATTTGCCTGCGCGCGTCTGGGTAGGTTTGTGGAGAAATTACTTTGAGAGACGATCAAGTGTACGTGGAATCTTAAGCAAGTGGAGTTTCTCATTAATGTCCGTGATTATGGCAATTTTAAAACTAATGTATGTTAATGTGTCTGCTCCGAATAACATTTTTGAAGTAATAAAAGATAATTGGCTACGATATATTTTCCCAGAATCAAATCTGTTTGTAAAATATCGTGTTAAGTTTTTCAAGATCTTTTCATATGTGAGTGCACTTATCCGTTACGTTTTTACTACATAAATTGATGAAAATGGTAATTCTCTTCAAGTTGTCACATGAAATGTCACTGCTTGTTCTTCAACGTTTTATAGTTAGGAAAATTCAACCCTTACGTTTGAGCCTCATTGCGATGTTTCGGTTTGAGCAACGAAGACAAACCCGTTTCACAGTTATAAAACTATTCCAACTCTATCTCTTGATCTATTCACTCGTGTCTTCTGATATTTGCGGACTCCTAAAGTATTATACTATTATTCTTTTAATGTGTGACATGTGAACCCCAAAATATACTACATTCAATCTCTGGTATGTGGGCTTCTATGACCCCCATGTTCGAATATTTCTTGACTAACATTCAGGTCTCAGAAATGTAGTTAATAAACACATTCTATATTCAAACTTCTTGTCGTGGTAACCAATTGCTGACTGTCAAATCTGCCTGTTCATAAGAGCATGTATTAATTCAATAGTTCTGAAAGACACAATTTTAATCGTTAAGATATAAACCAGAAACAAATGTGTTTGAATGTCTCCTAAAAACAAACACAATAGTCGAATCGATGTCAAACGCGAAACGTGGCATGCTGGGGCGGGACATGACGTGGCGTGGCGGGAAGGACGTGGCTGGACGTGTTCGGTAGCGCTAGGCATGGCAGAAAGGGTTTGGTGGGGTTGGGGTGGCGGAGTATGGCGTGGCGGGGAAGTGCAAGACGGGGAAGGGTGTGGCGGGATGGGTGCAGCAGGGAGGGACGAGAAAGGTGTGGTGGGGTTGGCAGTGGCGTGACGGGGCATAGCGTGTTGGGAAGAGCGTGACGTGGCGGGGAAGGGCGTGGCGGAACGGGCGCGGCTGGGTAAAAAAGAGCGTGGCGAGGCTAAAAGGGCGTGGCATTGGGCGTAGCGGGGCATGACGCGTAGTGGCATATCGGGGCGGGAAACAGCGGGGCTGGGTGTGGCATACCGGGTGGGAACGTGACGTGTTGGGGAAGGGCGTGGCGGGATGTACCATTGGTAGGAAAGCGTGTCGTTGCAGGACAGGAAGGGTGTGGCATTGAGCGTGGCAGAGCATGGCGGTACGTGACATGGGGAGCGAGAAAGGGCGGAAAAGGAAAGGAGTGGCATGTCGGGGAATAGCGTGGCGGGAAGGGTGAAGCGGGGCGGAAATAGCGTGGCGTGAATGGACGTGGTGGGGCGTGGTGCGGCAGGGCGTCACCGGCCGTGGCGGGGGCGCGGCGGGACATGGCATTGCGGGGCGGGAAAGAGCGTGGTAACGCGGGGCATGGGCGGGCGGGAAGGGTGTGGTTGGTCATGGCGTGGCGGGAAGGAGCGTGGCGTTGCGCGGCATGGCAGGGCGGGAGGCGCGTGGCGGGGGCGGGGGCGGGGGCGGGGCGGAGCGCGCAGGCGGTGCCATGTCGTGTGGCCGGGAGGGGGCGCCAGGCATCGCCCGAGGCTCTTCTGGAGTGCGGCGAGCGCCCGCCGACTCGGATGCACTCGCTTCACTCCGCGAGAGAAGTAGTTTGCATTCTCTGCAAACCATAGACGATAACAGAAGGAAGTACTTGAGTTCGTTTGAGAACACTATTCTTTGAAAGCTTTTCTCGTTGAGTTGCACTTGTTATCAGTTTGTTTCAACGGGTTCCTTGAGAAAGTTGAAGAGATGAAATCTTGGTGTTGTTTTTTGTGTAAATGAAATAATGTTAAAAAATTAGAGAACGTGTGTAGATATTAGAATAGTTTACGGTAGAATCGTGGGCTTTTAATATTTTGCTAATTTCTGGAGACGTGCAATTGGAAGGGTCCTGACACTCTCAAAGACAATTGACTTGTAGAACCTTGCATTTAACTAATGTGCGTATCAGCATTTTCACCGTGAATAACTGTAAAATGAAGCAAAGTTATGGTTTTGATGAGGTATCTTTTATCCAGGATTAATTAAAATTGTCAAAAGTAATTATCAAGGGTACAATGTTGTATTAATCTTACAAATGAAAGCTATAAGTTATAAAGGGTTTAAAAATTCGACCATCAATTTTATATAGACATATATACTTAGTGTGAATTGTTTTATACCAATCTCTCTCTGAAGGACAACAAAAATTAAAAGCATACGTAACAATTATCACTAAAATTACTTTCAAAGTTATGAATCTTAACAACAATTTAGTTTAGTCAGTTTACGTGTTTGTCGAAATACATACTACTATTTTAAGCATTGTGTGTGATTTGCTCTGGAATTTTAAAGATGATGGCACATTGCAATGATACAAATGTCACATTCGCAAAATACGCCCAACTCGCTCTCTTTTGGTTTAATGAACATACGATTCTGAGAACTTGTCGAGACAAAACCAAGTTATCAAGTTTCATTGAAAAGAAAAATCATTTCGTATTTAACTTCTTTGAATTGTATAATTAATAATTATTTTGTTTGTTCAGTGCATGTAATGATCTTCATTAGAGTAACATTTCAGAATCTATTCCAACAACTTTAAAATGTAAAACTCCATTGGGCAAATTGACAGTTATGTATATTATAAGCTAAATATGTGTTTAACAACCTAATAATGAAATGAATAGGTATTTAAGTAAAATAATTAGCGTTGAAGAATCAGATGTGTGGAACAATGAAAGTTATAGCAACGATGTAACGATAAATACCTTTCAACATTTCCTTTCAAAAAATAAAGGAACTAAGAAACTTTGAAAATGACAATGATCAATCCACATTTTAATCAAAAAATAGAGTGACAAATAATTATCTGACCGTTCAATGTTTTAAAGTTTAATTATTAACCCATCGTAGTCATTGAATTACATAATAATTCCATTACATTAATAATACATGTTGTTTTATGGAGAAGATATTATGAACGTGCGAATAGGAGCGTAAAGTCCCGAGGAAATCTAAGAACGCTTAGTGTTAGAGTAATCTGACGCCAAAAAACTCGTAAAAGTCTGTCGATTTATACAGAACGTTAAGGCAACATACACATTGAAGCATGAAGTCATTTTTATGGAGAATCAATGAAAAATATTTGTATGCATAGAGAACACAAAAGTAAATTGGCGTCGGGTACATTTTTGTGCGTCGTTCAACAGTTTCATAAACTGCCAATCCTTGGCATTATGAATTATATCGATTTATTTGGTAGTCTGTCTGTACAAATAGCTTTATTTCCATTTCTTTCCAGCTGATACTCTGATAAAAATGCGTTTACAAGTACCAATAGATGCTAGTGTTTACGTTACAAGGAAGGAAATAACTACAGAAATTTAAAAATGCCAAAGAATACTAATATTGGAGCGAAAATTAAAATATAAAACGTAATATAGTAAACGAAGAAACGAAATTTATGGATGGGTTAGTCAATGATTGCTTTAATTTCATCGTTCAAACATTCGATTCAAAGATCTCCGGGAATATCTGATTTTTATGCACAGAAGATCCCTCGTTAATAAATACTTTAAAATTTAAAAATTTAATTACAGGGTGGTCTCTTAGAAAATATGTTCCAAATAATATACAGCAAACTTTTAAACTTTCAATAAATTATTGTATTGTTGTAATATCCTACGTAGTAAAAAGTAAAATTAATTAATTAAATATTATTTTCTTACATTTGTCGGTAAACGCGCTTAGCTCTTTTGTAACCAACCATCTAAATAGCGCTGTAAGAGTGCGTCCGCTAAAAAGCTCCAGAGTCCATTAAAAATATTTTAGATTTTAGGCTTTAGATTTTACCAGTGCTCAAGGTGGTTAGAGCGAGATAAGTGGTATGTTTAACATGCCATTTTTATTGTATTAATGCAAAGATGAGAGGTTCTTCTATGTTCTGGTAGAGTTTGAATCGATTTCACCGTCCAGTCTTTGCGCAACGAGACCGTAAAGTTTGCTGTTTTAACATGGGCTCTTATGGGGACCTGAGAGATCTGACCTGAAATTTTAAAATTGTGAGAAAATTAACTGTTGAACATGCTTCTAAAAACTTTTCTTTTGGTAGCTAGCATCTCGAAGAATTAACATGCGCAATTTGAAGGAAATCTACCGTTTCAAATGGGAGAATTTTGCAAAATTATAAGCCTACATCAGTCCAAAGGGAGACGTTTGCGCGCTTTCTAGAGGGTCGGGACTGTGACGCGCATCTCGGCAACACCGCGCGCTCAACGCGCTTCATTCAAATCGAGTGACAGAGTTCGTACATTCCTCTGGATTTTCTGGGATCAATTATGATATCATCACTCCTGGAGAACATTGCGTTTGATAGTAACCAGATATTCAGAAAACTGGAATTTTATGGATAAAACGTTTAGTGCGATCTGAATGAAATTTTAATTCAATTAATATTCCCAATTACTAACTTTGATACTACTCCCTGAGAAAATGGGTGATCTTGAGACTTTATAGAATTTTTTAAACATTCAGTACAGTATTATTATTTTGTTTTGTGCCGTACGTCAGTTTCTTGCTCCTGAATGATTATTTATTAAATTATTCGAAAATTATTCATATTTTCTTTTTTATGGTGGAGATATGGATTGTCATTGTCTTTTGCACCACCTCAAAGCAACAATCTTTAGCACAGTTCAGCACCTCAAACGGTATTGCTACTGAATGGGCATTGAATTCAGAAAGAAATATACTTCGCAGTGGCTTCAAATGTGTTGCAATGATAAAATACTGCTTTGCTGGTGTTAATAAAATGCTGGGGTTAATAAATAATGTTAATAAAATGCTGGGGTTATGAAATGTTATGGTAACCATTCAATGTATAGGTGAATGCAGAACTGGATTTCTTCCTAGCAAAATTAGGCTTGGGACTACCATCCCCGTGCCCTTTTTTTTAAAATAAATATTAAAAACTTCATAAAATGTTTTTATTTGAATAAGCACTAATCAAATAGTTTACTGAACAACAAAGTTTGATTTTAAAAATAAATTGAATGGAACAATAAGAAACCAAACGTGTATTTGTAAATGATAAATTAAAAAGCAATTTCTACTTTGAAAGCAATTTGTTAATTTACATCTGTACTGGAACAATGATTTATTGTATCATAATTAGTGTTTTTGTAGATTTATTCATAATTAGTTTTAAAGATTTTCCGGAGAGAGTGCCCAGTATAGTTTTGTGCTTGAAGGCCTATAGTATTTAAATCCGCTTGGGCAAATTTAATAATTACATTTATAATTAATAATTACATTTTATTGAAATTGGAAGAGGAAAGATATATCCAGCCTTTGGTAGTTTTAGTATTTTGATAGAAACTCCTTTTCTCTTCAGCACTATATTTTATCTAATTGTTTGCATTTCCTGAACAATAATAATGCATTTTGAATGGTTCTCATCTTATTTTCATAACATTTAAACCTTTTTTCATTTTGAGTGCAACATCAAGACAAACAATTACAAAAGACTATGCCACTTAGAAATCTCTTTTGAAGATTTTATCTCCAACAATGGTATAATTTTTTTATTGAAGGTTTCAATAATACAGCTCTCAGAATTATCTGATGCAGTATTTTCATGTTATCAGCTTTAACTTGATCTGTTCTTTACACAATAATTTACATCTAAATCAATATCATAACATGATATAAAATGTTGTTGAAAACCAGCAAATAGTTTCTATGAATTATATAACCGCACCGCTGGAAGTAATACGGCACATTGCAATTGCTAAAATAGTTCTAAAATTTCAATCAAAACTATTAAAACATTAAAAATTGATAATGAATTTAAATAAGCAAAAATAAAATAGGGTATTAATAGAAAAAAGTATATTGTGATGAGAAGGATAATAAGGAGCAGTAGAAGGCAATGATTACGATGTCTGTCAAGTTAAATATAAAGCTTTATACAATGTTGGAGGGAACCAAACTTTTGATCTTGTTAAGCACTTGAATAATTTAAGGTTTGCCCTACCATTGGTTTAGGTAATTCAAGAAATAAAAATTAGAGAGAAACAAACATTGAAAAAATATTTGAAAACTTTTTATTTCGTAATTTTTCTCGTAATAATGGGGGAATTATTTCGTTTTCTCTCAAATTTCACCTTGGAAATAAATTTTCGCCAATTCGCTTAGATTGCGATATTTACCGCGTGTCGGCCAGGCAACGAACAGTACTCATAGTGATTCAAAACAACGAAAATTTGAAGAAGCATGAGCTCTGTGTAGTCATGCCAATCTCAAGGACATTACGATGTTGCCCAATTTATTATAAACTTTTTGCCCCACTAACACATGTAAAATTTTGGCCATTATTAGCGATCACTGTACAAAAATATATAGATATGTGTCGATAATGTTAGTTTTTATGATTTTACACGTTCTTATTGTGTAATAGTGCTTTTTTATGTTCAATCTTATGCTTCAATTTTTCATTCCGTGGCCACGCGATCCGTTGCTACTAGTTAAGAAACAAGTGAACGGTAGCTCTTTACGTGGATTTAAATATTTTTATTTTACATCTATTAAACTAAATTAATTCGAATAATTAAATGAAACTCAGCATAAAAGTCCCTATTTGGTTTATGTAGGTCCCACAATACCCACTTATCTCGCAAATAATTCTTTTTGAACGTAATAAGGACTCTGTCTACTAGGGAATATTTCGCTCTAACCACCTTAAATCTTTGGATAAATGTGTCCCTTTTGCCCCCCCCCCCCCATGTCCTATTTCGTTCCTTTTGTCCCCCATGTTCTAGTTGTTTTTTTTTGCCCCTTTTTCCGTTTGCCCCCTTGACTAATTTTGTTGTTCCCTTGACTAATTTTGTTGTTCCCTTGTCCCAGTTTTCCCATTGCACCATTGTGTCTCCCTTCACCCATTTTGTTCCATTTGTTTCATCCTCATGGTCTAATTTGCAGTTTTTCCCCATTTTGTTCCTTTCATCTTCTTTTAAAATTGTGTGCATTTTGTCCCCATTGTCCCATTTTGTTCCCATGTCCCCTTCGCCCTTTTCCCGCTTTCTCCCATTCGTCCTTTTGGTCCTTCCGCGTACTACGTTTGTTATTTAGAAACGGTACCAAGACCCTACACTTACAACCTTTGCTACAGAACATCGAGTATGAAGGCAATTCGTAACTTGAGGAAAGAATTAAATATTTATTTTGAATAGCTAGAATAAATAGAAATAATAAAAAAATACGTTGTATGTAACACATCCTCTATTGATCTTTAAGGTGTTGTTACTTAATTACTAAGTATTAATGAATCATAAACGTAAATAGTTGAATGTGTCATTTGAGTAATTTGCTGTTGTGAGTATAATCTTTTCAGAAGGACGCGAAGATGCCTTGGCAATTAATGAAACAATAGTGTATTATATCAAAATACGAAGTAATTCAGATATGAATTTTCACCAATCCCTGAGTTTCAATTTAGTTCAGAATAATGGCTGATTATTGTTGTCGCTTCTCGCGAAATATCGCAGGAGATTAAAGAAAAGAAACGGACGGCGTTCCTTCTTTCATTTGCAAGAAACACCTGCGAAACTCCCTCGACAGCTGTAAAGCAGAAACGAAAATCGGCCCTCGGAGACGGAAACTTAAAGCTTAACTTGAACCTACGACCGCGATGTAGTGAAGTTCTCCCCTCCACTGGCAAGAAAGAGAGAATTATGCAGAAAGTAGTTTATTCTCTCTGTATTGTGAACTTCAAGAAAGTTAGTGTTTCGTGATGAAACCAGCTCGTAATACCGTTTTGCCAAGATCTACAAGCTCTACTTAATTTAACTCATGTTCTTTTTCGGGATGGTAATGTTTTTTGCGCACATCGAGTAAAGTCATGATATTCAGCACTTTTACGAAAGAAAGTTCCTTACGTCTTCCACTATTGTGAAACGTAAACGAAAATTTGCTTCAAAGCTTGTTTTGAAGGTATTGGAAAACTTAGTACACAAAATGTTTCATAAGACACTAGGAGATGAAACTGTACGAGTGTTTAAAAAAACTCATTTTAAAAATCTGAATAGAAGTATGGTTGTACATATTTCATTATATTTTACATTTCCCCAAAAATATTCAGAGTATTAAATAATGTTTAAATACATTTTAAACGTGTCTTCACTAAGAACTTAAATTAATCTGACAATTATTGTTACGTAAAGAGCTACGTGAGAGACACGTGAATAGTACTAATTTTACTCTTACAAATTTTGTATTCTATTTAAAATATCTTCGTCGTTAGTGGTGAACAGAATAGTCAACGCACGTTATTCCGTTAAAACGGGATGAGTTTGACACAATATCATGAGTGAATTGGAACAATAGTTACCTGCATTAAATACTCAAGAAGCCTAAAAAATGTATTGCATTTCAACTGTTATGTGATTGGTTCAAAATGTAGAAATTGTTCAGGAAATATCGCATCTGAGCTAATTAATAAGGTATATACGTAATGCTAAAATAGAAAATGTAAATTCTCTAAATATTTGTTCTATCTTCTTCAAAGAATTTTATAAAATTCAAAATAGATTATCTTTAACTTCCTCTTTATCGTAATGGTGGCGCAGTAATGGCAATGTGGGAGCAAAGATATGAAATGGAAAGCTTAACTGTCGCACAAACGGAGGCCCGGCGTCCAGGCCAGGGGATTTTGGAGTGGGTCAACGCTGGCTGGCGAAAGTCGTGTTCTGGATGAGCGCCAGAGGCCTAAGGCTCCAGCGTTGTCCCCACCCTTGTGAAATACGCAGTAAGAACATCCATTAATAGCAAAAAAAATCTTGAAGTGGTTGATGCACGGTTTTCAGTGGCTAAAGAAAAAATAATTATTTATTGCAGGTAAAACGGTATCTTGCAACATTTATTTGCAGATATTTTTTCATCGGTTTTGAACTCGATGCATGTGATTCAGAGGTAAAACGTATATACACCCTCAAATGAAAATAAGGAATAAAAACAAATTAAAATTACAAATTTCGATTATGCACTACATTAACATACGTTGCTTCTAAGAAAGCTGCGTGCTTCACATCTAAAAGCTGAGGCGTGATTCAATTTCTTCCAAACACTTCAATTTACTTACCAACTCCTTTCTCCTTCAGGAAAAGGAAAAGACAGTTCAATAAAAGAAAAAAAACATTACAGGAACCAGGTTGAATTAGTGCCAAAATTTAAAAAACCGACATAAATATATAAATATTCTTGTCTTGCTCTTACCCTGTGTCGATATTTATTCTGCACTGTAATTATCAGAAGAAAAATGTTAGGACTGATCAGTGAATAACTAGGGTTGCTAAAAGAAGCATGTTCTCTCTCGCCCGTATTTTCTCGCAAAATTACGCGAAAAGTATTCAAGGTTTCGAAAAAATGTGCATGACCTTATATTAAAATATGCCTTTAAGGAACAGATTCATTAAGGGAAAATTATCTATCCTTAATGTTTTAGTAGTAGGAAGACTCCAAAACCATTTTGAACTTTTGCAATTTCTGAAAAAATCCGGTGTTCAACGAACATGAGACCTACACCATTCTCTTAAACGTCCTTTACATTATCCAACAACGTTTAATCAGGAACGGTGGAGCCATTTGTTTGAAAATGTACCAAAGGCTTCATGTGATGTACCCGCCAAAATTAAAAGATCGGTTTAAAATTCAAGGGACCATGACATTAGTCAGATAGATAGGGAAAATCAATTTTGGAGAAAATCGGCTGAAAGGGTTAGCCGCTAGCGTTGTTCACGGACGGACATTTCGTCGTCATTCGATTTTTCGGTATCAAGGTAAATGGTTTCTGGCTACACCTTGTGATGGAGGATTCCCCCCCCTAAATTTAGCTGCTGTATTTATCCACTTTTACGTTACCAGGGCCCTGTAATAAGAGTTTTTCTGACGAAAATTCGCAGTTTTTTCGCGCAGCATTACATAACTTTGTATACTCCGTAGCGACAAAGTAAAAATGAATTCGAACAATATAATATTTCTCCACAACGCTATTGACCTATCTCCAGGAAATAACACGCGAGAGGTGTAGACCCCAACCCCCGTGAAGGCGCCCTTGGGAAGATTTACGCGGCCGCCCCGCGCCGAGCGCTCAAGTTCCAAGGCGCCGCGGCGGCGCGGGAAGCCGTCCAGGTCGCGGATTGCGAGCGGCCGGGATTTGTTGGGCGCGCCGCCCTGGAGGCCCGCCAGAGGCCTCTGGAGCACTGGCGAAGCGTAGGGGGGGGGGCGGTCACATTTCACAATAAATGGCAATGATAATAATAATAATAATAATAATAATAATAATTGTTAATAATAATAATGATAATGACAATAATAATAATAATAATAATGACAATAATAATAATAATAATAATAATAATAATAATAATAATAATAATAATAAAATTTTAAAAGCCCAATATTAGCAACATTTGTAGAAACTAGACATTTTCGTTCCCGAGTTATAGAAAACATATTTGCATCGGTAAACTAACTCTCTTGTAAAAATTCATCTTGTAAAAATTTGTACCAATTCATTTCAAATATTTCTCGCACCTACGATTCGGACCGATCGAAATGAGCACGGAAACTTTCAATACTTATTCTACGATTTCTTAAAATCAATGTACAATGATTATTAAACATATGTACATCACTCTGCATTGATAGCCTGTACAATACACAATGATTGTTCTTACCTAAAAGATCATTAGACTGTATATTTTAGTCTTAAATTGAAACATCTAAATAAGGTGGCGGAGAAATTTTCCTTCGCCCTAGGCGGCTGACTGGGCGACTCGTACGCTGACCGTGGTGGTCAGCCGCTGGTAGCCCGGCCACCTCGCCCCTTCCCGACAAGGCCCGCTCCGCTGCTAGGAAAATATTAGGTCAGATGCCCTGCAGTGACATCAGTTGATGCCCTGAGCTACCTATGCCGCTCACTGACACGGCTAACGTTTCGCACGGTCCTACAGGTCACAGCGAAGCGGAAGCAAGTGGCATCGCCTTCGGCTGGCAGTAGGCGCTCACGGGCTAAGCTAGAGCGGATTTAGTAAGTACTCACCGAATATCACGGAGCACTTTGGTGTTACGGGCGGGAACACCATGATAGGTGCCGTTATCCGCGCGTGGAGATTAGCCAATCTTAACCGGTAGAAGGAAGTGAATGCAACCACCTTAGCAATGGTTTCTGAGAAGACTGGAAGTGATCATGGCGAAAATAGTATTTCCACCATGGAAGAGAAAAAAATACAAGTAACAACTAACGTCAACTTTGAATCCATGAAATCACTCATACATTCCCGGTATGGCTGTAAGGTTTAGGCGCTTCAATCATGATAATAGTTTATGTAATTAGTCTATAATGTTAAGCTTTATTGCATGTGTACATATTTTGAAAACGAGCAATGTTAGCAGCGAAATTTGTACCAATGCAATAAATCAACGTTATAAACGAGTTGCACACGATACTTTTTATATAACAGCATTATAAATTGATAAGAGAATCAAACATAATATTGCAAAACAACGTTTTGTCACGTCTTGGGTATTTGATATCTTTACCTCTACCTGCCTGCGATTCTCTCGCTGCGATTGGGAGAACTTGAAAGTGATGACGCTATCATTCGTGCAGTAAAATGCCAACACGTCG
Source organism: Gryllus longicercus (assembly GCA_038098605.1). NCBI lineage: Eukaryota > Metazoa > Arthropoda > Insecta > Orthoptera > Gryllidae > Gryllus > Gryllus longicercus. The sequence goes on from JAZDUA010000132.1 coordinate 957,913, forward strand.
TCACGTCTTGGGTATTTGATATCTTTACCTCTACCTGCCTGCGATTCTCTCGCTGCGATTGGGAGAACTTGAAAGTGATGACGCTATCATTCGTGCAGTAAAATGCCAACACGTCGTCATTAGCACCGTAACATTTTTGATTATGACAGATTTCTTTCAACAGAACAGATCGTTTATAATGCTGTGGTACAAAAAATAATATTTATATATTTCTCTTATTTCACAGCAAATCAGGATTGTCAGAACTGTTTCTATCTATACGGTATTTAGGTCGGAAATTTCCGCACAGCCCCAATTAATCCCTGGGCGCGAGGCAGGTGGCCGGCGGCGGGGAGAGCGAAGGGTGAAGGGTGAAGGGCGAAGGGCAGGGGGGGTGGAGTGCTCGGCGCCGCGCCCATCGATCACGGGCGCTTGGAGTTCGCCGATTCGGACCCCGCCTCCGCCTTTCAACCGCACCCTCCCCCTGCCCGTCCCCCTGACCCGCCCCCCTGGCCCGCCACGCGTCGGGGGCTCGTTAGTCCGCACGCGAAGATTGATTCGCAGGGCAATCAAACTATGCGCCGAGGAACTCCGCTGTTTGGGCATCTCAGCGCGCGAGCGGGGCCCTCTTCTTCCCCGCTCGCTCCCCGCTTCTCGTCCCGGCTTCCCTCCACGCTTCGCTCCCAGCTTCGCTCCCCGCTGCCCGTCCCCGCTCACGCACGGGCTTTCGTCGCGACCCGGTGCCCTCTGTCTACGTCGCCTTCCTCCCCGTCCGCCCTTGATCTTCCCGTATTTGATCCCCTCCGCCCTCAATCCTCGCAGCCGTCCTTTTACGCTGTAATTCATCTTCAAGCCCCTTTTCCACGCCTCTCCCGATTTTCGTCTCACCTGATACCCCTCCCCAAACCTCTTAGATACTCCAAAATTCCTCCACTCAGTATCTCCATCTCATACGATCCCCGCCTCCTACATCCTGGCATATCCGTTCTCGTTCGTTCCTCGATCACTGTTCATCAGCCTCCGTCTGTGCAGACCCTCCTCCTTGCACTTCCCTCTCCATCGCTATCACATTCCTGGATTCCTTTCCTCTCCGCCCGCGCCCGCCCCCTCCTTATCCTCACCTCCCCTTCTTTACTTCCTTCGTTCTCGTACTCCAACATTGCAGGTCTAACTGGCCACTTTGGAATGTTTGATTCTTCCCCAACCATTTTTTTTCTGTCGCCATTAACCCCCAGCTCATTTGCTTCCTGTCTGTCCGTTTTCCACTTCTGTTCTGGCTAACTTACGATATCAGTCCTTGCAACAGACAATTAAAGACCATTTTGGCGTGATTTTCTGGCATCAGTGCTACGTTGGAACGATGTTCGATTTAATGCAAGTCATGATGCGCAAAATATATTAAACTCGAGAGTGAACTACCATTTATATACGAAGATATAATGCGACTTACCTGCAGTTAATCAAAGTGATATTGATTTGTGTGTACAAGAGAAAATGTGACTTCGTCATTTGTTAACGTACTCTTCTTGTTCATTCTCACACCTCCGCAATGTAGTTTATTTAATATTCATTATTATTGTAACTCAATTTTAAAATATCATTGATCAGAACATTTCTCCTTTGCGCGCGAATAGTTTTTGCATGAGCAATGTCAGCTTTAAACTTTCCACAAACTTTCTTTTTACCACAACAAAATATTTTGTGTTGCATAATTGTTTCAATGCAATTAAAGACTATACGGAACAACAACTGATTTTGGACGACCTTCGCGAAATTCGTCTTGGAGTGAATACGACCACGATTGAATTCACCATACCATCGATAAACACTGGTCCTTGATGGAGCTTCATCGCCAAAAATTGAATTAAGTTCATCCATGCACTGTTGCTGAGCTAATCCACGTCGAAAGTTGTAAAAAATAATCGCACGAAAATGTTCACGATTTAATTCCATTTTTGGGCCAAGATGAATCTTTTAAGTTACTGTAAACAACACAAATAGCGCTCGTATGTCAAAACATTCTGAGTACGTATAATCCAACTCAAAAATCCAACTTTACGATAGGGCTGTCAGTTGCCAGATTGCAACACCAGGGTTGCCAAATCCCGAAACATAAAAGGCAACCTTCGTATAATACTAATGAACGTATTTTTGTTTTATTGTATTTATGTAAATCTTTTATTTCTCTTGAAAAAGTTGTTCAGCTCAAACATATAATTTCGTTTATATAAAAGTATTTATTTATTTGTTCTCAAGATATAAAGTAGTACTTTACTTTTCTAAAATGAAATCGTTAGAGAAAATATTTATTTGAGATTCTTTTCTATTCTTCATTCAAACTTAAAATCGCGTTATAAGTTAATAGCTAATAACAAATAGTCACTTTTCAGTGAGCTAAGTGCTTTCTGAAATCGGATGTTTTGTAGAGCACGATCCAACGATCTTTAATGAAGAAAACCGTAGCTTCACCACCCTCAAGGCGGAGAGCCTGCAGGTCCGCTTGGAACTGCGTACGTGGCGGCCTCGGACGCAATCCCGTAAAGCGGCGAACGACGATGCAACGGACGTGTTTACTTGGCAACGGGCTGTTATACGGTAATGCGTGGCAGGGCGCTTTAGCCTTCGGGATCATTTCACGGAGAGCGCTCCCCACTAAGTGAGGCGGATCACGCGCGCCGAGCGGGGGGCCTCGCGAGGCAAAGCGTCTTCTCCGCCCCCTCCTTTCCTTCCTCCGCCTTCCTTTCCTCCTCAGCGTCATTCTCCTCCACCTCCACCTCTGCATAATCCTCCTCTTCTCTTCCTCCTCCCCCTCCTCTTCCTCCTTCTTTTCTTCCTCCACCTTCCTTTCCTCCTCAGCGTCGTTCCCCTCCTCTTCTCTTTCTCCTCCATTTCTCTGCCTTCTATTCCTCTTCTCTTTCTCCTCCATTTCTCTGCCTCCTCCTCCTCCTTTTCTTCCTCCTATTCTTCCTCCACCGTCTCTTCCTCCACAGGCTCCTTCCTCTCCTCCCCTTTTTTCACTTTCTCCTCTTTCCCTTCCTCCTTTTCCTCTTGTTTGCCTTCTTCCTTTCCTCCTTCTCTGCCTCCGCCTACTCTTCTCCACCTTTTGCCCCTCCTCTTTCTTGTTATGGCTTGGAGCAGCGTTCAGAGATGCGGAGCCAAATGTCCGGGTTCGATTCCCTTTCAAGGTACGATGTGATTTACTGCGTGATTGTGACTTGGCAAGTTTGTGATAACACCACATATATTTAAACCATCTCTGTTTTCGATTTCTCGTGTACTATATACTCTTTACATTGTAAAAACAAATTCAACAGTAAAACTCGAAGTTTTGGACCCGTTACCACAAAAATTATATTTATTGTTCCTACACACTTGTTCCTACAGGTAGCAATGTACTTTCTCTTACACGTTGTGTAGTCAGAATTGACATTTTGGAAGTGCTTGATGATGAAAAATTGTGCAACGCTAGCCCCAAACCATTTCAGATGGTTTTATTTAAAATTTAATTATTTTATTGATCTACCTAAACTGAAGATCTTGTGCGTTTGAAATGGATATTTCGATTTTGGGGGCACGTTACCTGATGCCTCAGTATTTTCTCAAAAATAGCTCAAACTTTTTCTTCAATATTTTTTCCCTTAGCAGCAAAAAAATTAAAAATGGTGATCTCATTTTTGTTAAACTCTCTCTCTTATCGAAAATTGCAAAAATTAGAAAAATGCTACAAAGTACGTGCTTTTGTAAAACCTGTAGTTTCCATTTACTTTATATATCTCATTATCGTTTACCTATCACCTTTCACCAGTAATAGGTACACCTATCAATTTCCATCCAATAGAAGGCAATGGCAAACCATTTCTACAACCATCCACGCGAGAAAGGGCAAAAAGACGTAAAAATTCATAAGTTCTCCCTCGCCTGCGCTCGGGAACATTCTGTTATTACTCTTACCGCTTTTCTTTATTATTTTTTTTGTTCATTGCTCTTCTTTTTTCATCTCTTATTTCCCCCTAACATGGAATAGGCATTTGTACTCTTTCTACGTCAGTCTTTCTGGGTAGTAATTATCCGAGTTACTCAAGGGCTGAAAGAACTTCGGGTCTGTCTGGCATTCCAACAGAGTGTTGTTTGTCGATGGCCCAGAGATTCATTTTATTTTTATTCATAATGTCATTGCCCTTTACATAACTTTGCCATCTTCACAATTAATTTTATTTGCTAGAATTTGCTGAGATTTGATTCTGACTTTCGAGATTCTTAAGTTTGAAACTTGACTATTAGATAGGAATACAAATAGGCGAGGAATGTCATGCAAATCTTCAATAGATTGCAATGCGAGAAAATGTCAAATTCTCCTGTCCACATCCAGAATTATCAATAAAAAGTAGTAAACACAGTATTCGTTTATTAATTCTATTAATACAAACATTCTCACGTATTAACACTCTTAAATTAAACAAGCATTTCAGTCAATCAGTTTAATTGAACTGTCAATACCACGAGTGCTTTGGAAATTGTCGATAAATTCCCGACACGCGGAGTGAGGAGGTGATTTATTTGAGAATTTCCAAAGCGCGAGTGATATTTAATAGGACTATTCCACGAGTGAAATTAGGTCCAACAGAGTTCCAAAATATGCTAAATATTGAAAATAACTGGTAGCGTAAGTTATAATCAGAGTTGTAGCACATACGCTGTTTATTGGACATCGACATAGCGATCGATTTAAACACCTCCTAAGATAGATGAGTCACAGTTTATCATTGGTCAGTAGGTCGAAGTGGTAAGAAAAAATTGATAGAAAAAGTGATACTTTTTTGAGATACACCTGATTGGGTAATTTTGAATGTATAGTTAAAAACTATTGGTTTTAATTTCATAAGTGGAATAGTCAGAAATACGAGTAATAACCATTGGAAACGATAAAAATTTTTGTACAATTTTTATTATTTATGCAGCTTTTTAATGTAATTATAAAATAATTAAGTTCCATGATCAAAAAGCGTTTACACACAGCACTATAATTAAAGGGCAAACGTAAATAGGTCGTGGCCTATTGTCTGATCTATAACATCGACATTGGAAATATCAACACTTCTGATACAATGGTATTCAGGAGTATTTTGTTTTCAAATAGATATCGTTAAAATATCCTCAGTCTATCATCAGAGAAGACAGGTTGGCGGTTCACAAAAATGTGTTGGAGGGGGGGGGGGGGGGGCAGTTGTCTGAGTGAACGAACACAGATGTCCACAAGGCACCCTGAGTACTACAAGGCAAGCAAGATCTTCATTGCCTACACTGCCAGGCATGTATTTCAATATCTCTGCATGTAGGTGATTACCTCGTTCAAATACGTAATACATAAAACGGTTGGCAAATTTCCTCCAGGTCTGCCAGGTCTTCAGGTCTGAATCATTATTGCGTATGAGCGGGGCAAAGACATAATTGTGCGAATGATGACGGGTTTTGACGAACGAAACACCTTCCGCGAACAACAATAGTAAATATACCAAGTGAAATTATAATAAGTGAAAAAATACGTATACCAAGTTCACAAAGTCCACATATGGTGGATTCGGCACATATAAGAAATAATAAATATCTGACAAAAAGAGTATTTTAAATGTTATCAAATATGAGTGCTTTGATGTTCCAAATAGATAAATATTACGGTAATCGAATTTAATGACTTCTTGTTGACTGCTTCTGTCAGGACTCACATCACGTCCTGCAGTCTCGGAGTCTTTTTGGCAGCACTGCTGAGAAATAATCCAAGTTAAAAACTCCTAATTGATTTTGCTATACAGTGATCTATTTATCCGAGGATTTTTACATAAAACAGGTACTAGGAAGACTTTTCTTTTGCCACTTTAGTTTTCCTTCTACGACACTTACAGGAATGGCTTGCAGTTGTTCACTTCATTCAAGACCTTCACTTGTCAAAGATTTTCTGTATAAATATGGGATGGGCTATTATTCGATCCTAGGAAAGGAAATCGCCTGCAATTATTTAGGGAAAACCTAGGAAATTCCAACCAGAACTGCGTATTTCTTCTCCGGACAATGGGCGAATTCGACCACTGTCTGTGTTGAATAACGTCGACAATTGTGCTTCCGCCAACGATTCTACGACTTTCCGATCTACGAAGCTGCAGTTAAGGAGTGAAAATTGCAGTTAACTCGTCACACAGAGTTCATCGGAATGTTACAAGGTCAGCATCTCATGCCGGTGTCATGAATAGAAGCTAGGAGAGTGCCCCGGACCTCCTGGACGAGATTTCAATTACGTGACTGGAAATTGCACACGAAAATGCAATTAACATAACACCCAGAACCCATCGAGGTGTGCAACAGGGTCATTATTTCGAGATGGAGTTGTGCATAGAACCTAGGAGATTGTCTATGATGTCCCGGTCTTCGAGGCTTCAGTGAGGGATTCGCAACTACGTACGATTTTACACCTAAGAAATCTAGTCTCCTCTTTAAAGCCTAATACATTACTCCTACTAGACTTCTTGCATCAGGGCAGAATCGCACCTTGCAACGAAAACTTGGACCGCCCGCAACAGCGCTTCGACCCCTTGCGGAGTGGCGGAAGGGACGGTGTGGCGGCAGCGGCGGGGCGGTGGTGGGGGTGGGGGCAGCGATAGGGGCGGCGGCGACCGGTTCGGGGGCGAAGGCTGTTACGGTGGCGTTGTGGCGGCGGCGGCGGCGGCGGCGGCGGCGGCGGCGGCGGCGGCGGCGGCGGCGGCGGCGGCGGCGGCGGCGGCGGCGGCGGCGGCGGCGGCGGCGGCGGCGGCGGCGGCGGCGGCGGCGGCGGCGGCGGCGGCGGCGGCGGCGGCGGCGGTGGCGATCGAGTTTGAGGGGATCCGTGGGCAGCGGGGACGGGGCCTGCGGAGATGGGCCCGAGAGCGAGACGAAGCGAGACGAAGCGAGACGAAGCGAGACGAAGCGAGCAGCGAGTTGGGCGGCCCGCGATAACATTCAGCCATTCATCTTCCCGGGAAGAACCCGCGCCACGTGCCGTTTCTTCACAACCGCTCCCCGCCGCTCAGCTCGCCGGACAAGAATTAAGATCCCGCTCATCTTGTTAGTCGAGAGTCGTAGCATTATGCACATTCAGTCAATCTGTAGGGGTTTACGTTTCAAGGCGCTGTTACTGATGATTTATAATTAAAGGTACGTACAGAGTGACGTAGTACATGAATATTACTGTTTCGGTAGGTAATGAGGCGTTTATTGCGTCAGTATTTCTGAACGAGAATGTAACCATTTTCTTAAATGGAAAATAAACAAACAATCAAATAAAAAAGCATAGGTATCGAAGATAACTTTCGCGTTTGTCGTCCCCTTGACAGACATGTGATCCCAGTGCTGGTTTGCCGTAGGCCTCCATTGACGGAAAAATGTTACGGTTATCTTAAAGGGAAAATTATTATGAGATATGCTTGTGGGCGAGAATTTATTAGTGGTCGTATGGAAAGCCAATCTCGCCACAATCATGTGATGAAATGTCCATGCTTTACCCAGGACTTCAATCCGCATCTTTCGGCTACGTGTAGTTGAACATAGCTCCAACTCTATATGACTCCAAAACTTAAAATTCTCAACTTAATATCATGTATTTTATTCAATGCAATACTTGCAATTTGATACATAGAATGTTACCTGAATTGATTACTTTATACCCATTTACACACACTAGATTACTTTTACCCAACCTGTTTATTTTTAAAATTTCCCCGTCGCATTTCACGAATATGCCCAATCTTCGAGACCTTCTGCGATTTCTGAAATATCGCTTTATAATCTTAACAGAGCCCTAAAAGGAAGACATTTTGCGCTTATTACCAAACTAATGCTTTGCCGTTATCTCTTCCAGAAAGGGTAACGCAAAACCCCAAACACATCTCCTCTCCTCTTCTCTGTTCTGTGTCTTGCGGGGAACAATAGACGCACATTCTGCGTTTAATACCAATAATTTGCGAGTTCCCGGCGAGTGCTCCAGCGCGTTTATGAGCTGCTACCAAGCGCGAGGGCGTGGATAACCCCGAGCGTCGCCGCCTCCTCGACCCTCTGCGCCGAGGACGCAGGGGGGTTGCGGTAACTACTCAGAGCATTAGTCCTCTAAATGTAGTTGCTTGTTATATCCCGGGGACGATGTTTCTCCCCTTCCCCAAGAATGTGAAATTCGGCAGCGATCTATACGCCAGCTTGCGGGTATTCCCGCTACAGGTATCTCCTCCAGCAGGGTTTGCCTTTCTATACGAATCTCCCAAATCGGGATAAAACTGTAAGTTCCCAACTGATATCCCGACATGTGTGGTAGTGTAGTGCAAAAAGTGTGTGTGCGTGCGTGCGTGTGTGCGCGCGCGCGTGTGTGCGTGCGTGTGCTAGCGCGCGTGCGTGCGTGTGTGTGCGTGCGTGTATGCGTGTTTGTAAATGGAGAGGTTAGGTCCAGGGCGGGCGGAGGAGGTGCGTTTCATTTCGCCGGCCCTGGTTAGAGCAAGGACAACGAAGGGAAGATTGCGGACCTGTTTCGTGGCCTGTTTGTTAATTACAGCTCCGGCATTCACCTAATATTGATAAGAAAAAACACGAAAAACTACCGATCAGATCAGTCAGTCGATTTTATGGACTATTAATGTATTTTTCCACTTGGATTGTCTAAAGTAAAATTTTACAAAACTGGGATCCATGCCGTAATAACGGTTGTTACAATACAAGTATTCTATATTCATAGCCCACTATTAACAACTACAATCAGTTTCGTATTAAATTTAATAATCCATGACTTCCTATTAACTTATTAATATTCCGTCACATTTTGCAGAATTTAAGCGAAAATCATTTCTATTGGAATTTGATAATGTGGATGAAACGTATGATGTTCGTGTCGCATCATCTCAATACAATAATTGGCCTAGCGGCCTCCTTTCAAAAATTTTCCAACCCTCAATATATATTGTATTTTAAGTTTTAAATGGATGTATAAAATGTCGAGGCTAATTAAATTGGTTGAAATTATAAGCGGTAGAGAATCAGTCGCATGTGACGAGTTGATGATTAACAATATCGCTAATGTGATCTCAAAGGAAAGAGGCGTGTTTAATATTTGGCTAAAAATTATTCCCCTCTGCAATGGAACTCTAAACGTCTATTCGCCGCCAGGGTTTGTGTTGATGGGAGTCGTTTCTTTCCTACATTCTCCGAGATACTCTTCCGCAGTTCGCCAAGTGGCAGCTTTGCCATTATTCAGCAGCCTCACGTCGGCTGTTCCAGCTGCCGTTGTTTCGACACCGCCCTTCCTCGACGTAGACATCACATTGCCCTGTCACTCCGTTGCGTTTTCTTTCAGATCGTGACCTTAACTCTTTGGCTGAGCTCCCTTCACTTCGCCGTAATTCAATCACTCTATCACCCTCCATCTCACAGTCTTCTATCCGATCTGATAACCCACCACTTCTTACTCCGTCATCTTACAGCCAGACAAATCTTACTCTGTTCTCTCACGCAGTATCTTGCTCAGATTTTCTCATCTACGTACTTCTTTTCATTGCGTCTTTTTTATCTGGTTCTGTTATTTGTATCCATTTTCACCTCAAACATTCGTTTTCTATCAATTACTGCCATCGATGTAATATATCTCTTCAGTATCTCTTTCCGCCTACTTCCTAACCCCCTTACATCCCCTCGTCTGGTTCTACACCTTCACTCTTGCCTCCCCTTCATCCCTTCCCGTGTGGTCGGTACCTGTGGATCGCGCGAGTGAAGCGTGTCAAATTTACGGAATCAATTTGGTGATTGTTTTGCTAGCTTAATTCGACTACCTTAACATGAACAACTTTTTCAATCACCACCCATTATACAGCGCCCTCTACATGTGCTCCATGTGCTTTAGCAGTTGATCATTCCGCGTCCTCCCCGCGGCCTCGTTGTGCGTGCAGTCGCCGCCTGTGACCTCATCGCGGCTGTCTGAAGCCTGCAACCTCAGAGCGCACGAACTTTCTCCCTCCGCCCCCGCCGGCGCCGGCAGAAGCGCCGTGAGCGCGCACCCCCATTCAAAGCGGCGTTATCTCCCTGCGCCGAGGCGCCGTGCACCACGCCCCGCCCCTCCCCTCCCTGCCCCTCCTCACACAGCAACCCCTGCCCCGCTCCACCTCTCCCAGCCCCTCCCTGCCTCTCCTTACACCGCAACCCCTGCCCCGCTCCACCTCTCCCAGCCCCTCCTCGCCCCTCCATACCCCGTCCCACCGAGGCCCCCGCCCCTCTCCGCCCTCCCCTCTCCCTCTCCTCGCCCCTCTCTTTCCCCTTCCTGCCTCCCTCGCCCCGCCCCGCTTCTCCCAGTCCCTCACCCCCAACCCCTCCCTACCCCTCCTTCCCAGCTCCCCGCCCTCCTCTCCCCTCCCCACCACAACCCTCCCCCACCCCGCCTCGACCCGCCCCGACCCGCTCCTTCCCGCTCCCTTCCCTGTCCAGCCCTTCCCAGTCCCTCCCTGCCCCACACTTCTTCGCCCCTGCCCGCCCCGTCCCAGCTCAGCGTGTGCATACCGTAGCCCTCATGCGGAAAGCAGAATTTGCAAAACGCCACCTTGAGAAAAAAGGTGAACCCGAGCATTTAAAGCGTATTTATGTCTAAAAAATCAGAACCCTAAAAAAGAGTTGCAGTTCATATGTTATCCCTCCCAGGTGCTAGAAAAGATGGCAGTTTTATAAGTTACTATCTACACCGAACTTCGTAAATTGATACTGCTGGAGAGGAAATTATCCTTCAGGAGTGAATCTAACGGATGATATGAGGAAAGGTGTCTTCCGGGATGGAAGTTATGTACCTTATATCGCAATCTCCAAAACGAGACCTTTTTAACATTGTTAGATTTTCAAATGATTCATCACTCTGAACCTTGGGTTACCGAAAAGATTAGGTTTTAAATTCCATTATGAACCAACGTAAACTTTTGTAACAATGATTTCTGATAAATGCAGAATGTTTCAATTGTTCAACTAATGCGTAATCAACTAATATGCTACTCTTCCTTTGAAACGTCTGGTTCCCAGCTGACTATTTATAGGACTTCCCCTCAAAGCACCTTCTTGGATTTTTGAGATTGGTTGGTTGTTAGTGATTCCGGGCACGTCACCTTACGTGATCATTAGTCCCGTAAGTGTAGTGCATGTTTTCATCTCTGAAGGTGACAGTGATCTTCCCCCGCTGGATGGCAAGAACCGACGCAGACCTTACAAAAATGTTCCAATCTTCCTTACAGAAATTTTTTGTTGTAATTTTTTTATTTGCTTCTGATCATGGCTCGTGCCTCATTTTGAAGCGCTGCGCGCTGCTTCTCGCCAGCCATTCCAAGAGGCACGCGCGAAGTTCGACCGTCAGCGTGTCTGCGGCGAGGCGGCAGCGCGCGGCCTGGAAGGCCGGCCCGTTGGCGCTGAAAGCGAGCCTCGCGTCCCGGAAAGAGGACACCTCCGCTCGATAAAATCTATTAGGCTCTCGCAAACAGTTCTAACGAGCTGTAAGGCAGAGCACGCGCCAGCTTATTTTTGGAAGGCTTCTTTCTTTTTTTTGGGGGGGGGGGGGCTACTCCACCCTTGGGGTGTGTTCAGAAAGAAGATTGGCAGGAAAGAAATCTCAAAATTTCAGATAAAATGTGTAATTATTTTTAATAAAAATATAAACTTTGCAGTTGCTAGATATTTTAGAAATATTGATAACATGATTTTTTGGGAAAGCTTCAGCACATAGCTAATTTTTGAATTGTAAAACAAATCAAAGGTATATATTTTCTGTATTGTAGTGGAAATGACGTTTTATTCTTATTATTTTACCTCCTTCTTTGTTGAATTCTATTGCTCTGAAATGAGTAGAACAATCTGGAAAAGAACGGGAAAAGTCTTAAATGAGATCTTATTGATTAAACAGTTGTCTCAGAACCAATGTTAAAAACTTCTAGAGTATGCACAATGGTCTAAAATGATTACTTTCTGCAAATGAACATAGAGTAGGAAATATATAACGGAGTTCCGCGATGTGTATCTCACTGTTAGGATACTCCGTATGTAAAGTTGTTTGTTAAATGAAATGTCCTTCTCTGCATAAGAACGCGGCCAGCCAAACGCCTGCTAGGGAGTTAGGAGTTAGGAGACAGTCAGGAGCATATTTGTTTCGTAATTCTTAAAATATCCTGAATTCAAAGCACACTGAAGAGCGAAAAAACTAGTACACCTGCATAATATCATGTAGGATCCCCGCGAGCACGCACAAGTGCTGCAACATGAAATGGCGCGGACTCGACAAATGTCTGAAAGCTGGAGGTAACTGACATCTTGAATACTGCAGGGTTGTCCAGAAACTCGTAAGTGTACGAGGGGGTGATCTCTTCTGAACAGCACGTTGCAAGGCAGCCTAGGTATGCTCAATAATGTTCAGTCTGGGATTATCGTGGCCATTGGAAGTGTTTAAATTCAGAAGAGTGTTTCTGGAGCCACTCTGTTGCAATTCTGGACTGTCGAGATGCCCAATGGACATGCATGAGTACACGTGATAAGGCAGGATACTTGCGTATGTGTCACCTGTCAGAATCGTATCTAGACGTATCAGGGGTCCCATATCACGCCAACTGTATACCCCCATACCATCACAGAACCTCTACCAGCTTGAACTGTCCCCTGTTGACATGCAAGATCTATGGATTCATGGAGTTGTCTCATGTCAAAACGCGTCAGACCAGGCGACGAGTTTTCAGGATTCAACAGTTTCGGTGTTGGGCTCAGGTGAGGCGTAAAGCTTTGTATCGTGCAGTCATCAAGGATACACGAGTGGATCTTAGGCTTCGAAACCCCATATCGATAATGCATCGTTGAATGGTTTGCAGGCTGACACTTGTTGATGGCCCAGCATTGAAATCTGCAATAATTTGTGGAAGGGTTGCACGTCTGTCACGAGTATTGCTGCTCTTCAATCGTCGTCGCTCCCGTTCTTGCACGATCTTTTTGCGGCCACAGCGGTGCCGCCGTTTTTTGATGTTTTACCAGATTTCCGACATGCACGGTACACTGGTGAAAGTGTCTTACGGGAAAATCCAAATTTCTTCGCGACCTCGGAGATGCTATGCCCCATCTCTCTTGCATCGACTATAACACCACGTTCAATCTTACTTAAACCGTATTATGCCATTATAGCAGCTGTAACCGATCTAACAACTGTGCCAGACTCTGGTTGGCTTATATAGCGGCTGCCGATCTGAGCACCGTATTCTGATTGGTTCCAGATTTCTTTATATCAATATGCATGGCTGAACCAGGTTTTTGGCTCTTTAATGCACAAATATAATAGTCAATTCTAAGTAATAGGAGGTCTTTGCTGTTAATGAGATGCAAGGCAGTCTGAAGGCTGTCTTTTGAGATGCAACAGGCGAAAATTAAATTAAATTAATAGTTAAATAAATAAAATCAACAATCGTTGTCTAGAAGCAAACAAATACCGATCTCAGCAGCCATCTTCACGATTGATGAAAAACTGGACGAGTATCAGTTTCGTAAAGAGCCAGAAACAATAACATTGTTAATAAGCACATATTCAAATTACTTAAAGAGGTATCTATATAATATGAAAGAGAACAAGGAAGTTTAGAAAAGAAACAAAAACACATAATTAATTATTGAAAAAGAAACTCAAAATGCATTAAAGCAAAATGATACATGAAAATTCGCCGTTTGATCGCGCGGCATTACATAACTTTTTCTCTACTGCGTAGCGAGAAAGTAAAAAGTCTGTTCGTAAGGACACATTTGAGTCACATCCGAGGGGTGATGTGAGTTGTTCACCCACTCGATGACTAAGCGCTGACGGCGGTCGGCGCGTTGGCCGCCACTGCTGTGACACATTGTCGCTTTCCCTCCGCCCTCTCCGACAGGGCGCTGAAGATGGTGAGCGCTTGACACGCATGAAAAATTCCCTTAGCGAAGCCACGAGAGAATGTTGCAAAACAAGATTACAGAAACGAATTGCAGGAATAAGGTCTTCACGATTTTTGGCTCTTTAACGTTTAATAGTATACCAGCCAATGTGGCACTCTCAGAAACAGGAGATCTTTGCTGTTAATGAGATCCAAAGCAGACTGAAAGCTGATTTGTGAGATGCAACAGGCGAAAATTAAGTTAAATAATGAAATAAATAAAATCAACAATCGTTGTCTAGAAGCAGACAAATGCCGAACTCGAAATGTTCCTTACAAATAATATATTTGATTTTAAAAGAAATTTTTCAAATAAAAACTGCCATTCTTGATGTTTTCTAAATTTTTTAAAAATTGATTTGAAAGCCCTTCAATTTTTAGGCAGACATTCACATAATACATTTTTAATATATTTATACAATTTTCAGACCCACATTTCGAAGGTCATTGGCCTTCATCATTAAAAATTTAAAGATCTGTACACTAATTAAAGAATGGTATAATAATAATAGTACTACAACCGTCCGCACTACGAAATGTAATTTCTAGATGCGCTCCCACTAGAGATGCGAAATCGATACCAAACGTGGATGTTAGTAAACATCGATGTTGAAAATTAAATCGGTTACATTGACTAAAAACATCTATGTTTGTCAACATCAAAGTTTTCAAGATGCTTTAGTAAACTCTAACATTACATTCGTGTGTAAAAATATTAAATTTGACAGTGTTTGTCGTTATCAATTCAAAGAATAATGGAACGAATTAGCTCACAGCTAATTTGTTGACCACATCTCAATACGCGAAATGAATAAGATGAAATACGAAATACAAGGTCATGGAGGCCATCTCGGGCGAGATACTTTGGCCAAAGATAGTACAATACAAACAGCGTTCCTTTGCTTCCAACATATAAACTAAGAATCAGTGAACATATGAACTGACAATCCTAGGAACTAACATCAGTGATATTTCATATTTTAACTTTTACAGTATTGTGACCAAGGGAATTTTTCAATCAGAGACGAAACATCGGGAAAGAAAAAACATCGATGTTAAAAAAATCATCAATATTAATACATCAATGTTTCAAACATGGACATGGATGTCGCATCCCCAGCTTCCGCGCACACGGTACGTCTGGTGCGCGTCGACACGCGGGGCCTTTGTTCGTCGTCAAAGCAGGGATTTGGTCGGTTTCCTAGTAATCCCAGCGAGTGCACAAACTCTCACGCTGCGAGCGATTCACGCAATAGATACACGTGATACATGTTTCTGGGGCCACGCGTGCATCAGACCGAAGCAAAGCCAACTCAACCGAACGACCAGGAGTAAAAGGGTTTTGTTGCATGGCAGTTTAGGCGTTTGTGTATATTTGTGAATATACATATGAAGTTCTGGAAGAATTGTGAAAGTTGAAAAAATGCAAGAAACTAGGAAAAAATAAAAATGAAGTAAACGACTAAGAGATAAGATATGAGAATGGGGGATTCTTGGATTTCCAGATACTTGTATCATTGTATTCAATAAAAAACGTGACAAAGTTATACCATAACAAGAGGAGACTGTTGATAAATGTTGCTCCTATCTGCACAAAGAAACTGAATCGTCTCTGCAGGTGCTCGTATAACTTGTAATTGCGTGTTTACAAGCATCCTCCGTTTTATTACTTTTGAAGAAGTCGCAACGACCACCTTCTTCGGCTATGGGCGATTCAAGTAATAGAATAACTTATATGTCCAGAAACAGAACAATGAACAGAAGTTTATTTTCACAAACCAGCAATGAAGTCCAAAATCAAGCCAGGTCATATGGACAGCAACATTCGTAAAATGGTGCACAGTATTACCGAAGGTACTGAAGTTAATGTCTGCAGTGTAATAGCTTACGCTGTCATACGAAAGTATTTTCTTTTCTTTGTTGTATTCACAGTTTGAGATGAACCTCACGTTTGCACTAACATTGCCTCACGTTTAGCACTAGTGCTATAAATTGAACTTTTAACTCGCTATGCAGGTCCTGAAAGAATCCCTTTTAGTAATGGCTGTCTAAAAAATAAATTAATATTTTGACGTCGGAGTAGTTTCATATCTTCAAATTAATCGACGGGAGTTCTGCGTTGAGAGATGGAATGAAGAGCAAACTGTTCAGAGTGCATTGCAGCTTAATGGTCGCCGCGTGGCACAAGCAGAGGACAGAATTCCGCCACCAAAGGTATTTCAGGCTGATGATATCATCTGTCGCTATCGGTTTGCTTCCAATCAATGATATTGGCAGCGGAGATGACGATTGGTACCAGATGTGTTGCGGATAATGTATATTTGGAAATGAGTATAATGTGACGTAGTAAATTAAGACAATAATTTCAAATAAAAATAATATAAAAAGTATATTAACCAATTAAAAACAAGTTATATTAAATGCTTAAAATGAAACCTCCGTCAACCTTTTCTTCCCCAGTAACCCAGCGTTACCGCAGATAAGCGAGGCGTGATGTGCGCGCTCGGACTTCCATCCCGTGACTGTCACCGTCATATGACCTGACGCCAAAATTAAAACCGGTCGCCGTCTGGCGGATCGCGTGCCTACAGCACCCGAGATCGTCTGGCCCTTACACTCCGGACATCTCGCCCACACTCCTACGTACTCTCCCCGTACGTACTCGTCCTCCGCCCTCCTATCCAAACTGATTGAGAGCCCGGGCGCGGATGGCGCCGCGTTAAATAGTTGGGACATGCACCCCCACCACATAAGTTTTCCGGGTAGGCTCGCCTTCCGGGTCGGCGAGCGAGGGCTCACCAACTAGCTTCCTAGGAGATTACTGCCTTCCCCAAGACTCGCACTACAACAATCCCTAAGGATATTTCTGGATCTGCCACGCTGTCGGCGTCAGCTGCCAGAGCGCAAAACTGGTATCGTCAGGGCTCCGCCTTTCTCTCCCTGCAACGTGCTTTCACCGACCTGACGGTTCGGGCCCTCGTGTTTACGACACCACAATAATATTACGTCCTAATATTACCACCTGATTTTGTATACAAGTGTGTAAAATCGGTGGCAGCTAATTCGGTCTTTGAGTTTAGTGAAGAGAAACAAGCCAATAATATAGATTTTTCATCGGTGCGTAATGTAAATACAGTGTAACTCTCTGTTCGATATAGTAACATATATAGTAACAATATAGTAGTAGGAAATTAACAACTAACCTGTTCTTATTCTTATTTTTCTTTTCTTTGTTGCATACGTTGTGTTCAATACGCAATGTATTCATTGCAGAAAAATTTGTTAAAATAAATACTTTGCCTCTTTAATAAATAGTTTTGTTTGCATTTTCTCGCCGCAAACCTGCTGTTCATTAGCGACCCACCGGTCGAAAAGTTCTTCACAGACAAAATAAAGATATACTGGGAAGATACTAAAAGGAAAATGGTTTGCTCAAGCATCTACTTGTTCTTTATTTACGAAAAGTTTCATATTTATTTGCCTTCGCTTTCACAAAATGAAAATGTCGCAAAATTGTGTAATGCATTGATATGTTTAGTCAATTTCTCTGCTTGTGAATTGCTATGTGTATTAAAAGCACTTTTGCAACAATATCCCAATTTTATTATTTTTTTGCATTTTTTAAAATTAAGCCTTAGCCACTATTAAAGTATTTAGTAAATGACATTGTGCTGTTAGTTGTAATAAGAGATAAGAGTAAAAACCTGTTAATTTCAGTTATTTACAGTTCTGATGTAAAGAAAAAACCCTCTTCTAGAAAATCTGGTCATCCCCATGTCCATGCCCTTCTCTCTACAACATAGTTTGACTACTCAAGAAGAGCTAGTGCTTGTTCAACCACAATAATTCGAATCATACTGAAAACATTTCAACCACGTATACTATACTTTCATTTTCTCATACCGACATCAACTTATGTCACTGCAGTGTCTCTGACTTGTAGGTCACACAACGCGATTCAGACAAGATTTTTTTTCTTTTAAATTCAGATGCTAAAAATTAATTTGAACCAAGAACCTTTGGTTTGAACAAAGCGAAGGTTGAGGCATGAAGACATGGAGATAGAATTCTAGCACGTCTGAAACTTCTATAAATTTAATAATAAAGTAACATCCGCATTAACAATAAAGGAAACGACAAAAACCTGACAAATACAACAAAATATAATAAAACAAAATTGCAAACAAAAGCAATTTGTTAAATCGAAATTATCCATTTGATTCGATTCCGAACTTTTGAAATCGATTCCATTAAGAATCAGAAGCAAAAGAATCGAATACCACTGGAATCGAAAGAAAAGAATCGATTCCGGAATCGAATCGGTAGAATCGGAGCGTCCTTAGGAGTGGAGGGACTGGACTCAACCATGGTGTAAAATCTCCACTCAATCATCTGCCCGTCTCTGAAGTGGACTAGCATAGCGACTGAAGTGAGCGAGATGCTCAAGAATTACTAAATTCCACTTTTTTTTTGAGGGGTATAAATGGTTCTACCCGTCGACTGCCAGTGTGCAGTTAGTGCAGTGGATATCTAAGAGTTTTGCAGTGTCTAAAAGTGAAGAGTTTAAATTGATTTGCCATGTGTTACCTCAAACCTTTGGAGGTTGTTTTTATTATTACTAGACGTAAACTAGGGCCGTTTGGCAATGAAATGTTTCTTCTGTAAATAAATGTGATGTTTGCTCTCGTTGAAAATAAATTTCATTTTCCATGTGTTTCCTTTTCTTACGTTTTTCTTAGCACCTAGCAACAGAAAATGTGTAAAATAAAATAAAATAAAATAAAATAAAATATAAAATAAAATATAAAATAAAATATAAAATAAAATATAAAATAAAATATAAAATAAAATATAAAATAAAATATAAAATAAAATATAAAATAAAATATAAAATAAAATAAAATATAAAATAAAATATAAAATAAAATAAAATATAAAATAAAATAAAATATAAAATAAAATATAAAATAAAATATAAAATAAAATTCATAATACAAACATTTTCATGAAATGGGCACTCCATAAATGCCAATGAAGAACAGTCCTAGTTTTCACGAATTTCCCATAGTTTAAATTATATACAACAATAATGTTTGTGTTTCGAAATATACAGATAGTAGTTATAACTACTTCTGTTGATTACAGTGAACCGTGACCCTTCTTATATGTAGCGATACATTTCTTCTTTTAGAATCATTCAAACTTTCATGAAAGAAACGCTTTGCATACACTAATTCATTTTCTGCAGAATTGGATCTGTGACAGTTGAAGGCTTCATGGAGCAGCACCTGCGGTTCCGAGAAAAGAACTTGATATGTCAATACGAACGCAGAACTTCGCAGAACAAATGAATAGCCCTTTCGCTCCATTTGTGTTATTTGCATGTCTCGGTTCGTTAGTCAAACAGCAGTTCGTTTCGATTCATTGTGCTGACGTCTTCTTTAAACTTTCACGTCAGTTCACGTGAACGACTTGGATAGAGAATAAAAAAGAATTACCTTTGTTTGTTTGGGATTTGAATTTTTTTGAATTTCACCACAGTCGCAGAATAACCTCCCATTATATGTTACTTAATAATTTGCGTGGGAGTGAATTCTGAACAGAAAATTCTTCTCTCCATTTTTGTTTCATCTAAAAGTGTGTGACCAATTAATAGTTATATTAAAGAGTATTTTCGGAGTGACGTACCATTTGCATATCAATATGTCGAGTTATTGCCTTTGCTTGTTATATAAAAAAATAATTCCAGATGTATGTGTTAATAGGCCCGGCAAATAGTGGGTATGGTGGGTAGCTATACCCTCACAAAAAAAATCCGAATGGATAAAATACCCAGTCGGAATTTGGGGTGAGAGAAATATTTCACAAACGTTAGATTTGGAAATGAATGAAGTTCATCGCTAATGCGGTTGTGTATTATTGCACAGTATTGTACAGCATTGCGGTTTTATATTATTGAAGAGACCTGTCAGACAAAATCGATTCGCAAAAATTGTTAAATGAGTTTATATAAAAAAATGTTAAAGACAGCGTTGTTTTTCATTGCCAGAGTGAGCTCTGATGACATTACACCAAATAAGCGTGAAGATAAATAAATATAACGGTAGAATAATGATAAACATGACAATTTGAAAAAAAAATGTTTTGGATTTTTCCCTTCATATACATTTTCGGTGGGAGTTTGTTTGGGATGAAGAGGATCTCCACCCGGGTCAATTACCTATTCGGACGTAACACCAATCATCGACCCAGTGTGAATACACTTTTAGTTAGCCAAAGTTATTAGCGCGTAAACTAGATGCTTACAGGCCATGGATTTCCTACTCGGAAATTGTATAGGAAGAATCAAAAAGTTTCATCCTTTTCATAAGTAGTTAATTTATTTACTGTATGAAGTTGATAAGAAACTTGTCGAATTTGTCATTTCGAAAGATGTACGTTTTTTGATTCCGAATTTACACTGAATTGTTGACAAAAGTTTGAGATAAATATCAAGTGGTAATACTAAGAAAAAGAACAGGTCCCTTTAAAAAAAAGCCACTTTCTCCCTCCGTTAACTAACATTGCACCTCCCATCTGTCCTTACTTAGTGTTTCACAAAATATACTCCATCTAATAGAAGTAGTCCTAATTTGTTATAACAAAGGCAAAAATATCTTCAAGGAGAAAAATTGGAATCAGTCCCACATTTCAAAAATAATTGTAGAATTTTGTAAAAAAAAATAAAATAAAAAAAATAAACTTTTGGATGAAATTCAAATGGTATAAAATGTATTTCTAAATTACAGGGAAAATCAAACACAGAGGAAAGTCAATCACAGGAACATCAAATACAAACAAAAAGAATCTAATGATGGAATAAAATAAACCTGTAAAATCTGCTTATTAAAAAAACACTCAATTTTCAATGAATTCTGAATATCATATTGTAAAAAAGTAAATAATTTATATGTCGCTAATGACTGTTGTTGATGCGACAAAAAATAATTTTTTTAATGGTTGGTTTCGATTGACGTATAATAAACATTCCAATGATTGGATAATGAAACTACTTACGCTGTAGTTGTGATCGGTTCGACATTGAAATCAGAAAAGAACCTGCACGTGGATTGCAAATGGCACCTCCCACGCTGTCGTGCGTCCGCAGTCGCAGCTCAGAATTCATCCTCTGGAAAGAGCAGCAGTCTTTTCCAGGAGATGACGCTGAAGGAAATCTCCTAGGGGCGGAATAACGAGCGCAGCAGCTTCTCAGGAAAGAGTGGGCGCTGACGGCGAGAAACCACCCCGACCTCTGCAGGCGCGAACGACGGTTGAACGCGGCACTGATGGCGGATGATTCGTCGGTGAATAACCACGAGTAGCTTCGATTGATTAGTGATTCTGGGCGTGTACTGCAAGTTTTATCGCGGGATGTGGCGGTGATCCTCCCTCCGTTGATTGGTAAAATCTAAGGGCCGATCAACCGTCGGCTAGCAGGGTTTTCTCCAACCAGGTATCTCCCTCCAGCGGGACACTGCCCCGGCCGGGACAAGCTGTAAGTTCCCGACTGGCCTCCTGATATGTGTGGTAGTGTAGTGAATGTTGGTGTAAGTGTGTGTGTGTGTGTAAGGGGGTGAGGATGGGACTAGAAATAAGTAGAAATGATCGCGCGTGGTCCGTGGCTTGTTTATTACGGAACTGCTCTGACATTCGCCTGGTGTTGATCGGATAAACCATGGAAAACAACAGTTCTGAGCAGCCGGTCGCTAGAATTCTCCTCTAGCAACGACTTAATTCGACCCGGCTATGCAATTTTTGTGTCGAAAATCCTGCCACCGTCGGCATTCCAACTCTAGGAACACTCGGCCATAGGCGCTGCAGTGACGTCAGTTGATGCCCTGAGCCACCTAAGCCGGTACATTGTTCGATGGGCGCTTCTCAATTGTTCATGTTTTTAACATCGCATCGTGTAGGAAGGTTAAAGTTATATGGTATTTGCTCACGAGTACAGATTGTTATATTACGAAAGTGGTTACCCGTAGTTTTTAGTAATTAATAGTCCTTGGCGAACCATTGCGAAGAGTCAGTAATCATGCTGATGTATTTATGGTTCTGCACGCGGCGGGTTGTGGCTTGCGCAAGCACTTGAAGAAGGTTACGTGAATACGTACGGTCTGTGCGGAGTCTGTTTACGTCTGATCCGTACGTTGTATGTTGCACATACACGACAGTTGATTTCAGAATGTCGCCAAGTTAATTTGGAAGAGTTTAGAATGCGCTCGTGGAGTTATAATGTATCCGACGTCACATGGGAAGCAGTGAGTTGATGGTTGCAACATCGAATCTCAAGGGATTGATGGAAAAGAACGCAACGAATTCATGACAGAGTTGCGTGTTCGAAAGCAAACGAGGTCTGGACCGAAAAATGCATGAGCGTAAATTAAACAAAATAAATTAAATAAATGAAAGACAAAGATGTGAACAAAATAATGGATTTAATATCTCTACACATCGACTTGAAAAGATAGTTACGTTTATTCTCTAAGTTTAAAAAGCCCTGTGTTGCATTAAGATCCTGGACACACGAAAAACTTCCTAGAGTCCTAGAAGATGAGTGACGATTATAGTTGGTCCTAAAGGTCGAAGACATCTTAAATGCATAATTTATTTCATCCTTTTCATGCAATGTGTTGGGTAATCAAATTGCTATTTTATTACGTAGGAGGAAGGGAGAAGAATGAAAAGACACCAATCAATAATTTCCAAGGTGCTTTTTTATGGCTGGATTCTCTTTCTTTCTCTAGAACAGGGGTATCCAACTTCCAAGGCATCAAGGGTTTAAAATGACCTTTTATATGGTTGCAATCCATATTTTCATTAATTGGGGGGGGGGGCGGCGGCGTGATATCAGGCCGTACTATGCGTAACGCAGTGAAACACATAGGAATGATTCTGAATTTACTACAAAATGACTTTAAATCTAAACTTAACGTATTTTTACACGTCCGACATGAATGCAAAGGACTTCAACTTTTGACTAATAACTTGACGCGGGCCACAATATTTGATTGATTTAGACAAAATACAGTGAGTGTATGAACGTATGGGGCAGAAAATCAATTGCACGTGTTTTATTGAGTTCCAGAACCCCTTCCCAACATGGCAATAAATGGCATCCCAGCGTGTCAGTTGAACAACCCTGCTCTAGAACAACTTTGTTAGTTTGCAGTATAGCACTGAGGTGTTTTTTTGACGTGAGGTTGCTAGGTATCCTGTTAATTATTAATTCTAATACAGATGATGTGTTTAAAGTTTTGCTCATAATAAATAATACTAATTCGAATGAATATTTAAGAATTTTTGTATTCTTTCATGGCGTTCATGAAGAGATATTGACGTGAACTAATTGATATCTCCATTAGAAAAAAGTATTATTTTTCCTTCTATTTGTATGGTGGAAGTGATTTCCAATTTGGAAACTAATATGAGTACTTGAAAACTACACCTTAATTAAAACAATATATCATTTCGTTATGAAATAACATATATTATTTATTATTTACAATATATAATTTGTTTTCGTTATTTCACACATTATTATTTCTCTTATGTGTTTTGCTTTAGCGGAAGGAACAAGTGAGATAAAACTTACTACACTTTTTTCCGACAAATTCCACCAAGAAAAGTATGCGGAAATAAATGTATATAATTGTAGAGTGTTATGTTCTTTAAATCATTTTCTAATACATTTCAATGTGCTGTGGTTTTATGTGATTAATTATCTCTGCATCTTTTAATTAAAAATATTTCCCTAATTAAATTAACAATCAAAGCACGATGAACTTGTTTACTACAACGTCTCGACGATACTTACAATTTCTTTTGCCCAATAAAAAACTCTTAAATCTCGAGCAGTGTAATTCTTTTATTTTTGTCTCTGGTTTACGTTAAATTAACTAAGACAGACGCTCCAAATAAGCCTTCATATGAAATAAAGTAGGAACAATACACCGAGTGGTGCAGCGCATATAGAGACAAGCTGCCTCCCGTACGGCTGAAAATACTCCGGGACAAATATTGGACGTGCAGGAGAAGCGGGACTCGCAACAGCTATTACGCCGGAAAACACCGCGAATGGGGCACTTTATACGCCAGTGCGCTCGCTCGAGAGGCAGACTTCCTCGCTTGTATCCCAGGGCCCCCATCCTTCTCCGCGCCCCGCCCCGCCCCGCCTCGCCCATCAGCCCCATTCCCCCACGCTGCTTACGGCTGCCCGACTGCCCAGAGGACGCCGTTCTTTCTTTTTTCCTTTCTTTCATTTTTTCTTTTTCCTTTCTTTCTTTCTTGTTCTTTTTTTCTTGATTTTTATCTTTTTTTCCTTTCATTTTTTCTTTCTTTCGTTCTTTTTTTTGCTTTCTTTCTTTTCTTTCTTTCTTTCTTTCTTTTTCTTTCTTTCTTTCTTTCTTTCTTTCTTTCTTTCTTGTTCCTTTTTTCTTGATTTCTATCTTTTCCAATCTTTCCTCCTTGTCATCCTTGTAAAACAGCGGTACTCGGCCCGTGGGCGTCCGACACACAGGTGCACCGTGAGAAAATATTTGTTCAGCAAAATAGTTATAACATTATTTGAATTTTTGTTTTATTGATAACAAAACCAAAAACCAATAAACTTAATATAACAATAAGTGCCACAAAATATACGCCTCGATTATTTAAGCTTAAATAAGCTCCGATTATTTTGAAATAATCAAACTAATAACATTGTTACGATTAAATATCATTTAACCTTTTTATTCCGCTTGCCCTTCCGATTTATTCCGAAAATGAGGAAATGAACTTCAACTTTCTTCTTGTCTCAAATATTGTGTAAATATTGTGAATATTATAATCCTCAGCATGCACATGTATCCCAAACAAATCATACAAGCAAGTTCTGGAATTACTGGATGATACACGGGTGTTGATTTATCCATGATCAATGAAGCATTATACGCTCATGGACAGGGCGTATTCATAATGCGTAAGGGTTACAACCTTCTTCTAAAATCGATCTGAGCCGCGTAGGCCCGAGGTGAAGTCTGTGGGAAAGTCCACAGTCGACTGGGCATAAGTAGCACAATCAGTGCACAGGCGCGGGGCTAGCAAAATTAACACGGACACTAATGGATTTAACCCACTGATTTCCACATCCTTTGAAGACGATATAATTAAATGAGAATTTAAAATCTTAATATATAAAATCATTTGAAATTTTATTGTATTAAATAAGTGCATTTCAAAATAACAAAAGTCAGAACGCTGATCTTTATAGAACAAACGTATTTATCTTTGTAAAATAAAGCAATGGCTCGCGAAATTTAAAATTATGGATTGAATAGCCTATAAATTTCGAAATATTGGTGACTATTCTCCTGTATAAAATACACGTTTTTTCTTGTTTTATTTCTCATCATTTCGGGCTCTTTTTAAGCCTCTAACCTCATTCCAGTTCTTTCTATTTTGCCCCATTTGTTCTTGCATTTTCTATATCTCCTCTCATTGCATTCTATTCCTTTAATGTCCCAATTATCACACATCGTTCATTTAACATTACATTCCTTTCTGTATTTTATTAACTTACTCTCAACTTTCTTACTTACTTATTTACTTACTCAACGCACACTGACATGCACTACACTACCACACATGTGGGCAGCTTAGAGCTTGTCCCGGCTGGGTCGGTATCTCGTCGGAGGGCGATCCCTACAGGTGGATACTCTACAAGTCGACGTGCAAGTCGGCGCCGTATCTCACCTTCCGACTGGGGTTGAGTACTGTCACCTTTAGGGAACCTCGTTCCGTTTTTGGCCTGAAGAATGTATTTACTACCAGTTAAAGCAAATTGATAAACTGATTACGTGTGAAATACGTCAATTTGACTATCTTCTTTCACCCCTTTCCAAGTGGACAGTGAGCACAGTCTTCCACATTGACGATTAACCTAAGCCTTGTGAAATGGATCTTTGAACTCTGATTAATTTAATAAACAAGTAATGATAGAAAAAATACTATTACTTTTATATAATAACTTAGCCCGACGCTTGGCATGCCATCTGAAAAAGATCTCCTTTGAACTGTGTTTTGTTTTAATAATCATCTAACATTTATTTATTTTTATTATATTTATACCCCAATTATTATTTAATTTCATTAATAAACAATAATACATATGTTCGACCGGGCTGTCCAATACATACAATGTTGTGGGTCGACACAGACGTCCATACGGAATCACGATGACAAAGCTTTACGTAAGGAATTCCTTTGTATAATTTGTTTTTTTTAAATTATTGGGGCTTGGCCATTGACCCTCTGCAGCTGCAGAAGACAAATACGTCGATAGGTAATAAATATTTAAATCATAGGAATTCTAGCAACCTTCACGAAATCAATACAAATTCGTCTTATAAAAACATTTATAATTTGGCTTCTCTTTAACCTGGCTTACAAAATCAAAAACAAATTCAATATATTTCACAAAAAACAAAAAAACAAAAAAAACACAAAAATATTTATAAGTCAGTTTTTCTCATTCACATTGTATTCAGAACATACACTCTGTATATTAACATCACAGTTGAGTTCGGCGAATTTCCACCCCGAAATACAGATACCGCTGTCTCACTTCCCTCGCCTCTCTCCCACTAAAGCTTTATTCTACTCAATTAAATACGCACAACCCGCACTGTTACGTTTATCCATTTGCTATAGCTGCTTGTCGAACAAACATGCGCTTGGCGGCAGCCCACGCCACGGTCTAAGCTCCGGCGCTTGGAGTCGCCGCGAGGCAGGAAATCCGCGCTCGAAAATCGCCTGCGGGAAGTATATCGGCGGGTGGAGGTGGGAACTCCAGGTGCAGCGAACTCCGCAAATTAGATCTCGTTCCTCGACCACCAACTCAGCGCTTCTCGGCGCTTATTATTTCCGAGCTGGCCGCCAGGGGGAGGGGAATTGATTGCATTGTTGAATCAAAGGAAGTCAAACACAGCGTTTTTCAACGAGCTTATTAAACTTCATTATTTTAAGAAAATCAGCCATGAGGTGAATTAATGTAACTCTTTTACAATTATGTATTTCATACCTCCAGAAAATGTTACTGATATTCTTATTTAGGTGAAAAACTAGCTCGTGCAATTTGTTTTACTTTATGACATATTGCTTACTACGCAGTACAGAGAAAGCATTGAAATGCGAAATAAACGCCGTTTTGTTGACAAAAACTCTTATTGCCGAGCGATAACAACGAAAACGTGGATAAATCAGTTTGAACATTTTCTTCGTAATCTTCCAGATTGAAAACAAAATTGATAAAAATATTTCCATTTATTGTGACTATTTACATCAAATAAATTTAATGTATTTATGTTTTTAAAAGAAACTAATGCAAAGAAGAGGTCTAGAAGAGAATGACTGGACAGATAGTGGTATGGAGATTGTGATGCGAGAGACGGCTGCAAGAGCTGTAATATACTCTCAAGAAGAAGAAAAGAAATTAATTGGATACTATTTTTGATGTTTTAGGATAAGAATCAAAAAGAAATTATTCAGCAAATGTTTAAAAATAACAAAAAACCAATACCCCCTACTCCTACGCAATGCAGCGTAATGATGCCTCAAACCCCTTGCCCCCTCTTTAGTGTTGCGTAATTTATGAACGCCCCCTTATGAAAGTATAATGATTTAAAGATGGTAATAGATTTACCTCAGAACTAACAAATACACTTCTTTGATGTTATAAAGGTTTGATCGCAGATTATGGTAGCAATTGGAAGCTCGATATAATAAAGGCAAACTTGTATGAAATTATCTTTGCTCTTCTGTATATTGTGCTGCAAATATTAAAACAGATCAGATTTATTCATGTTTGTTTCTTTTGTAGAAATGAAATTACTTCTGTCCCTGCATAGCCAAATAATTGCAGGTATGAACCACAGGCGCTTCGTTTGAATTAGTTTGGACTTTTTCAAGAGATAGGTGAAGTGCTAGTAGGGAAGAAATTGCAATATTATAATATTACAAAACCGCTAAGTTTCAATTTGTTAAGCTCCAATTATTTTACTCGAAATATAATTGCCGATGAGACCTAAATAGTTGAATTCTTAAACTTAGGCACAGCAATATCAATCTGGAATGTGCAGTACAGATCCAAGCAAAAAAGTCAGAGACCTTGAATTTCTAATTATTAGATAATAGAAATTTTCTAATAGAATGTGGAAGCATGTAGCCGTTATGACAATTTCTCTTATTTTCGTAGGGATTCTGTCGATGCTTTCCTTGTTTATTCTTTCGGATCATTTCTCACGAAGAAAATAAAGAGTGCCATTTTTTTTGCCATCCATTTGCCATATTTCAACTTTTGTGACACCCACGTACCAGGACGTAGGAGGACCAAAAATTAGATCACGAGACTGAAGGAAATGCTTTTCGACGGTCGCTGATTTCGAAAACATTGTCTGTGCGCCAGGCAGTTTTTCCATCCAACCTCCTCTTCTCTTGTTCTCCTGGCCCAGGAAGTCATTATCGTTTACAGACAGATCTTTGAATTTCCTCGAAACGTCTCGTAGGAATAAGGTGACATTTCTGATTTGTCGCATGCCAGGTTCGACATTTTATCCCTCGTTCTGTCATCGTTTTCTGCTTCGGGAGGTTTCGCCTTTCGCCCGCGAGCAACCCGAGAAGCGCTTGGCGCGCTGTGCTACTCGGGCAGCAGCCCTTTAAGGCGAGACCTGCGGCCTCAGACGCGCCCACGGCTGTGAAGAGAGGGTGGGGTGGGGGCGGGGTGGGGGTGCGGTCGCTACGACGTGGCAGCCCCCACTTCACCTGCCCTGCGCACCTGCCGCCAGGCAGGGGATCCACAGACACCACACGCGCTCGCGAAAGACAACCATCTTATGAACTTCCGACGATTGATTGGTGAGTGATTCCGCGCGCGTCAACTACCAAGGTCGTTAGTCCCGTATGTGTAGTGCGTGTTTTTACCGCGGAGAGGTGTCGATGATCTACACCCACTAGATGGCGAAACCCGGCGCCGAACTACTTGTACCCGTCGCCTTGCGGTGTGTTAGGTGCCAACAGGGCAACGCCCAAGCCGAGACAAGCTCTGAGCTCCCGTAGTCTGACTCTCAGGCGGGTTGGCGCCGCAACCAAGACACCAGAAGTCGAGGGGCGAAAATAGCGAAACCTTCCACTCATTTTTTTTTCAAAGAATGAATCAATATTACCTTATAATGCTAGAAGTCCATGGGGTTAAGACATTCCTGAGAATGCGGCCTAAAATATTGGACCAATGAATGTCTTCACCTGGGCAGGCATTAGAGGAGGGGAAAGGTTTATTTGTAGATATTACAAATATATGTTTGAACCTCGGGAAACAGGTAGAATCGCTTTTTGAAGCAACACAGCGACTAGATTCAGATCTAGTCATTAAAAAGCCGAAATAGCATATTTAGAAGATTTATAAAAAGTATATTATTGAATATTTAATTATTTATTATTTAATATAAATATAATATATTTATATTTATTAATAATATATTTAATTAATTTAATTATAAAAATAAATAATATATTTATTTTAATTTCATTATTATTTAATATTCTTGGGATTAAGTCAAAAGAATAAGATATGGCTACTGCCAACGTTTCAGCTCCAAATAAACACGGGGTGTTATGGCTCAGCGCAGAAGCAACGCATTCCAGCATCTCCGACCGGGAGGTCCTTGGGTTCGAGTCCGGACGGCAGTAGATTTTCGACACTACATACTTCACTAGGTCGAATTCAGTGTCTGTCTGAAGGAGAATTCCAGCGGCCGGCTGCTCTGATGGATAGTTTCCTGTGATTTCTCTAATTAGTTCCGGGATAATGTCGAAGTAGCACATTAATAAACAGACCACGGAATACGCGCGATCCTTTTTTTTTTGACTTTGTCTGTACACTCCATTTACTCTCACTTACATGCAGTACACTACCGCAACCCGGCAGAAGTCGGCAGCTAAGAGCTTATAGCGGAGCGGAGCGGATATATCTGGATGGGAAAACCCGCAAACTCTCGTGTAGTTCGGCGCCGAATTTCACGTTCTAGCGGTGTTAGAAAATCACAACCTCTCGGAATATAACATGCACTAAATTCACGTGACTTATAATCATAGCGGTTGGTATGCCTGGAGACAAAAATAGAAAATTAAAATTAAAGATATGTGATTAGTTATTTGTATGGTTGGAATCTGTTAAAGTATTCATTAACTGTATTCATTAACAGATTGTTCACATCAGTCAATAATATTTATTTTGTTTCCTTACTAATTATTATTTTATTCTATTATCACTACATTACTCTTAATATTTTTTCTCATCTGATGACACTGCAGAATTTTTTTTTAAAAAATGTCTTGTGTTTAATGACATGAAATTGTATTTTCGTTGTATTCTCTAAGTTTTATTAATTGGAGAAAAAATTCACACATGCAGAATATCAACCACATTGAAGGTGCGTATTTAATTACATTTCAATTAAAACAGGCTATAAACACCAATATAAATAGAAGCTGGGTACGAAACAATTTTCATTTATTAAATGCTTTTTCGATAATTGAATAGGCGTTGATAACTCTATTTGTCAGTACTCAGCTGTAAGTTGTGCTTACGTTCGTGTTGTACGGAATTGTAGAGAAAAGGGGTACAGGTAAAAGAAGAAACACTTTTATGGATCAATAACAGCTGATGACGTTAAGCGAAAATTGATAAAGAAAGTGTGGTAGGATGAGTTGATTAATTTTTATGTTTATTAATTATGCGCCTATTTTATTAATTGCTGTAAAATTTGAAATTTTTGTGAATGCGCGAGTGGAATGACTGGAATCAGAAATGATTGAAAGATTGCAGTAATGAAGTGTAAAAAGATAAGTGACTGTAGAAAATATAAGCTAAAAAAACACCGATATTTACGAAACGAAACACGCCCTTTTGTCAAATAATAAAGTATAGAAAATTGTTTTTCTGTACACCTAACTTTATAAAAATATGTATGTAATGCAATAGTGTAAAAAACCCAACTCTTCATTCAACTTTTATTCAACTTTTCAAATTCATACAATACGTATGAAAATCGTAATTTAGATTCAAAAAATTTGATTCAGGGAAATTGGATTTAAAATAGTTTTACTTCAACTTGTATTCCGAACACATCTAAATTATATTGGTATTTTTTCACTTTAAAAATTGAATTTCTTAAATTCGGTGTAAATGTACGAAAGTTGACTTCAAACTAGCTTCAGTTTTCTAATGTAACTATTTATTTCTGATAACTCGGTTTTCTTTCTTTTTTTCATACGATAACAATTTCCCCTGCATTAAGACATTTCATATCAAATTCGAGATTTGTTACTTTATTTGTTTCCTGACTCCATCGTGAGATAAACATGCGAATAAATATGATGACGTTATATTCAGTCGACGATGATTAACGTCTTCATAAGTTTTTGTAAATAAAAGACTATGGAGACCTACAGTTGGAGACAAAGAACACACATGCCACATGCATAAAGAATATATAAAATGTTGGAGTTAACAAAGTTATAACTTCAAGTATCTATTACAAAAGTCGATGTCATGGATTCTGTCCAAAATTGCATCTTCTTCCGTGTCAATCGGCTCAATCTGCTCCAAAGTAGTAATGACATCAGAAAGTACGTTACTCGGAATATCGACGTTCTGTTGAGGAAATCATCGAAGTCGAAAATCTCTAACATCACCGATAGAATTAAAAAAAACTTTGTTGCGTTACAAAAGGTGCCATTTTATAAGTATTTTTATGAAGTTTTTAAGTGGGTTGGAGCGTGAAACAATTACTGTTTCATAAAATTAAAATTAAATTAAAGTACCCATAAAATTAATGGTTTCCTCTGTCAATGGACATATCAACTTACATGATTTCGATTTGGGCACCTAGAGCACTAAAACAGTCAGCTTTATCAAGTTTTAGAATTGAATACAAATGTTAAACACAGTTTGCCATCTTAAATTGCAATGAAATAATATTCGAAAACTATTGACTTGTTTTCACACTTGGGCGCCGGTATGTCGTCTACCAACCGACATGTCTTCCTTGGCTGTTTGCTGGCCGCGGGGAGGAGCGACCCCTGCGTTAGGCATTCGGGCAAGAGGAGGCGATTTGTCGAAAAAGGGACGCTCCTACGGCTTCTCTCGGCGCCGCTAGCGCCCTCTGGCGCGTACGAGCGGGACCAAGGCCGCCGAAAGCAAGGCAAGACGCGCATGATATTTAGGTATCGACCTACGAAAGAATTGTTACTTATGCATCGAGGCTGAAAAGTAATTGATTTTCGAAAAGGCTGTGTACCAGCCAAGCCAACAGATAGATGAAAACAGAACTTTTAAATTTATAAATCGTTCTCTTTTCTGTTCTTGAACAAACCGTTTGTTTAAACGAAAGCAATTTTTTGAATGTGCCGTCAGATCCTCATGTAAGGTATCCCGAAAAATTAAAGAATTTCTTTCAAATTTCTTCGAATTTATTCTCGAAAAACCGCTTAGGAACTAGTGCTGTTTACAAACGAAAAGAGACACGCGACACGCAGGCAACACACAAACGTTGGTGAAGAAAAAACAGTTTTATTCCTTCAAAAATCAATATAATCATTCTCACTATTTCATTAGCATTCCATATGCGATGTTGTATGCTATAAACGTGCACAGCCTAAACTAAGAGGGGGAAGCTATATTTCTGGGCAACTTTTCCATTGAATTTTTTTATTTACATATGACGTTTTTGGTTAATAATTGAAAAAATTCCCACAACGTGAATGAAGTTGTAACTTTAATGCTTCAATTAGTAAATACAAATCTCCAAATGGCTTCGAGGGCCTTCTCCCCAAATGCCTTGTAAATGTTTCCCAAATTGACAGTTTAAATAAGAGAAACTCAGGAATTGCATGTTTTTGATTTCGAACATTTTTATTACGTAAGGTTAAATAGGGGTCCTAAGCAGAGATCCTTTCATCATTTTCAGAGGGTGCCTTGGCACACTGGCCTTCTTTGCTGTGCGCACGTCTATGTTGAGTGCCTTAAGCGATTGCCATGAGTGTTACTCGCTCAATTTAACTTTTGCAGACGGAGCACTGCGATCTTTGTTTACTGATGTTTACTTGAGGTCACCGCCGACTGAATGAGAATCGCTAGTCTACTGTTAATGCTGATAATATAGAGGGCGGTGAGCGGGATGCAGGCCCGCTTTTTTCAGGATACGGTAAAGTAGATGCGGGCCAGAACATAATTATTATGTAATAGTTATGTGATAGAAGAAATAAAAATCTTTTTCGTGCCTTTCATGAATCGCGTGTATTGTCGTTGAGAAAGTGAACCACTTTTCATTTGCCTCGAGGCAATAGTTCGCTACATTTTTTTTAAAAATTCATTTATTGCCAGAAAGCACTCTCGCAAACCGATGTGGATTTGATTTTTCTGCAGACTTCACAGAATCTACAAAAACAAAGTCAATACTTTTTTCCCGGACTGCCTCGGCTGGCGTCAGCATTGGTCAGATGCAAGGAGCTAGAATATACTACGAATACTCGTATGTTCTTGCTCGTTGGTCCGATGCTGTTAGACATCGGCACTATTCGTGCATTCTCGTATGTGTTCCGGCCCTCACTTTCAAAGCAACAGTAGTTCTTAATTCTGCCGACTGCGAAAGGGTAGTGAACGAGTATTACGTGAGGGGAGAAACACTTCGTGGCCTCTCCTCTCCTGTGCCCTTGTCAAGTGAGAGCAATTGTCTGCGGTGGCGTATGAAGTTACGAGTTTGCAATGGAAGCTTCCTTGACAGGTAAATCTTAGGTTCAAATTCGGTCGATAGCAGGATGTTCGAAATCTATCAGAGCCTTGGTGACACTTCCAGAAACAGTCTGCTCTGATCGGTCCTCCGATTAGTTTCAAACGGAAACTGTAACACCTCCCCTGTCAACGGGACTGCAACCAAACCCATCCTTAAGGCCACATGATAGGCCGATCCGCAACTCTACCCAACCCTTTCACACACTTACACTAACACACACTATGCTACCACGCATGTCAGGAGACCGGTTGGAAGCTTATCCCAGCTGAAGCGGTGCCCCGCTGGTGGGAGATACATGATTGGGGAAAACGCTATCCGTCGGGTAGGTCTGCTCTGGATCTCGCCATCCAGCAGAGAAATATCACCCCATCACCTTCCCCCGAGTAAAACATGAACTACACGTATGGGATAAAAGGCCTTATCAGTTTACGCGCCCGGAATCACAAACAACTAAACCATTTTAAAATTACCAATCATTAATTGATTAGAGAAAACCTCCCACAAGCGTCCGGGATCTCACAAGCACCGATTGAGAGTCCCCCCAAGACTTTGAATATGTCCTCGGGTGGGAACGCCGAAATAATTGATGATTACGAAAAAAAATGATGACAATGTTGAGATTCATTTGCCTTGGCTTTCGCTTAATAGATGACGATAAAGGACATTACGTGATCATGCAGGTTGATGATTCATTACTGGTGAAGTAAGGTTATGTGTGTGTGTGTGTGTGTTACTTGGTGACTACGTGCATGTGATACTGAAATGAAGGCAGTTGAGGTAGAGTTCGCACTGCGCCTGGTGACCTTTCGACCTCGCGCCGCTGCGGTGCCTTCGCGTGGGCCCTGATGCCCCCGAGGCCAGGACTTTTTCACACGGGTAAAGCACTTGGATAAATGAAACACATGTGGTATGCACTTATTTAATGACTTACGAACGCAGTAGTAGTGGTGGTTACGCGCGGGAAGTGAGTCAAAATAAACCCAATCTTTAATTTGACCGGAATTTTGAGAAGGCTGGCTGGATTAATTGATTGATTAGAGATTCCGGGCGCATCAACTTGTGAGGTCATTTTTCCTGTAAGCGTAGTGCGTGCTTTATCGTGGGAGGTAGCTGTGATCTTCCCCCGGTGGATTGTGAAATCCACTGCCGACCTACCATCGGCTAGCGGGGATTTTTCCCCAAACAGATTCCTCTCACCAGGGAGATACCGCCCCAGCAGGGACAAGCTCTAAGCTCGCGACTGGTCTCCAAACATGTGTGGTACTGTCGTGCATATAAGCGTATGTGTAATTAAGAGGTGACGACAGGACCAAAGGAGGAAGGAAAGATCCGCGTGGTCGGTGGCCCATTTATGAGAGTACTGCCCCGGCGTTCGTCTGGCGTTAATCGGAGAAACTACGGAAATTACCGATTAGAGCAGTCGGCCGCAAGGATTCTCCTTCAAACAGAGCTGAATTCAAACTGGCTATCTATCTAATGTTAAAAATCCTGTCGCCGCGCCGTCGGGACTCGAACCCTAGAATCTGGGCACTGCGCTGACATCAGTTGATACCCTGAGCGACCTAAACCGGTGAGTTGGCGTATCTCAAGGATGTTTAACGGTAATCGCAAAGATCGAAGGCCGAAGTCTAGCCGTCGACTTGGAAATGCGGAGTCTAAGCGAAGCTTAATGAGTCTAAGCGAAGTCTAAATGCGGAAGCTAAATGAGTCAAATTGTCCGTATCGAAGTCGTAGAATATTCTTTCTTGCTAATGTAGACTAGCCTTCCTTCCGACCACCGCTGCTTATCGCGCTTGTCATTTGTCTTGTGGCAACAGATGGCGGCTCTTGGCGGTACATAATACAGATGCGTTGTTTTTTCTGATCCCAATCGGCAGAATTTTAAACTTTGGGTTTCGTCGTCGCTTATGAAGGAAACTGTTGCCCCCCCCCCCCCTTCCGCGCCTGCGCTCCAACGGCGCGGCCGGGAACTGTGCAAGCGGCGCGGCCCTCGGAAGGGAAACCACTTCCTGTGGCGTCCACTCACCGCACTGGCCGCTGCGCGCATCGCTGCCCCCTCCGCCCCAGGGCCACCTCCCTTTTCCTACTTCGCTTCACCCGATTCGCTTCCCCTGCACGAACTCTCCTCCAGTGGGTTCTCTCGGGCCGCGGTGGCTCAGGCCTCCAATTGATGGCGCTGCTGTGCCTGGGGTTACAGTCCTGACGGTAGCAGGATTTTCGACACTAGCTTCTCAGCTAGGTTGATTTCAACGTAGGGTTGAGGTCCTAGGGTTCTACTCACGACGGTGGCAGGATTTTCCACACTAGCTTCATAGCGAATTCAGCCGCTGTCTGGAGAAAAATTCTAGCGGCGGACTTCTCTAAACGGTAGTTTCCCGTGGTTTCTCCGTTCAACACCAGACGAATGCCGGAGCAGTATCCTAACAAATTGGTCACGGGCCGCGCGCGATCTTTTCTTCCTCTTCTGGTCTTATCCTAACCCCTTACTTTCAAACCGACATGCACTACAGTACCACATATGCCAGGAGGTCGGTCGGGAGCTTCGAGCTTGTCCCGGCCGGAGCGGTGCTCCGCCGGTGGGAGATACCTGGTTGGGGGAAAACCCCGCTGGCCGACGGTAGTACGCCGCCTGATCTCGCCATCCAGTGGGGGAAGATCACCGCCACCTCTCGAGCAAAACATGCACTACACTTACGGGGATAATGACCATAATAGATGACGTGCCCGAAATCACTAATAATTAATCAATCAATCTAACAATCAGTTAACGAACCGAAGGGCATAGCGAAGATTCAACTGAGTCCTAACAGGCACTAATTCGCTGTCAGGTTCTCGTTCTCTCCGTTCATTAGTTCTCGCGATAGAGTCGTCTCTGTCTCTTAGGGCTCGATAACAGATAAGTCATCATTTTAATTCTGTAGTACTAAGCTAGGCCGAGCTTTCCGGTGAACCAGCATGACGCCGTTCTAAAGTGCGCTATCTTAACAGGCAAAGGCTCGAGGCGCTACGATTACAGAGAAATTGTTTTTTGCTGATCCAATTTCACAGAATTTTAATCTTGATGTTTTTGTCGTGAGTATCGAGGAGATTGCTATCTTTCTCGTAGAGTAGGACTCTGTTCCGTATCCACTGCATCACCGTACATACAACTGTTCGCAATAATCGATTTCAGAAACATCTATACATTATTGACAGTTATCTTTAAAAACATGTTGCTCATTATTAGAATATTTGTCAGCAGAATGTCTCGGACATTTGTTATCAATTCAGAATTTAGAAAGTGTTTGTGAGGAGTTTATTTAGTTGAAATGAACGGTCTATAATAATTTCACTGCTCAGTAAAGATACCTCTGGTTAATTAAATTTTAGATCTTTTGAAATATTGGAAAATGAATAGGTAAATATAAATAATACGCACTCCTCGTATCAATAAAAGTTTGGATTCGTGATATTCTTGTAATTCGTATACCTATTATGATAACTGAATATTAACTATGTTCAGTATAACATTCCTTATCACCTACAACGGACTGTACTCCAAATGGCATGTTGTGGAAAAGGACAAACATACTGAGTTTGATGCTTCAAAAAGTCTGTAAATATATAGTATTTACTAATATTTTGAACTGTAAGGAAATCAGAGAGGAAAAACGTACATTTGGATCCCTTTACATTTAAATATGCTTATTATTTCTGAGCTTAATTCCTAAAAAGAAAATTATCCACCCAGACCTGACCCCATCAACAGAGGAAGCCTGAAACAGTTGAAATTAATTCTACCCATTGAACTACGACTTCAAGCTACACTTACAATATTAATACACTTAGTTTGATTATTTAAATTTGAATATTACAAATTAACTTGTAGCTTCGAAGTCAACATTGGGTAAGTAAGTGTGTAGTTTTGAACTCAGTGAATCCGCCATCAAAAAACTCAGTTTTCTCTTAACGTAATCCAACATATCCGCTAGAAGCTAGACGATACATATTTTTTAGCATTCAGAATTAAAGATTAATTAATTCAAATGTTTTTTCTTCGAAACATAAATAATGTTCTTTCAGTAGTTAATGTTGAATAAACGATTAAATTAATATAATTTTTAGAAACGTCTCGTATATGCTTCTAAAATAATCGTTATTAACGATCATTTAAGCTTCAAAGGAGACGTGAAATCTGCTGAAATTATTCTGAGCTAAGAGACAGGTTGTATTAAATGTTCGTAATGCTTCGTCAGCTCGATTTCTACCTAAGGAAAGATTGTTGCGTCCGCAATTAAACCCGACTCATCTTTTGATGTTCTCTTATCACGAAGGTGGTTATGCTTTTACAGGAAAGTAATTACAGGAATCAAAACGATATCGCTCACGGAATCTAGAGGGAACTGGAAACTGTGTAGTGAAAGGTGCGACATTAGGAAATTTATCGCTTTTATGCTTCCTCTCATTATTCTGTCGGGTCTGTACCTACATAAAGGAGATGATATTTGAGACCAAACTGTCACTCGCCAAGATTAAGAAAATCAATGCATTTGTGTTCCAATTTATGGGTAAATATCCTGCAAATAACTGTACATTTTACAAGAAAAGAATGTCTTCTTTGCAAGTAACTCATGACGGCGTTATAAATATTAAATAATTAAGGGCGAGAATTGTAAATTGCGTCCATTATGAGATGAATAAAAATACTGACGTTTTGAGATATCGAAACAAGAGTCTTGGATGAAGTACGCCAAATTCCGTATTATACGTTACTAGTTGTTTACATAGAAACAAGTGCGTCTTTGGCATTCACATGAAATACTGACGGACGAGGCAAAGATAAAACACGAATCTGGCATTTTGAAATAAGTACACCAAAGAACCTTTGGAAAGAATTGCGCAATTTTTAATTTTCCTCCATACATACGTATATATACAGAGTAATATACGCAGTGTAGGGAAAGTTGTGAACTGCTGCGCGTAAAAACGGCGGATGTCGGCAGAGAAAATTAATTGCCGGGCCCTGATAACGAAAAAGTGGACAAATCCAGTTGCTAAATTAAGAAAAAATCCTCTAACACGTGATGTAGCCAGAATCTGTTTTGTCCTTGATACCGGAAAATCAATTTCAATTTTTTTAACAAAAACTGCTCCAAATTTTTTCTTTAAATTTCTTGTAAGAATAAAGTAATATACACTTATAAAAGTGTCATAGGTCCGATTTTCACGCTTAACTCTGAATTTTCGAGAATTTCAAAGGTATCAATTTCCTCCAGCGTTACCTTCAACTACAAATTTGAAGATGGGTTTTTGTCTTTCAAATTTAATTTGTTGTCAAAACTTAGTTCTTTCATTAAGGTCACGTACATTTTTTTGAAACTTGAAGTAGTTTTTGCGCAATTTTCCGTGCAATATTTGCAATTTAAAAACATTACAAAAACAAGATTTTCTCAACAACGGCTCCAATTTTTTTCTATAAACTTTCGGTAGAGATAGTGCTATATGCATTCTATAGGATCACATAAACGCCATATTTCTCTATTTTTTTCAAAAATTACAAAAATGTATTTTTCTGACTTGACTCTCACGTTGTTAATATTTATAATGGCGGAAATTTGTTCACGGTGTTATATTTATGAGTACATGTGCTTTTAATAATGTTAGATAAACACATTCAAACGTTTTCTGTGAAAATTAGCTCTAAAGTCTGCCTTTTCATAAATGCTCAAACGCCATTTTCTCAAAAAAAAACAAATTGTTTCTTCAAACTTTTCGAACGGATAGTGCTAATTCTACTGTTTAATACGACGTAGAATTCATTTCAGTGTATTTTTTTATTGCACAAATGTAATTTTTTGAAATATCTCTCACCCCGTTGTTATGCACATTTTCATTAATTTGTAAATACTAAAGTATTTGTGAGTTAAAGTACTTCAAATGAAGTTTTTAGAAAACTCAGAAATTTTCTGTGAATAAGAGCTTTAAATTTCGAATTTACAGTAGCGCTTAAACGCCATCTTCTTAAAAAAGGCTCCAAATGTTTCAAAGAAAATTGTAAATTAGAACGAGGTTTTACTCTTCTTTAATATTTATAAAATATTTCCATTCTATTATTAGAAAAACGAAAAATTGAGAGAATTTCCAAAAAGCAAATGTATTTTGGGTGGAAATAGATGACTGCTGGCAAGAGTGTGGCAAGTTCGTATAGCTAGCCGAGACCAAATGAAATAGAAAACTAATAAGGGAAAGTCTGTGCCATTCTGTTGACCACTAGTTTTTCTTAGCACGAATTCATTGAAACTTACCTGTACAAACTGTTTACACCATTCTCAATATACAATGCGGCAGCAGTGTTGATTCATGTCACTCCAGTGTTTTGTTTACTTCACAATAGTTGCTTTTGGTGGTCGTGACATCTTCGAGAGTGTGCGTGAAGCTAAGTAACACTTTTTTTTATCAATAAACAGTGAATGTAAGTACCGGCTTCCTTAACGAGTGCTAACATTTTTGTTTATTATTCCAGGTAAGTTTCATTTTTACAATTATTGTGAATCACTGGAACTGACTTCACCATTTCTACAACATAACTGTTTAAGAAATAAGAAGATAGGAGATCATTGAAGTGACTGAGCACTAAACACCTCCACTAAAACTACTGCCTACAAATATTAAAAACTTTCTTTGACTACGAGATTAATGTACTCCCTCCAATGCTGGCAGCTCATTTCAAGATTTTGATGCTGAAAATAGAAGAAAAATATTTTATGAAACTCCGGAAATGTGCATGTTGAAAAAGAATGATGAATTGGTATTCTGGTCCGGGCTGTAGTCTATTTTGAAAAGCATTTCGTGTTAACGTGGATATTGCCGGCTGGAATCTCCGAGCGCCAAGAGAGCTTTCGTCACGAGCGTTCCGCTTTATGATCCAAGCTAACGTTTAATATTTACATACGTATGGAGCTAAAGGCCAATAGACCAGATTAATTGACTTGACAGTCATGCGCGAACATATGCGGATGCTTCGGCATTTCTACAATATACAATCATGATTTCGTCTCATGACACAAGTTTTAAGACGAAAATGTAAATTATTATAGTCTGCGTGCAATTTTACACAAGTTCTTTTGAGAATATGCGTGTAAAGTACAGGGAATCTGTAAATTAACTACAAAAATTGTAAAATAACATTTCAAAATTCAACATTTAAGATCTTATTTATTTGGACCTACAGGAAGCCCAGATTTGTTTCTATTTACATATACATATTTACATTTTCCTTTTTATTTTATGAATATCTGCTTGTACTAATAGCCTTTCATTTCCTGGAAGGATTGTATCTCGAAGAGTATGTTATTATGTTCGTACAAAAATACATTAATCGATATCATATGAATTTTTAATGGCGAGTTATGAACTTGGATATTTGTAACCGATAACTACAAAACCGATATTTTATTTTTCAAGTGAGTAGCTTACGGTTTTGTAGTATTAATGAACTTAAATTGTTTGTTTTTAAATCATTGTCCGTGAATTTAAACGTGTTAATAATTACAACACAGGTAGGGCATATAGGGAATACATAAAAAATCAATTGCAGTCAATGTACCAGAATGTAGAGAATGAATTACAATCTAATTTAAATAATTGACAATATTACTGACAAATAATATTGTAAAATGTACGTCGAGTACTGCTAAAAAAAGTTGAAAAGTTACAAAAATAACGTTTTGAAACTAATAAAATCAACCACAAAAAGCTGTTACTAAAGAAAAAATAACGAATTCTCAATTATGAATTAATTTTATTTTACAACTTTGCAAGTACAACAGTTGAATAACGTTCATATTCTTAATAAACACAATTTCTTCTCTACATACTAAATATATAACCATACTTACATACTAAGCCCTTTCCTGTATTTATCAAAGATACCGATCCATTCTCCTTAGACCTCTAATAACCACCTCATCTTATACTGAATATTCCATCTTACCCACGCCCTTCCTTAAAAAACAGACTCTAAATTGTGTTGTCAATCTTCAACTTCCATCTCGCAGATCTACATTTTTTTCCCTCACTACTCAGCCAATATTTCCTTGCTCTCATTTAACG
Source organism: Gryllus longicercus (assembly GCA_038098605.1). Lineage (NCBI taxonomy): Eukaryota > Metazoa > Arthropoda > Insecta > Orthoptera > Gryllidae > Gryllus > Gryllus longicercus. The sequence goes on from JAZDUA010000132.1 coordinate 999,815, forward strand.
ACATATCCTATATCTTGCTATCCTGCGTCTGTCAATTTCCTTCCATGTACTTTTTAAATAGCTGGGAATAACCTCCATCAGAATAAATTTATGCCATTTATTAAAATTAGAATTCCTTATATTTTCGTAATCTTCTTGCAATATTGCAAGAAGACATTTCTCTTATATTGTAATATTCGAAATGGCTCAAATTGCGGAACTAAACACCCCGCCCCTCCCCGGCGCGAGTGGGCGCGCCCCGGCGCAGCGCCTGATGAAGGCAACGGCGCGTGCCTAAGCATTGCCGGCCTTCGCTTGAGCAAGACAGCCACTCGTCTCCTGGAACAAAGGGGCAGGCGGCACGAGGCACGGCCGCCGCCCCGAAGACGCCCGCCGTGCAACGCAATGCGTGCGCGCCCAACCTGCGTGTATTTATAGGCCCGAAAGCAGCGCCCCGCCGCGCCGGCAGGGGTGGCGCCCCCCGGCGGCGGGGGTGGGAAGCGCGTAACTTCGTTCCCTCGCTGATGCCAGTGCTCCCGCCCGGCGAGTGTGGGTATTCTCCCGCCCACTCTCTGCCCCGGCGTCTCACACGCAGCGTTCGCCTGTTCGCCGCCCGGCTTCGGCCTACTCCCGTCCGTAGTCTTCCAGTCCCGACCCTATGCCCTGTACGGCTCGGGTCCATTCCCCGTCCGGTTCTCACTCATTCCGTAATCGTTATCCGCCCTTTCCCTATCAAACTCCCCTCGCTTCTTGCTCGCCCAACTCCGCCTCGAGATGTCGTCGCCACTATCATAACTCTCTCGAGTATCCCCACTATCGCATGTATGGCCGTGCTCGTTCTCTCCCACCCCTGGCCTGTCCACTTCCAAGTGTCCTCGGCTTTCGGTAGCACCCGACGTCTCCCCTGCCCACCCCATTCCACCCGGGCTGAAGTGGTCGTTGGCTCTTGCCTGCCGCCCGCCCTGCCCGCCCCGGTCATCGTGTCAGCATCCGCCGTCTGCGCGGCGTCCTTCGTCTCCTCCTTTATCACTTCTCCCGCCACCGACAGGTCAGCAGCTGCTGGTTCAGCCCCTCCTCCAGCGCTTCCGCCGACCCGTCAGTTCTGACGCGAATACTCCCCCCCCCCCCCCCGGCGCTCCAAGCACACGGTCCCGCCCTCACAACCGCCATCGCCACTCCAGCCCCCTGGCCTCTGTCGCTGCTTTCACTCTCGCGCCTACCGGCAACCCAGCCGCCCCCGTCCAGTCCCCGACCCCGCCTTCACCCTCGCCGCCGAACCATCCCATCCCCGCCAGCGCCCTTGCCCTCATTCCCTCCTCTCGAAGCGCTCACCCCCACCACCTCCTACCCAGCGCCCACGGCCCCGGCCATCCCCCCCACCCCTCACCCCCTGGACGAGGCTCCGGGCGTCGCTCGGCGCCGTCGATAGGAGCGCCACGGTCGCGCGGGCGCGCGCGCGCGCGGGGGCGAGCGAGGGGCGGGGCGCGGCGCGGCGCGGCGGGGCGGGGCGGACGCCGCCTGCTGTCAAGTGCAGGAGGCAGCCCGGGCGCGAGGCCCTGGCTCAGCTGACGGCGAGGCGGAGAGTGGCTTCGCGGGAGGTACTCGTGCTTCTCGGGCCGACGGCCCCGTGCGCGGCGCCTGTGACCGCCCCCGGCGACGCCCGGGGCGCTGAACCTGCGCTCGGAACTCGTTCCGTTCCGGCAACAACGCCTCGACCGCCCCGAAACAGTGCTTCAGCGACAGAGCAACTCCTCACATCGTATACGCAGTTGCGTAGGTATGCAGTTAATTAATTCAAAATACGTTTAAGGCCTGTGTTGCCATTAATTTCATTCCGTGTCCACTCCAGAAAACCCTCACTATTAACTGTCATTCCATTTCATATTCAGAAAATTCTGGAATCCAAATCAGGAATTGCAAAAGAGTTTTCAGTTTCGATTAATCGCGGGAATGAACGGGTGAAGTCGAGTTTAAATGAGTTGTGTCGATTATGCGTTAATTTCCATGCGATTCCGACCTGAAAGTGAGCTTCGTGGATTCGAGTTACAGCTGCGTGACTCTCATCGGGAACACTCATAGGGGCTTGGCGATGCCCTGCTGTTTGCGAGCCACTGCATGTGAGTGAGCAGTGTGTGGAGTGCGCGCAGGTGGAAGTTCCTCTGTTTGCTGTCTCGACAGTCATATATTTGTGTTCCCCGATATCGAATTTCTGGGGACGCCGAACACCGACGACGGAGTTGGGATATAAAAGAACAGGGAAGGGAAAAAGTGTAATTGATTATTCATCCTATATCCGTCTTATTGCTGTCGTATATTTTTCATAAGGTAAAACAGATAGTGTATTTGAATGTCCTTTATGCGTTAGAAACTAGTTCGAAGTTGAATTAGGAAGTTGTGATTACCTTTAATAGTTTTAAAATGTACCGCATCTATACTTCCTTGGTATTTAAAACTTCTACGGAGCGAGATGTAGCAGAAACATATGTTATCCATATCACAGAAATACTCATTTCTCGCGTTTTTTTCAAGTTTTTTACTACAACACAACACGTAAACATTGGTTGCTCTTTTTACTTTCACGCTACGGAGTAGAGAGATACAAAAAACGTCTGTCTGTCCGTCTGCGAACAACGCTAGTGGCTAACTAATTCAGCCGATTTTCTCCAAAATTGATATTCTCCGATCGATCTGACTAATGTCGCGACCCCTTGAATTTAAAACCGATCTTTCAATTTTGGGGGATGCATTACAAGAGGCCCCTAATTTTCCAAAAATTGTCTCCATCATTGTTAATTAAATTTTGTTCTTACATAGTGCAAAGGACGTTTAAGAGAATGGTGTAGGTAACATGTTTCCTCCTAATTTTTCGAAAATTGCAAAAGTTGATAATTATTTCGGCGTCTTGCTACAACTACAATTATTAAGATATAGATTTTTTCTTTAATGATATCTGTTCCTTAAAGATAGATTTTGAAGTAAGGTCATGTACAATTTTTCCAAAATTTGAATACTTTTCTTGTAATTTTGCGAGAAAGTACGTTGTGTTTTGGCCCCACCAGTTTAATATCCCGTTTTACGTCACGTCTTTTCCTCGCCCTTTGATATAGTTACGTATTCTTTTATTGAGGTAACGACGCTCTCTTCCACGTTAGGTAACAAAAGAACCGGCGTAACACGTCATTCAGCTTTCTTTGGCGTGGGGGCGGGGCGGGCCCAAGAGCGCTCTCCACCCACGCCGACTGGCCAGGCGAAGCGAATGAAGAGGTACTACTGCTCTTAGGCCGTACTCCGGCAGCGCCACTTTACATAGGCGATAGGTAGAGTATCGTCTGAAAGAGGGCACTTCGCTGCAGAGTGAGAAGACTTGTAACTTGTAACTTGTCGTGTCACTTTGAACATCCAATTTGAAGTTGTCAATACGTAATTTTGTCGTGTTGTTGAAACATATTTTCGATTCGCAATGCACTTTCTTTGCTTTATTGAGAAGCAATGCGCGCCAAATAATAGCTTTAGTAGGGATAAAACAATATTTCTAATATGTCTGTCGGAAACTTTTTACTGAATTATGGTAGATGAAAGAAACTGATTTGCTAACTTAGGAACATGAATGAAATTAACACGGTCAACCCTAAGTAAGATATTTCACAAATAGTACGTAAAAATATTTGTTTTACAAGAGTAGTATATTTTTATTTAAAACAATAATTTGTTTAAAAAATTAATGTGAACTTATTCCACAAAGAACTATTATACGCAAGAAGCCACTGCCAATAAGATTCAATAATTTCATGACCGTCAGGAAAAATGAGACACCGCGTGGTTTTGTAAATAGGGTTTCACCGATTTCGTTTACTTGAACGTCCACTACATTGTTCTTTGTAATGAAAGTGGATATATTGATTCTGGATTATACACAAAATATTGACGTGTTTATGACGGGAAGCTTCTTTTTCATCTCAACTGAAGTCATCGATTGCTGCATTGTTCCTGGGAAAGCGTGGTCCTGGAGCGATTTTCTGTTGCCTTCAGTATTATGGATATAAAATAATATATTTTATGTTATTTATTGTTTCTTGCGTGTATTAGGCTTTCCGCTTCAGCTTTACAAAATCCAGCGTAAAGCGGTTCCTTACTCTGTGGGTCATGGATTTATCAGTAGTTCCCCATTACATTTGACAATTTTCATATTAAGCTTGTTGTGACATTTTGCAAGTAATATTTTTCAAAGTCCCTGCCATTCAAGGGTCTTCTAAGCTGAGCGGCCGGCAAACGAAAGGCCTTCTGTTTCACGACAGGAATGACAGTGGGCAAACGTCCCTTCTAGCCCTCACCTCAGGCACGGCGCTGACAGGGGGCTTTCAGGGTTGAGAAACTCGGAACTTCGGCTGAGATTCGGCGCGAAGGCAGTCCCTCATGTCGAATGCGTATCATCAGGGCGCATTGGCCTCACATTTCGGAGGATAGGAAGGGAAAATTCTCAAGAACGGCCTGCAAGTAAGAGATCTGACTTAGCAGGCAATGGCGCAGTCGATAGAAACCCCGACCCAAGTACTGAACATTTCTTGTCAAAACCCAGTTGTGTCATTTTTCATTTCTTACGCACACCTTAAAAGTTGTTCACACTGTTTCCTATTTCTTTAAATAAATAATTAAATCAATTTCTAGAAAAATAAATCATCCCAAACCAACATATTCGAAAGACGAAATTAAAGAACAGCTGTCAATAATTTGAAAAATTAACTGATTTTCGGAATATTATAATTCACAGGAGGACAATATTGCTGCTTAGCAGAATATAGTCTCTCGCGTTATTTCTAATTTTCGAAAATTTAGAGAGATCAACGAAAATGAGACCCACGCCATTATTTTAAGTGTTTATTCGTCAAAAAACATTTTGAGCTGATTTTGGAAATTTTGTTTTATAAATGGCACGAATTTCAAGTCAAAATTATGTGAAAACTACTCGTATTTTCAAAAAAATGTACATCACATTTTTGAAAGAGCTGAGTTTTTTGAACTGACTTTCTCTAATGCAAAACTCTCTATCTTCAATTTTGTAGCTCTGAAATGTTATCTTTTTGCTACTGAGTTTGCAATTTGCGTTTAAGTATAACGAAGAACTATCCCAAATTATTCGAAACCAGAGAGTGCGACGTAATTGGGACCAGCCCCACATGTTTTACCGTCTCTTGATACATACGAGGACAAAATATAAAGAAACAATGCTGCCGTTTTAGTGAAAAAAATGTTTAAAAAATTAAAATTGCCTATATGACGCGCAAAATTACGCGAAAACTACTCATAGTTTCAAAAAATTATGCAGACCTTATTTCAGCCTTATTTCAGAATCTGTCTTTAAGGAACAGATTTCATGAAGAAAAAAAACTCTATCTTCAATATAATAGTAGGAAGACGCCCAAAAATTGCACTTATGCAATTTTCGACAAATCTGAGATTTTAACGACTATGAGAGCTGCACAATTCTCTTAAGAGTTATATGCGGTATCCGAGGAGAATGTTTAATCAAAACATTTGGTGCCGTTTCTGAGAAAATTTTGAAAAAATTTCCTGACTCCAGGTAAAGTAAAACCAAAATTCAAACTATCCGGTTGAAACTCCCAAAGCCTAGAGTGTGTTTAGATCGGTCAGGGAATATCAATTTTCGAGTAAAATTGGCTGAATGATTTAGGCACTAACGTTAACCCCAGACAGAGCCACATTTTCGTCAATCGATTTTTCAGGTTGAAGGAACAACAAAGCATTGATTCTGGCTACAGCACATGTTATAAAGAGTAATTTACTATGTCTAGAAACATGATTTATCCTCTTTTTCGTTACCAGGGCCTGGCAGAGTTTTCTGCCGAAAATTCGCCGTTTGCGGCGCACGATCACGTAACTTTCTGTTCTCACGACACAAGTGTGGGAAAGTGAAAAGGAACCATCGCAGCTAGAATTAGAACACAAAACATGCACTGAGTCAATCTGGTGTCTCGCTTGTTACCGGCTGCTTCGCCAAACACCTTCATTCTTGACCTGCTCAATCACTGATTAATTATTTCGTATTTTCGGGCGCGTCAACTGATATGGTAATACGTCGCGTAATTATAGTGCATATTTTCTCCTGGAAGTGGAGGGGGTCGTCTTCTCCCCATAGATGGGGAGATCCGGCGCCGACCTACATGTCGGCCAGTGGGGTTTTCCCTATCAGGTATATCCCACCAGTGAGGCACCGCCCCAGACGATACAATATCTAAGCTCCCGGCATGTGTGGTAGTGTAAGTATGTGTAAGGGGTGAGAATATGACACGGAAGAGGAAGGAAAGATCGCGCGCGGTCCGTGGCCCGTTATGTTAGGGTACTGCTCCGACATTAGCCTGGTATTGATCGAAGAAACCACGGAAAGCTCCCGATCAGAGCAGCCGGGCGCTAGAATTTTTCTCCAGACAGCGGCTGAATTCGAGCTATGAAGCTAGTGTGGAAAATCCTGCCACCCTGTGAGTAGAACCCTAGGACCTCCCGGTCAGAGGCCCTGCAGCGACATCAGTTGATGCTTTGAGCCACCTAAACCGTGCTGCTCAGTCGCGTTACGTGTACGTCTGGCTCCGCAGGCTCTTTTCCGCAGACGTGGCCCCTGCGCACCCGAATACGCCCACGAGAACTGGTGGCAAACTACGACCCTTCTCGTGTTTTATTTAATTCCCATTTCCCAACTGCGACGCCTCCTAGGGAGAATCCGCCTGTGACTTCGCCCGCTCGGCAGCCGATGAAACATGCGCTCCGCCCCTCCGTTCTCCCAACATATTTCCTTCCGAAAATTAAAGAAATTTTTTTTACGGCCAATTAATCTAACATTGAGCTAGTATGGATGGTGCGAAGAATCTTCCGAAATGCCCTCTCCGACTTTCCTGGAAGGTAGTACATTTATAACGACATGGATTTTTATGCAAATGGATATTTCTTATATTTCATTGGAGAAGTCCGAAATTCTGATTTCTCTTTAATTTGTAATCTCCAGATGCTTATTTCGAAATTTTATTTTGCATATTTCAAGTATATTGAATGAAACCGGATATTTTTGGGTTATGCGAAATATTATCTTTCTACTAATTGTAATGAATTAAGCTACATATTTTTCAGTTGTCATTGTTTGATTAAACACTGAAATGGAATCCATCAACTTATTCAGACCGACTTTTCTTCATTTTTTAAATTTTAATTTTATTATTTTTTTTATTCCTGTTATCACAATGCAATGTATTGCAATGGGACCATTACACAGACATATAAATGGGTAAAAATGTGAAGCCTTAAACCTTAGTTCTTTCTTGAGTGTGCTTCACATGTAGTAATCCGCTCAAATGATGCTCTGCTTGTAGCATCTGAATCTGTAGATCTAGTCAGGCACTTATCTCACTCGCTTGTTTGTAACCAACCCTAAAAGTGGTTCGCAGGATTTCACTTGTGTCGGGACTCGCTATCTCTGCCCATCGTTTCGTGGGCTTCTTCTCTTGTGAACGTTACGAAGACCACTTTCACTGGTTGCGGTCATATTCCAAACCTCACTCCACTGAAAACTTCCACGTTGATGATTGTTGCTAATCGTCAGAGCGGCATCCGAGTGGTCAGAGTTCAGTGAAGGAGGGAAGGTGAACAGGGTTGCCAGAATACTATCACGCCTTGTCGCCATTTACAATGCCACATGTCGCCAAAAGTCGCCAAGCATTCGACAGATGTCGCCATTAAACCGCCAAAGTTCAAAACGGTATAAGCTGTTAATAAAAAACACATCTCATTAAAAATGCTATATTTTATTGAAAAAATGGATGAAATGTATTATATTTTAAACATTAATCTATAAAACTCTAAAACAAAACAAACTTTCTTATATGATTAGCATCGAAATCACAATTATACCCCTGCAGTAGATAACAGTCATGCATTAAACTTCGTTGAGTATCGAAAATACGGATTCATCATCTTCGTTGTTTTGGTCCGTCTCTTTTTTCGCGTACATGATTTTCGAGGTGAATTTTGCGAGCATATCTTTCGAGGGCGAAAATTTCACGATTTCACAATAGCACGATTACCATCCTCTACTGATGAAATAGCTCAATAATACACTATGAGTGTTATTAAACCCATTCAGTGTTTAATACCAATAGTGGCAGTGTCCAACATAACAGTATTCAAGAACAGTAGTACCAACATAACTAGAATAGAATTACTACATCATTGGTTACATTCAAAAGCTTTGCTTTTTATTATCGCAGGCATATAAATATGAATTGTTTAATTAAAAAAATGAAGTAGCCAAAAAATCGCCAAGTCGCCAAATGTAAATTTTTGTCGCCAATAATTGAGAATAGTCGCCAGTTTGGCGAGAAATCGCCAAATCTGGCAACCCTGAAGGTGAATCTCACACAGTTACCGTCCATAGTGTCACACAGTGTTGCCATATCGGCGGAATTCCCGCCGTTTTCAGCGGATTTTGAACTCTTACGGCGGAAAAAAAATGAGTTTCGCGGACAGCGGAATAAACGGCGGGAATTAATAAAGTTAGTAAAGCAGTAAAATTAGTAAAGCATCAGTTTTCGTTAACCTCTATTAATAAGTTGTCTTGCACAGATGTATATTTTGCAAATTTCTAACTCCATGTTACTAGCAAGAATAAATAATATCTTATACATTAAATTATATACTACCTGAAGTCAATTGTTATTATTTTGCAAATTTTCACCCAAATAATGCATTCTATACTATCTAAATATTGAATTACAGGTTCAATAAAGCCACTATATTTCGCAATCATATTTTTGTTTTAATAGAATAAATTAATACAACATTTAAATATGGAAAAATAATTTATTTTACGTTTAGCGGATTTAGGCGGGAAATTTAAAACCAATTCAGCGGATTTTCGGCGGAAACTGAAACGAACATAGCGGAATCTCTCTAAACACATCTGGCAACACTGGTGTCACATATGGAAGGAATTTAAACTGCAAGTGTCATAACTAGGAGGCGGATTTTGATGATCTGAAACATCGCCAAAAATAATCAATAAAATGCTCTTAAAATATTTTTAAAATAACCTAAAAGCAAAGAAAAATGACGTTAAAGATGTGATCAAAAACAGTTTTGATGAACAACTCAAATTGTTGGATAAGTTACTGATGAAATCGAGGCTGCTTCTTTTCGTTCAATTGAACGCAACTGACAAAGTTTTGGTTTGGACCGTTCTTCGCCAGGAAATCTCTGTCTTTAGTTATCCCGAAATCGACCAAACTGACAATGGTGCTGATAGGCATCACAGGAACCTTAGATTACATACTCACAACGGCTGACATTACAAAGCAAAGACATTTCTGAGCAAAGAAATCGAATAGGCTAGTTAGGAATTCTGTGGGGATCATTTGTTGCATCTCGTAAACATTATTTGTGGCGTTAAATTGATATTAAAATCAAGGAAATGAGCAAAAAATGCTTTAAAAATGATGGAAAAATTAAAAAACGGCTTGTTAGTAGAAGTCGACGTAAATGCAAAGTAATGACATATCAATGAGTCGTGTACTTTTGTCATAACATAAAATGAATGTCTATACTAAAATGCATTGTTCTAAAGAGAAAAGAACACTAGTGGTGCAACAGAATAGCACAGATTTGTCCGTATTAGTTGTCTATTTCCTTTGGTCTCGGCTAGCTATTCGAACTTGCCACATAATCTTGCCTGCTGCTCTCTCTTCGCCGCCCGAAGTACATTTTTTGAAATTTTCTTAATTTGTCGGTTTCTTAATAGTAAAACAGAAATATAATTTTCAAAATAATAAAGAACGGTAAATCCTCGTCCTAAATGGCAATTTTCTTAGAAATATTTGGAGCCGTTGTTAACAAAATGGCGCTTAAGCGTTACAATAAATTCAAAATTTGAAACACTTCTGTGGTGGTAGCAGATATCTTGTGATAATCCACAATATAGAAAAAAACTTAATCTCCACAAAAGGTTTAATAAATTTTATTAATTATTTTCCAAAGTTCACTTTCGGGAAAACACTTTCCCATCCTCAGTGGATCTCTAGCAAGGAGGAGAAATGAAAACATTAACACAATTTGAACACACAAAAAAGGGAGGGTACAGTGAATTTAGTGGAAAAAACAAATAATACCATATAAATACAAATTGAAAATACTTACTGCCCAAGCAACGTAAATCACCCATGAATGTTCACATGATCAAAAAATATTAAAACTGCAAAACATGCTGGTTACAGCTAGATGGCGGTCACCTTGACATAAACCTTTTGTTGTGAAAATAAAATCAGTTTCAAATTGACGTTTACTGTAGATTGAGGGCTGTTGATTATGTCCTATATGTTTTTTACAATTACTTTATTAATTTTTCTATATGGCTTTCACTATTATTTCCTTAATTTTTAACTCTGAAAACTTCCCATAACTGCAAAAGTGAAATGATACCGTACGCTTTCTTCAAATCAATAAAAATTGAATTTATTTTCCGATGGAATTAATTTTTCCAATTAATTGTGTTACTACAAACACATATTGTTGATCTTCCTACATGAAAACAAGCTTGAATCTCTTGTTTTAATTGCAGTCTCTCTTACAAATAATATTTCAAAACTATTCCATCTAAACGATTAAAAGTATTCAGAACAGATATTCCTCGATAAATAGAACATTCAATGTTCCTTCATTTTTTATGTAATGTCGAAATGTTTCCCCTTTTCTACTTGTTTGGTACATCTGCATCATTAATCCATTTCTCAATTAACGACATCGTTAAATTCCTTATTTCTTTGTATCATTTATAAGTTCGCCTGAAACCCTTCCTTCTCCTTGAGATTTACCATTTCACATTGCTTATGCAGTGTGGAGAAAGTATTGTAATACTGGGGCAAAAGGGCAATTTTTCGTTAGAAAAAGTCTATGGCCGAACCCTGGTAACAAAATGTGGATAAACAATATTTGTATATGTGATAAATTGCTTCCTCCAACACCCTATGTTGTCAGAATTCATGTTTTCTCGGGCTTGTTACCGAAAATTCGATTGAGGACAAAACATGTTTATCTGTGATTAAAGCTAGCGCATAAACCATTGAGTCGATTTTCATTAAAATTGATATTCCTCGATTGATCTGAACTAACTCATGGTTCTACAAGTTTGAAACAGATATTTTGATTTTTGGTTTACTTTACTTAAACCTTAACATTTTCAAAATGTTCTCAAACATGGCACCAAATTTGTTCTTTACGTTTTTTTTATGGATAGAAGAAAGATCGCTTAAAAATAGCGCAGGTCCTACTTACGGTGAACCTGAATTTTCGAAAACTGAGAAAAAATTAAGAAGATTCAACATTGATGATGAGAAAACAGTACATAATATTGGTTCTCTCCATTATGTATTTGAAATTATTAAAAATGTTCTCTTTGATCGCCATTTTGATGAAAAAATTAATTCTTCTCTCTCTAGTCTCCGTCCTGTTCTCTCCGGAATTCCTCAAGATTCCCACAAGTACTAATACTCTTAGTACTTATCTAAGTAATATATTTTGTCTTTTATCCTCTACCATTTTTAATGAATCTTAGCCCCAGTAATATTGAATCTTCATTCTTAATGGTTCGTATACCCCTAGAGCTTCTGTATCAGCTAAATTGTATTTTTAATTACATATTGATGATGTTCTTCAGTATTACAAAAATCCGTTTATTGTATTTGTGTTTAAAAGTTCATTTCTCAATTACTACTTCATGATTTCCCAACAATCCCCAATCTTTTCTTCGGATGGTCATACTCGTCGCCTCTTTAGTTGTTTTTTTATTGGCAGCCAAGGTTTTAATTTCAATATTTGAAAATTTGATTGAATATTGTTTTCACTTAATTTGACATAAGATTTGCATTAAATAACTAGAGCAAAAGAAATAATATTGTTTTAATGAAGTTTCATCCAAGTTATGCTCTATCTGATCAAGCGGATTACAGTTTTGATATCTTGATTTGATGTAGTTTCGTCAAAGAACGGTGAAAACTGTATGAGATTTGTGGGGTAGTAGTACAATCTGCACACTTGAGCTCCAGAATTGACCGAGAAGCTGAAGTACATGTTGCAGGCATATTTAGTCATTTTGAAATTATTCAGTATAATTGTTAATTAATGCATTATATATCATTGTTAAAATTAGTAGTATTGTTCTTTTTGAAGGTCATGTGATCTAATTGTATAGAAACAATTATGCAACAGAAAATATTTTACTTGGCACTTAAACTTGTGTAAACTTGATTTTAATTGTTAATATCATCTGACAATGTGTTAAAAAATAACGTACATGTGGATTTCTTTTCGCGAGCTGTTGATACTGACACCTGGAGAATATGATTCCAAAGAAGTTTATTATATTTTATTATATTTTATTGTAATTAAAAAGATCTATATTGCAAGAAAATATGTTCACTCTCCTAAGTAAGTCAACTTTTACAAAAACTGCAGATTCGTTAATAAATAGGTAAGGTTCTACGCTCAATGAGGAGAAGCCTGCAGTAATCACATGCATGATCTTGGCTTATTATTTGTACATGTTTTAAAACTAGCACTGCGCGTTTAATGTAGAAATGCCACCATGTGTCTGGACAATATTGTACGTATTTATTACTTTCTCGCTACGGAGTAGAGAAAAAGTTATGTAATGCTGCGCGAAAAAACGGCGAATTTTCGGTAGAAAAACTCTTATTACAGGGACATGCTAAAGAAAAAGTAGATAAATACATTCGCTAAAATTAAAAAAATTCTTTTAATACGTGGTGTAGCCAGAATCCCTCTTTTATGGGTCCTTGATACCGAAAAATCTAATGACGGCAAAACGTCTATCCGTTCGTTTGCCTGTAAACTATAGTGCTACCGGCTAAACCGCTCACCTGATTTTCTTCAAAATTGATTTTCCCTAATAGATCTGGATGATGTCACGTTCCCCTCGAATTTGAAACCAATATTTTAATTTTGGGGGGTACTTTACATGAAGCTCCTGGGGCATTTCCCAAATTTTCAACAAAAAAACGGAGTCATCGTTTTTTATTAAATTATGTTGTTGGATAGTATGAAGAACGTTTAAAAGAATGATGGAGGTCTGAAGTTCGTTGAAAACTCTAATTTTTCGAAAATTGCAAAAGTACAGAATTTTTTTCGTAATCTACCTACAACTAAAATATTAAAGATGGAGGTTTTTTCCTTTAATAAAATCTGTTCCTTACAGATAGGTTTTGAAGATCATGTATAATTTTTGAAATTTTGAGTACTTTTCGCGTAATTTTGCGTGAAATTACAAGCGAGAAAGTACGTGCCGTTTCAGCATCACTAGTTATTTTATGTAAAGGAAAACTAAAACAAAATATACGCTGCAAGGAGGGGAAAATCTGTTACACAGCTAGCACTCTAAATCCGGGCCTACTCAACCCGCGTCGAGTCTGGGGCTTCACGCTAAGCCAGCCCCAGTCCAGCGGGGCACCTGGCCACTGCCCGTCTGGGGAGCGGCGGCTACGCACTGCCCTGCACCCCCGCGCCGCGCCTCACGCGTGCACGCGTCTGCCGCCCGCACGCGCACGCGGTTCGCCGGGGCGGCAGGCGGGTGCGTCTTCCCGGCCGCCGCGCGCGCGCACGCACCCGGCCTGGCCCCGCACCGCGCGCCCGCCCGCTTGTAGGGCTGTCAAAGCTGGTCCCTCCGGGGTCTGTTATTGATTGCGGCCGGGCCGGGGGGGCGGCGGAGGCGGCGGCGGCGGCGGCGGCGGCGGCGGGCGCGCCGGGCGTCGAGTAGCGAGGCTCCGTCCGCGGCCCGGACTCCGATTTCGATCTAACCCGGCCGCGTCGCCTTGTGCGTAAAATCTCGCTCGCGTGACGCCTGCAGTTCCATCTGCGTGTAGAATAGCGAGCGAGCGGACCGCCCGGCACCTCAACGCCCGGCGCTGTGGACTGGACCTGTTCGCTCGCTGGGCTCCACCAACTGCCGACGCGTTTGCTTCCTGCAATAGGTGCGTCCTTTATTTTTTTGTGTTCGCGCCTGTCGTTTGATTGTTGTGCTTGATCGGGAACTGTTATCGCGGAAAGCTCGTATGTGCGTTCCCGTGTCGAACCGGGGCTGTCTTCGGTTCGCTTCGCCGGACGAAGCAGACGTGGGCGTGACATTTGGCACGCCTTCCGCGCCGCTACAGCGGCGAGGCGGGTGAAGGCGGGTCACCGTGCCGACTGCTCTTGAAATGTCATCCCCAGCGGATCAATGTAGTGACTTTGACGTCTATAACGCAGTGCTTGTTTGAATGCATGTTTTTGTCGGAAATAATGTGTGTACCGTCTATACGAAAGGTTGTCGACGACGGATTGTCAATAACATCATTTGCGGAAGGGAATTATTTTAAAGCGGATGGCACCAGTGTCTTTGACACCTATTCAGTATGTGCTTTGTTTGTTAATTTTTCAATTTTCTTGCAAAAAAAAAAAAAAATGACATAATAAATAATGCGAAAGCAACATAGACGTTCGAAACGGTAATTCTGGTTCGTTTTGAGGTTATAAAATTGACAGGTTGCCAATATTGTTATAAAATGGAAATAGTAGCCTTTTTTTTTATTTGGTTCATTACTTGAAATGTTGTGTCTAACAATATATTTCATAAGCAAAGTTGTAAATTTTTGTTTTTCAAATACTTAAGAAGAGGGGTGTATGAATGATTTTTTCTGAAATACACAACTAATAACACTTTTTTATTCAGTTGATCTGTTAATAATTACAAGATGTGACAAAGTTTTCTTTTTTTCTTTAAAAAACACACCTGATTTTTTCTTTAATTATTCAAAATTCATTTTTTATATTTTTCTTCAAATGTTTGACTCTTTCTTTGCATTGAGAATATTAATTCATTAGAGTTGTTGGTTATTGGTACATTATTGGAGTAATTTTATTTTTAATACTTAAAAATTATTGTGAATATTTGTCAATGTCAATTAAAAGTTGTCATTTCCAGATTTATCAAATAGTATACAATTTAATATGATTGTGAAACATATATATGAATTCAAAACTTTCGTTATTAACCTATTTTAATAGAATGCCTCTCTAAATTAAACCATGTTTCCAAATTTTTCAAAGTGGCCTTTTACTGGCCTAAACTCATTTTAAAAAAATGGTTTTAATATATTATGGTACAAATTGTTGAGTAATATAATACTCTTTTTAATCTTTAGGTATGAGTTTATTCAATTTTTTTTTCTCCGAAGTTCATGTTAATTGGGTTATTTATTCTTCAAGTCTTATTTTTCTTCTGTAAGTTTCTGTTATTCTGGACTTGTTTCTTAAACTTTTGTTTTTAAATATCTGAAGAAACTGTCTTCTTTTTCTAATTTAATTCTTTACCAAAACATTCAAATTGCATAGTACACTCTCATTTATTTAATGCCCAGATGAGTAGTATGTTGATAAAATTATAATGTATAATGATTTTGATATTTTATTGATTTGTTTTTTCCTTAATATTCCATAAGTAAGCATCTATCTTTCAATGACCTTTTCCTATTGATTTTTCTTTTTTCTGAGAAGTTTATATTTTTGTCTTCAGTGTGGATTTTAATTTTTTATTACAATTTGTCCAGGTACTGCTTAACCATCAAAGATCATCAAGCTGAAAATCAGAAATATGTGTCGTAGAATGATATCTGTCTTTAAACTTCGTAAACGATTTTTATTTCTGTGGTGTTTTTAGTGTGTTGATATTTTATTTATTCTTGCTTCAAACCTTATTGTTGGATATTAATGTTATTTCTGTTAGAGCCATTACTTAGTGTACACCTTTGTATAGTAAAGAATGCCCAAGATATCTCAATCTATTTTCTTGTGTGTTTTCTAATTACCTTTTTGAATTCTCAGAAAGCATCCATGTTCACAGTGATTTTTATATCGTATCATTGCATATGGATGTGCATGAAGTTGAATCTGGAGTATTTTATGAGCATGAATTATTGAACATATTTGTGCTAAGTCAAGTAATAGAAATGTTGTAGTTGAGGTGACTGAATTAAAAAAAAATAATTTTCTTATCTTATTAAATAAGTTTTGAATTTTTTTACATTTACTACTTTAAATTTACAAAAGATGGAAAAATGTTGAAGGTTAGTAGATTTTCAAGCTGATCCATTTTATTTCATGCATAACATCATTATTTTTATTATCTGGAGAATTGGTTCATTACATTATCAATTGCCAAAGTTGGAAACTTGCCCAGAAAATAGGTCAGGGTTCTTACTGGTCCAGCATCCTGTTTGTATACTCATACATAACAGATTAAGATCCCACTTGCATCATTCATAATTCATGGTACCTTCCCTTCAACAGCATCTGTAGTGCAAACTTCAGAACACATATTAAGTAAATGTTTATTTAATTCATGAAAGCACTTTTTTCTTGAAGCCATGTACTACTAAATCATTCTGGAAAATAGTACTAAAGTATAGATAATTTATCCATAATGTCCTATTCACAATTTATCCTATCCACAATTCATTTTGTGACTGCAGCTTTACAGAGAGGTGTAGCTTTATTTTGATGTTTGTTTTCCGATTCTCTGTAGAGGCTAACTAACTGGACAAATTTCTTGTAAATCGTGCAATCCTACAATCTGAATTTTTATAATCATTAATGACATTTCTGTTTTCATTTTACAAATATGTAGTCAATGTATTTTCTTATTTGTTTTCAATTGTTTTGTGTTCTTTCTATTTCCTCGTAACATTAAACATATTGTTGAATTTGACTTTTCCATTGACAGTATGGTATTGTTGTTTAAATTTTCAAAATCTGTTCTGTTTTGGCATCGTGGGCGATTACTTCTCTCAAGGCTGTATAACCAGCAGTTAACTTCTTAAAAAAAACTTCAGATACTGTGTGTGTGTGTGCATGTGTTTTAACCTTTATATTGTGTGTACTCTGCGCACTAGTAGCAAAATTCAGAATCTAGGAGCTTCAGTATGACTGCACATTGTAGTTTTCTATCATTTTGTATAATGGATATGGTATAACAATAACAAGGAAGATAATGTTACACTGAAAAAGTGCTATGAAATATGTAACACCTATCACAACAATTCAACATTTTTTGACAAAGGTTTTTGTTTTTTTAGTTGTATTAATACCACACAATCTGCACCATAATTATAAAGAGAATGACAGTGCATCTACACCATTTATCTAAATAATGTGTAAGTTCACAGAACTAAGTAGTTTTGTTAGATATTAAAAATGTATTCACATTTGCATGCATTTAGGAATCAATAATACCTTCATCCTTCATAGGCACTTACTTAGAATAAACACCACATTCTATGTATATTTGTAGTAGTGTGTACCTACGTGCAAGTGGCCCATTTTCTATAGTCAACCTCTCACTTTAGCATTATAGTGCTTTTCACGATTCAATGCATCACGGAGCTATCTCAGAGGCAACTCTGACATATGCACTTGTATGGTTGTTATAATAAGCGAGCCCAAATGAAATTATGTTCTGAAATGTAATGTAATGTCATTTAAATAAACATGTAATTTACAGAAAATACTGATGTTATTTCTCTCACTTCTAATTTATAGATGAAACAGAATCAAAAGGGTACATTTCAACTAGTTACTTTTTGGTGCTTTCAAAAACTATTGTAGTTTAAATCAAATGGAAATTTCTACATTTCTATGTCATGTACCTTCCTAATCATAGAAAAAAGAGATATCATGAAGTTTTTGTTCTATTATGGGTAATGCTTGGTGAGATTTGAGGAACAAAGTGAGAGTGGAATTACTTAAAGCAGAATTTTCATAAATTTGAACTATGACATGAATGGGTCAAGCTTTATGCTTTCATTAATGACCAAAAACAGAAATGTTAACTGAAAAAAACAAGTTTTTTGAAAAGTACACTAGAAAAGAAGGTCATAAGGACCACTGTCAATATATTTATTTAATTTTATTCATAAAAATTGTCAAATAAGATTTACTTTTGTTAAAAACAAAATTTACTTAAATTGTTGAATTGTTGATTAGATTGGAATTTGTGTATTTGGAAGAATTTATTGCTGTTACAGACTGCTAAATAAGTGAAGTATTTGTATTAGGACAAAGTTTATTATTCATACAATGTGCATCTTTTTGTGAATGTTGTGTAGAGATATATCTAGAATTATTTGCACCTCTTTCTTGCACATAGAATGGTCCAATTCTTGTCGGGAGACCCAAGTGATTAATCTTCACTTCATTTGTGAAAGTACATTCTGAATAATATAAAAAAACCTTTTTGGATGAATACTTTCTAAATAGTGATCTTTAGAGGAATATTTGATTTCAAATACTACTGAAAGTTAAACAAGGATAAGAGTGCAATATAAACTCAGGCTGTGAACAAAAATTTCTGGTTTTCAAATGCTTCAAACCATGCATTGTTGCTACCTTCATTCATAATTCAAGTGTGTTTAGTAAAAGAGTGGATAGAAATAGTAGAGCTTAAGAAATCCTACATAGATACTTCTCTCCCAAATGTCACATACATTACATAAATCGAATCAAACCTAATGACATTCCATAAAATGATTAATGAAATAAGTTTGGCAGAGCAGATTTGTTCATAAATAATAATAATAATAATAATAATAATAATAATAATAATAATTATTATTATTATTATATTATTATAATTATAATAATAATTATTATAGTAAAAATAAGTTGCTTTGTATTATCAAATACTGGAAAGTAATATTAACATTAATGATCAATTTTTTTTAAGTAAACTTTTTTTTTTTGCTTTGCTTATTACAGACTTATTTTTAGAACTTAAAGGGTATACTTACATTAACTTAAAAATAAAATATGAATAAAACTAAGAATTACCTATAATGTTTGAAGTTTAGATGTTGAAAATTTTGCTAACTCTAAAAGGAAGCTTTCTCCTTTCTTTCCTTCTTTTTTGACTTTTTCTTTCTTTCTTTCTTTCTTTCTTTCTTTCTTTCTTTCTTTCTTAATTTTATAGATTATTAACTCAAAAATATTCTTATTTCACTGTAGAAAGTTGTCTTTCATGTTCAATTGTTTTAATGGTCTCAGTGCTTTAAATTTTTTTATATTACAAAAATATTACGATTGTACACCTTGATTTCTTCCCTTGCAAATTACATAAAACACAGAAAAAAAATTGTTTTTGAGTTAAATTATTTAATTGCAACTTCCTCCCATTTTAACTCCACCTTCATCCTGTTCATTGCTGTTTTTCAACTGTAGATCTTTACCTTGATTTACATTTTTCTACATCTGTATCTATCTGGCCCAGGTTTAAAAAATAATCAATATTCAAAATTGTGTGGTCGGTATGCATAGAATTTGTATCCACCTACTCTTAAGGAAATTGCTGAAATGGGATGGAACAATATTTTTTCCTATTTTAACCAATAAAACAGTTAAATTGTATTTCTTACTCTGCTTCCCTCTTCATCTATTTCCTCTTCCCTTTCATTTGCCTTTCCTCTTGCTTACTTGTCGTCCTTTTCCTCCCCTTCGCTCTCCCGTGGCCCTTTTTCCCCTTCCCCATTCCATAACATCTTTCTCACTTTCTCCGATCTATTTTTCCTCACTTATATGCATTTTTTCACTTCTCATTTTCATTCCGACTACAAACACAGGGATTCACACGGGGTTTGTACCCCCCTGAACATTATTAAAGGGGCACCCTTATCCTTAAATAAAAAATATTTTATTTCTGTAAAAATGTTAGTCGCTGATTTTCCCTGATTTTCGTTTATTTACATTAAATAATTTAATACATTTATTTATGTTCTAGTAAAATACTATGTCATGAGTAAATAAAAAATTTTAAGAGAAAAGGGGACCCAGAAATGTATTCAATTTTCCCTTCTTGTTTTAGTCTGTGCACACGTATGATTTCAAAAGACACAAGTATATATTCTTTCAAACAATTCAGTTGTTGGAAAATTAGGGCTCGTACAGTTGTGAATTTGCATGAAACAAATATCATGACCCACTTTTGATTTGTTTTTGGAAAATCTTTGTAATGGTGTATATTTAAATACAAAATCATGTAAATCTTTTTATAATCTTCTCTTGTGTTGATTTTTGGACTCTTTATGAAACAGTCAAAGGTGTTTAAGTCATTAAATGAAAAAGCAATTCTATTACTTATAAAGCTTTTCATGTTCCAGTGTAGTTACTACTACAAAAATGTTGATCTTAAAAGTGTGTGGTTATGAAAATGTTGAAATATGAAGTCTCATAAAACATAAAACTCTAATAAGAGTAAATGAAATGAGCTGATGTCTATTGGAGGCAAGAAAATCTTTGTATTCTACATGTATGACATAAAGAATGTCATCTTTTTTGTTTGTTGATGGAGCCATCCTACAAATGTTGAGCTCCCAATCACTCTAAAACATTATAAAAAGTTTTTAAAACTATTAAGTTTCCCAAGCGAAAGGTGCCTTACGTACGGACTTAATCTGCATACATATAAGTACAAATTCGTGAGGGAGGAAATTGTGTAGGTCAAAACTGGGTCAAAATAGTTCTGGTGAAATATAAGCAGGTCTTTTGAATTTAAAATCTGAATTGTCACGAACAGGACCGTTTTAACAGCGTTGGAAGCCCTTGAGCCTATGTTAATTTAGGGTGCCCCTTTTTTATCCCCCCCCCCCTAATTTTCATGCTGAAATATGAAGAAAATCCTATCAATTTACATTGTATTTTGTATTTTTTAAAAAATATTTTGAAAGCATTTAACATCATTCAAACAAAAAATTTACACATATAAGTAAGAAAGAATAACAGATTTATAATTACATTGAAAAGGACTTGACAAGAAATTAAATAGTTTTAATTTTTTATTGAATTGTACAATATAAAATTGAAACACATCAACCAGGAACATTCCATATTAAAAATATTATCCAATGATGCGTGACACATCACTTCATTACGCCAATTTTTTGCGTATAGTTTAATCATACATTGAATTTTATGTAGGTTTTTTATTTTATTTTTTTGAAAAATTTAGTATTATTTTTTTAAACTATCAGAGGCCCTTGTACATTAGGGGCCGCAGAGCACGGGCTCTTACGGCCCCTGCGTTAACACGGCACTAGTCACAAATGTTTCAACTCAACGTACTGTGAAGGATTTAATGCATATTCGACATAATATAACTAATGGTTCTACCAAATGGCATAGACTTTCTCGAATAGTTTTTTTATTTTATTTAGTGTGCGTTCGCTATTCGTGTTTGCCTCACCTGTTCCCTAGCTGCTACATGCCGGCGCGCTGGGCGCCTAAAAATATTTTTTTAAATATTTTCTCAATCCTTACGAGTTCCTTACGAGTAGAATTTTAACATGGTTTTAAGAATATTGTAAAAGTGTAAAATATGCAAATGTATATAAAAGTGTCCTATATGCAAATTTTCAATGAAAATTTGATACCGTTTTTGAGAAAATGACTTTGCGCGTTTCTGGAAATGCCGAATTTTGGGCTAATTTCCCAGAAAACCAAGAATTTTGAGCTAATTTTAGAGAAAATTAATTAGAAATAATTCCCTAATTAATCCGTAAAATAATTAGTAATAAATCCGTAAAAAATATTAAAGACGTGGGACATAAACAAAACAAAGTCGGGTTAGTTACACTATAACTCAAAGACCATTTATAACTCAATTTTAATTATCTCTGATTTTTTGGATTCATCTCCCCCCGAATAGCAGGAATAACTATTAAAATGTCGAAAAAAATCACTAGATGGCGCTGTAGAACAAAACTAAATTTTCATATCAAATGCAACCCGCAACTCGCGTGGCAGGACTTTTTGAATCTATATCAGTAAATGACTCCTAAAGAAGCGTTATATGACAAAACTAAAATTTTCCGGTCAAGGGCCTCAAAGAAACGTTTCTCACACTGTAATCTACATAATGAGATCTAGAACATTCTATTACATTTTTGCTGGCCCGGCGTTTCTCGATATGATCCCGCCTACTTCTAGACGTGTAGAATCTACAACTAAATGTGCGTGAGACGGACAGAGAGAGAGAGAGAGAGAGAGAGAGATGGAGAGAGAGAGATGGACAGAGAGAGATGGACAGAGAGAGATGGACAGAGAGAGATGGAGAGAGAGAGATGGACAGAAAGACAGAGAGAGAGATGGACAGAAAGACAGAGAGAGATGGACAGAAAGACAGAGAGAGATGGACAGAAAGACAGAGAGAGAGATGGACAGAAAGCCAGAGAGAGAGATGGACAGAAAGCCAGAGAGAGAGATGGACAGAAAGCCAGAGAGAGAGATGGACAGAAAGCCAGAGAGAGAGATGGACAGAAAGCCAGAGAGAGAGAGATGGACAGAAAGACAGAGAGAGATGGACAGAAAGACAGAGAGAGAGATGGACAGAAAGACAGAGAGAGATGGATAGAAAGACAGAGAGAGAGATGGACAGAAAGACAGAGAGAGATGGATAGAAAGACAGAGAGAGAGATGGACAGAAAGACAGAGAGAGAGATGGACAGAAAGACAGAGAGAGAGATGGACAGAAAGACAGAGAGAGAGATGGACAGAAAGACAGAGAGAGATGGACAGAAAGACAGAGAGAGATGGACAGAAAGACAGAGAGAGAGAGATGGACAG